>OY757027.1:87768067-87940567 GCA_963580285.1 Lucinisca nassula
AGCCAGCACATGACAAAACACAAGAGGGTTTGAGCTATCAGCCCAGACTCATATCAGCATGCGCATCTGTGCAGTCTGATCAGTCTTCACTGATCAAATATACCTACTAAAGGCTACGATCTACGGAAAGAGACATGCACAAGGTCTTGTCATAACTGATGGGTGTGCAGGTTAATTTGAGTCTCTGCCGATTGCACCGGTCTAATTGTAGGTTTTGTCATGTGCTGGCTCATTTTCAGGAGTGGCGAAAGCTTAACAATTGAGCCAGCGCATGACAAAACCTACAAGATGGCTTGAGCGACCAGCGAAGACTCAGATCAGCCTGCGCATCCGCGCAGTCTGATCAGAGTCTTCACTGATCGCATGTACCTACTATAGGCTACGATCTATGCTGAGAGACATCAACTAAAGGTGTTGTCATAGTGGATGAGTGCACAGGTTGATTTGAGTCTCTGCTGATTGTACCGGTCTAATTGTAGGTTTTGTCATGTGCTGGCTCATTTTCAGGAGTGGCGGAAGCTTAACAATTATGTAAATAGTGAACTCATTATATTTCCAGAACATATTGAGCCAGAGCATGAGTGACAAATATGTTCTGTAAAAGGGTTATCCTTTGGAAGCAAGGAATACACCACAAAACTGAGATATAAGAAGTGTTCATGTTTTCTGGGTCAAACAAGCTAGTTTCGGCCAATTAGGTCTCATCAGTGACCTTAAGATAGTTTCAAAAATTCCACAATGGAATCAATGATCCCAAAGGACAAGAAAATATAATCTACACTATGATATACAAGACCGCTTGTGCCACAAGCGAAGACTCAGACCAGCAGACATAGTCTGAATAGTCTTTACTGATTGCATAAACCTACTATAGGCCCTTCAAGAATCAGTGGCAGGGAGAGAATGACCATAGAAAAGATTTCATGGTCAAACTCCACGAAAAAAAGTTGCCCATACAAAAGTCTATGTGACCAAATTTGACCTTGGCATATAATAGGTCAAGGTCTTCAGAGGGTCATCATTTGAACAAACTTTGATTGGCCCCAAAGTCAAAGTTTCATGACAATTGGCCCACTGGTTTCATAGAAGAAGATTTTTGAAGGGTCTTTACCATATAGGGTCGTGGCGGCCATCTTGGTCATGTGACATGAACCTTGTGAACAAACTTTTGTTCCCCCATCCCATAGATGCTCCATATGAAATTTGACTTCAATCAGCCCAGTGGTTTCAAAGGAGAAAGTGTTTGAAATTGTTGACGCAGACACAGATGCAGACGACGGACCACTACCTATCCTATAAGCTCCCCGGGAGCCTTCGGCTCTGGTGAGCTAAAAATCTCTCCTGCCTCTGTCAACACTGAAACCTGCCTTGCATATGCAATGCGCTCTATATTAATTTATTTGCATCCAGACAATTCAACTTAATTCATTGATTTTCTGTTGTCACTGCCACCATTTTCTTAGTTGGTTAGTCCTTGCAGCAGACTAGATAAGGTGTGTATTGGGTGATAATTCAGGGATAATTTTCTTTATCTCTAAACAAAAACATATGTTGTTCGTACTCATTTGAACCGCCTCATTGATTCTTTCAGCAAAAATGGGAAAATTTTAGAAATTGTCCTTGCTAGAACAGTTAACAATATAACCACCAACGAGCTCGTTAAGCTAACTATGCTTTGAACAACTGGACCTTGTTAAGGATGACATTATTTTCTTTGTGATGTAGACTGGTATGCTACTTTATCAAAATATGATAAATGTACTGGAGAATATTTGAGGCTGTAATATTACTTGGACTAAAGAACCAGTCTGTACTTTAGACATACATAAGTAAAACTTCTCCACCCAACAAAACAGTGTTAGACTAAAATACTCCACAATAAAATTTATCTGCAACTTTTTTTTTACTTTGGCATAAATCTGAATGTTGTAATCATAAATTATGCAGAAATTTGACCTAAAATGAGGGATCATTTCTCAAAAAATCATAATGTTTGGTACCTATGCAGATGTCCGTCTATAGTTTCATATATTCACATACAGGGCTCTAAAAAAACGATTTTTGGCTGGTCCAGACCGATTTTTTAAATTGCAGACCGATTTTTCTGAAAAAATTCTGCTGAAAAATCGGTCCAAGAAAATTTGCAAAGTGCCAACATTTCCTTTAAATTGCTGCATCATTCTGTAAGAAGAGACAAATACCTGGAAAAGTGTCAAACTGTTTATTGTCCTAGTTATATAATCCAATTATCTCAAGTGTCTGTGCTTCAAGCACTGACACTTGAGATAATTGGATTATATAACTAGGACAATAAGCAGCTTGAGAGCTGGAGGCTGAAGCTTACTTAAATCTGTTCAGTGACAAATGCATTGGTGACATCTCACAGGTGTCTGATGATGTCATCAGTCAGGACTCGACCAGCTGAGATTTTTAAATTTCTAGAGCCCTGTTCACATATACATATTCAACACATAAAATATGCTTAAATATAATCCCATAATGAAATATACTGTATCAAATTCACAATGAAATAATTCCAAGTAGATACAACATTTCATACGTACATTTTTTAATATGCTATGACCTAAGAATTAAGAACAAGCGATCCGTCAAGGATCGTCCGCTGATTTTAATTCTTTAATTTGCTTAATGAGGTATGCTTTTTTTTGGTCGTTAAATTGTTCATCATCAGACCTATCTGTATGGAATTTAGTGAGAAACTCGACCAACTTGTCCTTATTCCTGAGCAATATGTCGAGAATGGGCTTGGGTTTGTTCGGGTTCGCTACAAAAACCTGGAACAGAAAGGGTTAAAGTCAATCATCGTGTCAACTGAATGTGGTTTTTAGTTTCTTACCAATCATTAAATTTTGTTTTTAATTTTCAAGCTCTAGTTGTGGTACAGGCCTATTAACTAAATAAGGGGTGTCACGCCTGTTTGATTTTGCATACAATGAATAGGCAATGTCCTAAAATATCTTATACATGGATGATTATAGAAATGTGTATATATGCAATTACAATGCGGTTGGAATGAAAGGAGTTGGTGTACATTATATTCTTTACTCAGGTAAGACTTATTCGGGTGAAATTCGCACTCAGACATACAAGGTATGCAAGAAAAAGAATCCAATATGGGTGTGAGGGGTGAATAGAAAAACCCTTCTCTCGGCAAGCCTCGTGATGCCGGACAGTAATCCTCGGGACGGATTTTTCAATCCACCCCTCACACCCATATAAGATTCTTATATTCTATCCTAGGGTAAAATAACAGATTTCCTTGTCTGGCGTGCAAAGATTGATAGTCTGTAAAAGACTTTCTTTTCTCTCAAAATGAGTTGTAAATGATTTCAGCCGCAAATTACTTCTATTAAGCGATTTTATACGGGAAAATACTAAACAAATCAGACACCACAGAATACACCCCAACCCCTTTATAACACTATAGTTGGGGTCCAAAGAAGAATCTGTTTTACTTAACTGTGTTGTATCTAAACAAAATGTATAGATTATATAGAAAAATTACCATTCATGGTAATTTTTCTATATAATCTATACATTTTAGGATCAATCTGAGAAACCGTGTTATATCCAAAACTGTGTTATAATGAGCCGTGTTATAAGGAGGCTGTGGTGTACTACCAAGAACTTCAACCAGTGACCACTTCATATGAAATAACCACAAGTTTAAGATTCTGTTTATCATCATCATGTTGACATGGACGTCTCTCGGCACAGTGTTATTACACGTGCTCATACGTTTTGAATTACACGACTTTATCCACTGCATATCTACAATGAAATGTGATAAGATACTTACCTTAAAGACATGGAAAGCTTCAAACTGAATGTTACGACTTTTTTCTCTCAGCATAATCATCATCATTTTTAAATTGTCGGGGTTGCTGATGTACCTCGTCATTGTAGTAAAATTGTGACGGTCTAATAATAATTCACCTAGTAACTGAAATACAATGAAAGGCACAATCAACCCACTGCATACCTACTTTCGTTATTGACGGCAAAACTCATTTTGACAACAATTGCAGTGAAAAGAATCCTATATTCAAGGCTTACAAGGATAAATACCTGGTAAAGTGTCAAACTGTTTATCGTCCTAGTTATATAATCTAATTATCTCATGTGTCGGTGCTTGAAGCACTGACACTTGAGATAATTGGATTATATAACTAGGACAATAAGCAGCCTGAAAGCTGGAGGTTGTAGCTTATTTTTGAAATGACAAAAGGTAAATAATCACAGGAAATCTGTTCAGTGAAAAAATGCATTGGTGACATCTCACTGGTGTCTGATGGTGCCATCAGTCAAATGACTGGACCTATTGTGATTTTTAAAATTTCTAGAGCCCTGCTGACAACTGCCCTTCTTGAGTAAGAGGAAGAAGTCAAATGACCATAGAAAAGATTCAAAATTCAATCTGATAGGTAATTCATGCATCAAATCAACAGTCATTAAAGATTCATGAGATCCACATGTTATAGATGTTCGCTAGAATCGCCTCAATGAGGCGATTCTTACGAAAGTCTATAACATTTATTCTATTTCTTGGGGTCAATAAAAGTGGGAACCTATCCTGACCTCCTCAAACCCAAATTTAATGTAGTAAAACTGGGGCTTTCAGGGTTAAAAATTATTTTTCTTATTTCTGTTCAAAAACACAAGGCAGTTCTATCAAATCGCCACAATCTATGTTTTGAGCAGAAATTAGAAAAATTTTTACAATCTTCCATCAGAATTTTCATTCTTTTGATGATAATATTTTCCAATATATTCGTTTAGGTATGTTTTCTTAATGAGATTCTTTCAAATGGAAAATTCCTTATTACAGCACCGTATTGGGGGAAATAATGCTATCATTACAATGAGGGTTCTCTGAAATATTTATTTAACCTTGTAATAAGTACAAAAGAAGATTATCATACATACCATCTAACAGTCTTTGATAGTTTCCTTTTCCTTCAGAGTTTTGTTTTGTTTTGTTTGATTTGAGGTTTGACGTCCCCGTCAACACTATTTAGGTCATTTTAAAGACGTTGCTTCCAATTTCCTGGGACTTTTACCCGACATTGAGATGAAACGGCATCTCAATCCCTGCCGCCCAATAAAACCAATAGGGTTTATATGCATGGACGGGCCGACTCGCAGCAGTTTTCTTTTAGAGATTCAGGCCTAGAGTGCTAGTGCGTTTCAGTTTAATGTAGTCAGATTCGGTAATTAGATACACCACCCTGGTAAACTGAGTGAGCAACTTTGAATGTAGAGTGCGCTTTGGTCACATGAACACCATATGACTGTGTGATGTATGGAATGGTCACCATGAAGCCCACGAGCTAGGCAGAGAAACAACAGGTGATTTTGTTTTGTTTGTTTGATTTGAGGTTTAACGTCCCCGTCAACACTATTTAGGTCATTTTGGAGACGTTGCTTCCAATTTCGTGGGACTTTCACCCGACATTGAGATGAAACGGCATCTCAATCCCTGCCGCCCAATAAAACCAATAGGGTTTATATGCATGGACGGGCTGACTCGCAGCAGTTTTCTTTTAGAGATTCAGGGCTAGAGTGCTAGTGTGTTTCAGTTTAATGTAGTCAGATTCGGTAATTAGATACACCACCCTGGTAAACTGAGTGGGCACCTTTGAATGTAGAGTGCGCTTTGGTCACATGAAAACCATATGACTGTGTGACGTATGGCATGGTCACCATGAAGACCACGAGCTAAGCAGAGAAACAACAGGCGATTGGCTGAACCGGAGCAGTTGGGTTGTGGATGCCGGGGCTGGAACATGTTGCCGTACTCTGGAGAGCTCCTGACGGCAAGATGTATTTCCAGCCCCGGTACAGACAGACAGTTAGGTTAAGTGCGTTTAGCCCATGTGGAAAATTACCACAACATCCAAACAACACCTTATCTCATGCAGAGACAAGACCTCGGTTTAAACACTCGTCCAAAAGTCTGGGGAAGCTTGGGCGATCATTCCTGTGATCCCTGGTTTACCAGGTGAGGCCATCCTTAAAAATTTCTTGGTTTGCTGTGCTCCTACCTACCCACTAAAATTGCCCCTACCCCAAAAATTTTATTGCCATTCTGAGGAAAATATTTTCTTTTTTGGAAATCCTGATTAAATTCCAATGACACACTACTGTGTTTTGAATAACAGAAAATGTTGAAGAAAAAAAGGATGAAATATTTTTTATTTTCTTTATATAAGCCATAAAGCACCAAGCAAAATTTCAGGAAGATTACACTGCTTTTTTTTTCAAGGGAAAATCAGACTTAGCATTTCATTTGAATGGTCTGCCTAGCAGACCATTCAAATGTTATGCCAAAACTGATTTTCTCCGAAAAAAAATCAGAGAAAATGTATTTGAAAATTATGTTTCCTGTTGTTGTTTGGTGCTTTAGGGGTGGTAATCAGATATAAAAAAAGACCTACCTACCCACCTCACAAATGATGGGTAGGAGCACAGTAAACATACATTTTTTTAAGGACGGCCTGAGTAGCAAAGCCACAACACCACAGATGCTTCTGATTCGGGGCTTGATATGCAGTTTTTTTTTACATTTCTTACAGTAAATTACCTATTTTTCTCGGTGAAAGAAAAACCGATAATCACTGACCAGTGAATTATTTCATTTCGAACGTTCGTACGTCAAAATTGCTAAGCGACGTTGCTGACGTCATTAGCAACAACAATAACAATAGTTGACATTTGGCAGAAAATCTGATAAAATCATGGAAACCAAAAGTCGATTTTCACGTTCTTTTCATGTTTTTGCGGAAAGACCTGCAACACGAAGATTAAGTTTGATTTTCTTTTATAATATAGTTCTACTTTCGTGACATTCTTGTATCTATATTTCAAGCATAAAATGAGTTTTTGAATTGAAATGAAAACAAGATGGCGGCTGATTTTTAAACTAAACCACGCCTCCTGAAATTCATGCCCTGACTGGAACTATTTTGGTAGGAAACTAGAATGGCTGAATTTGAAAATTCAAACAAAAAACATTAAAGAAAATGTAATAAACAATTTATTTGGTTTGTTTGATCGATCACAGAGAAATAATTCACTCGTGTTCTAAGGCCTTCCTGCAAAAACCTCGTTCGCTTGCGCTCACTCGGTCTTTACTCGGAAGCCTTAGAACACTTGTGAATTATTTCACCGTAATCGATCAAACAAATCAAATAAACTCTATATAATTTATCCTATCACTAGCACTCATCCACTATGACTAGACCTTATGCTTATGTCATGTGATCAGCTAAGACTCAGATCAGACTGAGGGAATGTGCAGGCTGATCTAAGTCTTCGCTGGTCGCTCAAACCATCTTGTAGCTTTAGTCATGACCTGGCTCAACTGGAACTATATTTACCTTAAGGGCTTGTCTTCGTGTGACGTAGTTTTCTGAATTTAGTAGATGCTGGTACGGTGTAAATACTCTGTCATAATTGGCTTCTAAGAAATCAGCTGACAGGATCTTATGCTTAGTTAACAACTCCTGTAATAAATACAAAGTAGAAGTTAAGAAATCATCAGATCCTGGTACGGTGTAAATACTCTGTCATAATTGGCTTCTAAGAAATCAGCTGAGAGAATCTTCTAAGAAATGAGGCAATTCTAGTGAGTGCACAAAGCGGTAAAACCTATTCATATTTTTCTGTAAGATTATTCAATAGGAAACATGCATTTGCCATATTAAATGATGTTTTATTTGTTTCATTTGAGATATGATGTCCCCGTAAAGGCTGTAATGGTCATTTTGGGCACGTTGCTTCCAATTTTGTGCGGTTTTTACCCCAACTCTGAGATTAAATGATACCTCAAACCCTGTCGCCCAATGAAACCTACATGGTTTATAAACATGGGTAGTTTGACGTGCACCGCTTTGCGTAGGCAAGTTTAGACGTGCACCGCTTTGCGTAGGCAAGTTTAGATTTATGGTTTATTAGTTCTCCTCTGCGGTCGGATTCAGCACTGCATGGAAACATCATCCAACCCGTCTATTCCTTCAAGCCCCAGTGGGTGGGGATGGGATTAATCTTTTAACAACATGTTGGCCAACATTTTAGTTTTTAACAATTGACCCCTGCATATTGAATCATATTGATAGAACCATGTACCTTGAAAGTAGAAAATGCGTCTGAAGCTATGTCAAATGTGGAAACTTCGACATATCTGAAGAAGTCGTAGAACTGCTCGGACTGAAGCATGATCTTGGCTAGTTGCTCGTATCGACAGCATTCCCGCAACATCATACCACAGTTTAGTGCTATCTCTGGAGTTTCATAACTGTCAAAGAAACAAACATTTTAGAAATCATTCATTGATCAGCTAAACAATTGAAGTGTTGCGTAACAGTAAACACAAGATTTTCACATTAATAGCACTTTCTTTCTATTACAGTAATTGTTTATATTTAACCCCTACTTGCAGGTGTACATTACAGTAAAACCTGTGTTAAAGATCACATGTGAACAAAGAACACCTGTCTACAAAAACTACTTCTAATGCCTCCCATCCAATAAGACCATAAAATACACCTGTGAATAGAGACAACCTGTGCACTAAGACCAGAGGACAGTGAAAATCATTCCAAAATGCATTATTTCACCTGTGAACAAAGACCACTTTTACTTTGAATATCATTAGCTTAAGACTTAACTTAGGCAATTGATTGTTTGTGGACAGATTTGAATAAGACAATTTAAAATGTTGAGTAACTGCACTATTTGTTACATTTTGAGTATTTAATCAGTGAATTAATCGTTTTTAACTGGAGTTAGCCATGCATATCTGAATAAATGTTGTGAACTAACATTTTTGGATCAATCATTTACGTATATTCTTGGGGTAGAGCAGTGGATGAAAAACCTGACCCTCCAAATAAAGACCACCTGTGAACAAAGACCATATTTTTTCTTTTTCATGTATGGGCTTTGTTCATACATTTCAGGTTTGCAGGATAGAAGAATACACAGTACTCACATACTCGTAATTATGGTAGGGGTCTTTAACTTGCACATGGGAGGATTCTCAGTGTCCAAAATACTTACGGAAAATACAGTATCAAAAAACATAGAAAGGATTTTTTTTTCAGAATTCTTAGCTATTTTCTTTACATTCACTTGGACAGATTGTAACTTCAGCATTTTAAACTCCAGCATGCAGTCCATGAAACAGTCACAACTCCCCACACCTCAGGCTGCTCTTACAAGTCCAAGTCATCTATAGAAGCCATGTACCAAAGTCAGTTGCATTCAGACCAGTAGTATAGGAGGAGTATAAGAATCTTACATGGGTGTTAGGGTTAGGCCGATTGTTAATCAAAAGGGTGAAAACCCGAGAACCCGGAGAAAAACCACCTGACCTTCCATTGCAGAACTTGGCGTGTAGAACTTGGTGGATTGAAAAATATCTCCCGAGGATCACTATCCAGCATCACAAGGCTTGCCGAGTGATGCTGGACAGTGATTTTTTTCTCCTATTTCTGCTACATTTTCACATCTGAGCATCACGAGCAGGAATTCCTGGGTGGAAACCAGTACTAAGCAAGGTGGACGAAGTGCCTTGCCCAATGACACAACACCTTTGCAAGCATGAGGGTCAAACCAGCAACCTCTCAATTCCAAATCCGATGCCCTATCACTGCACCAAAGCGCTCCAAAACCCAAGAGACGGATTTTTCTATCCTCCCCTTCACCCATATAGGATTCTTTTTCTTGCAAACCTTGCACTCAATACAACAGTCAAGTTGGTTGCGGACAACCGCCATATTGTGATGAGGTTGTTGTGGTATTTAGTGACGTCACGTATCTGCAGTGATGTCAACCTAACGACGACGCATGTGAGGTTGTATTCAACCAGCGCTTATCAAACACATGAGATTATTCAGTCCCTCGGTCAGAACAACAGGGTCAGAACAAAATTTCTAACCCAGGGTAAAACCTCGGATTTCCTGATCTGGTGTGCAAGAAATAGTGTTACAGATGGACAGACGGTTACTTTTTTGAGGGGGGGGGAGGGATTTACAGCCCTTTCAAGATTATTTCACTCATATGAAGCCGATTGTTAATCAAAAGGGTGAAAACCCGAGTACCCGGAGAAAAACCACCTGACCTTCCATTGCAGAACTTGGCGTCTCACACGTGACCAGAGCCAGGCTCAAACCCACGACGGTGAGAGACCTAATGAATAAGAGTCCCTTTACAATGACTGATGGTAGGACAGGCAGACAATCAGACAATTGAGGTAAAGGGATAACAAGAGCACCGCATGTGGATGCCAATGCTTGGCTGTACTCTTCTTGTCAGTATGAAGAAGTTATATTAAATGTCCATTGAAAAATAAAGGCGCTAAAGCGATAACAAAGTTTTCTATAAATTAATAGTGACCTTGAGGCCATGACCTTGAAAGTTTAACTAGCTGGAGATATCATAAGCAACATTTGTGTGAAGTTATATTAAAATCCGTTGAAAAATGTAGGCTCTAGAGCGATAACAAAGTTTTCTATAAATAAATAGTGACCTTGAGGCCATGACCTTGAAAGTCTAACTTGCTGGAGATATCATAAACAACATTTGTGTGAAGTTATATTAAAATCCATTGAAAAATGTAGGCTCTAGAGCGATAACAAAGTTTTTCCAAAAATAGCCACAGCCACCTTGATACCATGACCTGATCAAGATATTATCATAAGCAACAATTGTGTGAAGTTATATTAAAATCCGTTGAAAAATGTTAGCGCTAGAGCAACGACAAAGTTTTTCTAAAATTAGCCACAGTGACCTTGACCTTGAGGCCATGACCTTAAAAGTCGACCTCGCTAGAGATATCATAAGCAACATTTGTGTGAAGTTAAATTAAAATCTGTTGAAAAATGTATGTGCTAGAGCGAAAACAAAGTTTTTCTAAAAATAGGCACAGTGACCTTGACCTTTAGGGCAAGATCTTGAAAGTCAAACTCGCTCAAGATGTTATCATAAGCAACATTTGTTTGAAGTTATATTAAAATCCGTTTTAAAATATAGGCAATAGAGCGATGACAAAGTTTTCTAAAAATAGCCAGTGACCTTGACCTTGAGGCCATGACCTTAAAAGATAAACTCCCTCGAGATATTATCATAAGCTACAGTTTTGTGAAGTTACACTTCAGTCCTTTTAGTACTCCTCTCATTATAACACGGCTTTGGTTATAACAAGGTCAGGTCTTGCCTCCCAAATTGTCATTTTACTATTATTTCTATATATTTCTAACACGCCCAATTCTATGCATCCAAAACAAAACGTTATAAAGGGACTGTACTGTATATTAAAATCCATTGAAAAATGTAGGTGCTAGAGCAATAACAAAATTTTTTCTAAAAATAGCCACAGTGACCTTGACCTTGAGGTCATGACCTCGAAAGTTGTCATAGTAAAGCGTGTTGTCATTATGAAGAAGTGGTGTGAGTTTGAAGGCAATATGTGAAGTAATGGTGGAGATCGTTTTTGCACTACGACGATATAGAAGCAGATGAAGGTGACAATACCTCGTCGTTTCTCCGAAACAGCCGAGCTATAATGTAATGCATGGGGATAAACACCAAGTCTTACTGTCTCATCAAGTCAAGCAGAATCTCTTTCTTTGAACATATATACTTAACTGTAGGAACCTGGGTTCCTATCTGGTGCCATTACAAATTGTTAAATATTGCAACTACATGTACACAAGAGGACAGAGGATTGAACAGAGGTATGCAAAATACAGCTTAAGCATGGGGACAAACACCCAGTCTTACCCTCTCATTAAGTCAAGCAGTATCTCTTTCTTTGAACATATATACTCCACTGTAGGGGCTCGAGTCCCTATCTGGCGCCGTAACAAATTGTTAAATATTGCAACTACATCTTTCCGTCCCTGAACTGAAACCATGAGCTTATCTTGCTGAATTAAGCCACATCCATTTCTGAATATGAACCAATAAGATTATTTATCATATGACGTTGCGTCTGAGAGTGTAATAACGCCATGCATTAAATTCGGTAATCCAATAGTGGATTAAATATGCAAATTAGTTAGATGAGCCCCGAAACATTACATGTACAACATCCTTAACCACGTCGCTTTTACTTAAGGCGGTATCTTGACTTTTTTTGCAAACAGATCGTTAAAAAATGCATTGTTTTGTCATATGATAAATAGAATCTTGCATTTGTGCTGATATATTATTATACACTGGAACGTCGTTATAGCGCTGTTCATTATTCCGCTGAGATCAGTATAATGCTGTTCGTCTATGGCTCCCTTTTTTCTGCATTCAACTCTTAAAGTTTGGAAAATTTTGTTTATTTTTTGCCCTTTTTTCCACGGAAATCGGCAGTCAAAAGATCATCAGCCAACATCATTTACTCAACTTGTCAACAATATTTGACCGTAAATACTTGCCCTTGGGCCTAATTGATAAGCCGACAACATTATGACAAGGTGTGAAAACAAGTCAATCAAGATTACTAGTTATGTCTCTATTAAGTACTTTGTATAATCACTTTTTGTTATGACAGGTGGTGACGATAAATATTTTCCTGCCAAAACAGATCAAAACAGACGCTGTTTTTTTTCTGCGCATCTGTACTCAGTTATTCATTTATTAATAAACATAGATGCTGAGTTTTACAAGTTTTACATTTTCAATTTAACCAGATTCCCGTTAAGCTCGCAGGAAAATATTTTGCCATTTTTTTTATTGTTATTAAGACTTGGGGTGAAACGACCAGGGAGGAAACATCTTGGGGGCAAACGACCACAGTGTTATAAAGACGTTACAGTGTATTTATTAAACTCGTTGAGGAAAATTGATAAAATGCTCAGCCAAGTCTCGCATTTTATCTCTTTTCCTAAATTTGTTTAATACATCAAATAATACATGAGCACTCATGTAAGATCCTCAATTTGGTGCAATCTATTCCTGCAAATGCACAAACTAAATAGCAAACATTGTAGATCCTGATCTGGATCTACATGGTTTGCAAAGGCAGGGGTTTTTCGTGAAGAGCAGGATAAGAGTTAAGAATACACATCCGTGTAAATAGGGAATTCTTTCCTACCTCCAAAACAGTCATTTTCTAATGAAAATTTGTACTTCTTTTCTTATTCATACTCTAAACATAGGTTGTGGGTCATCAAACTACTGCACATGTCGACAATGGAAGTGACTGAATTTTCTTGCATACATACCTATGCGCATGGTTGTTTGAAGCAAGAGTCAAATGGATGGAAAGCCATGCTCAAACAATAAAATGATGTTCAAATCATGAAATTTGCGTGTTGTTTGAACATTGATTTGAACTTTTCACTTCACAAGATGGCCCTGGCTTTGTTACCTTACGTTGAGCGGCGTAACGTGACCGCCCTGAACGTAGTGTTTCTGATGACGTCAGAGAGTTACTCCGTAGCAACGCCATTGTAAACAAGCCACCATATTGGCTTGCCGGTCGCATTGGAAGAGTTTTATATGGAGCTTATGAGGAGCTTTTGAGAGTTTTCGTCAAAATTTGCTATCGGAAGTGTAAGTTACGGTATGCAAGAACAGCGATCATCCATGGTTATTTCATTGCATTAACATTTGCCGGATCCCTCGGAAGATATTTGAACATTCGGCCTAGCGACCTCATGTTCAAACAGCTACCTCCGGACCCGGCAAATGTTAATGCATGAAAAAAAAAATGGTTGATCCCTATAACAACCCAGTCTCAGAAATAATAAGTATGAGGCCTGAGGATCGCAGTCCGGCATCATGGGGCTTGCCACCCTTCACATCCATATAAGATTCATATAAAGTCCCTAAGAAATGCTGCAAGACCCAGTTGGGATCCAACCTCTGACTACCTGATCACCTGTCATTTCAGTTTTAAAAGACTCTAATAGCATTAAAAAAATGTTTAAGCATGAAATATATTACTATGACATCTGACCTATTTGTTTGTAATAAAGAAAGTTGTTAAGGTAATCATGCATAGCATACATTTATATTATAGGACACTAAAGTCCAAAATTATCCCTGTTAATTTGACAGCAAACGCATGCTGTTTGCACTAATTAGAATTGCCTCATTGAGGCAATTCTAATGAGTACACACAGCATCAATATCATGTTATGGAACATCCAAAACAAGTCATAAATTCTCCCTGTTAAGCCGTTTCAGAAACAGATTATTGTGGTTCCAAAGCCTTTGAAGTTTGACTGTAGATATACACCTGTCTACTTACCTCAAAATCTATCTTATGCAGATTGAGGACAAGAAAATGCAGCATATTGCTGTCATACATCTCATGTGCTAGCTGTGCCACCACCTCTGTTTGTGGTTCCTGGCTCTCACTGCCGTACAGCAATGTCTTGATTGCCGACAAGTTCTTCGAAACATCATCACTTGCCTGAGTCAGAAAACATATACATGTATACGAGCCTAGTTATCACATGACGTCATTGATATGCAGTGGATAATGTCATGTACGGTAATAAATATTGTATGACCAAACGTGTACTAACGCTTTGGCGGGAGTAAGTGACCTCAGGACGACGTCCATGTCAACCATGAACTATCTGTTGAAGTAATTGCCAACTTTAAAGGCGATAAAATCCTTTTTTAAAAAGGTCATGTGATAAACAGAATCTTACACTGGTGGTCATTTCAAATGAAATTTATGAAACTCGCTGAAGGCTCATTTCATAAATTTTATATGAAATGACAACTTATATAAGATCCTCTATATGCGAACTTGGACATACACACAGTAAACTATCGTAAAAATTCTTACAAAATTCTGACACCTTGATGACTTATGGTAATCTTTTTCTAGAATTTATTAAAATAAGTTTGTTTCCTAATCCTGCAAGGAGTCCGAAAAGTGGAGATGAAACAGAAAACGGTGTAGACCCTGATTAGACTGCTACTTCAGAAGCAGTCTGATCTGGGTCTCCATTTAAACAGGCCTCATAAACCAAGCTTTTCCATGCCTGAAAAGCTAGATTTTGCAACTTTAACCCGTATCCTGCTGCTCATGATAACCATAACCTTTGCAAACAGTGTAGATCCTGATCAGATGGCTTCTTCAGAAGCCATCTGATTAGGATCTACACTGTTTGTAATGCAGTTTACACTGAATGATAACAATATGTAAAACAAGAGGGCCCAGAGGACCCTAGGTCGTTCACCTGATCCAAAGTATAACGAGTGGGCACTTGGGCCAGGGCAGGGTCATTTTTGGCCCCAGGGCTATAATTCGAACAATCTTAGTAGATGAAGCTTCAAACCAAATATGAAAGACTTAGTCCTTATGGTTTCAGAGAAAAAGATTTTAAAGCTTTTCCCCCATAAAAGTTTAGACTATGTAAAACATGTGGGCCCCGGGCAGGGCCATTTTTGCCCCCAGGGCCATAATTTGAACAGTCTTGGTAGAGGTCCCCCTAGATGAAACTTCATATCAAATATGAAAGACAGGGGCCTTGTGGTTTCAGAGAAGAAGCTTTTTGAAGGTTTTCCATATTTAAGCCTTTTTAAAAAATGTAGGCCCCAGGGCGTGGCCATTTTTGGCCCCAGGGCCATAATTTGAACAATCTTGGTAGAGGTCCCCTAGATGAAGCTTCATACCAAATATGAAAGACCTCAGCCTTTTGGTTTCAGAGCAGAAGATTTTTCCTATATAGAAGTCTATGTAAAACATGTGGGCCCTAGGTCGGGGCCATTTTTGGCCCCATGGGTTGGTATTTTTGGCCCCATGGCTATTATTTGAACAATCTAGGTAAAGGTTCCCTAGATGAAGCTTCATACCAAAGATATAAGACCTGGGCCTTGTGGTTCCAGAGAAGAAGATTTTTACAGGTTATCCCTATATAACTAATATAAGCCTATGTAAAACATGTGGTCCCCAGGGCGGGGCCATTTTTGGCCCCAGGGCTATAATTTGAACAATCTTGGTAAAGGTCCCCTAGATGAAGCTTCCTCCAATATATGAAAGATCTGGGCCTTGTGGTTTCAGAGAAGAAATTTTTTAAAGGTTTTTTCCTATATAAGTCTATGTAAAACATGGGGGCCCAGGGGCGGGGCCATTTTAGGCCCCAGGGCCATAATTTGAACAATCTTGGTAGTGGTCCCCTAGATAAAGCTTCATATCAAATATGAAAGACCTTGGCCTGATGGTTTCAGAGAAGAAGATTTTTTAAGGTTTTTCCTATATAAGTCTATGTAAAACATGTGGGCCCCGGGGCGGGGCCATTTTTGACCCCAGGGCCATAATTTGAACAATCTTGGTAGAGGTCCCCTAGATGAAGCTTCATACAAATTATGAAAGATCTGGGCCTTGTGGTTTCAGAGAAGAAGATATTTAAAGGTTTTTCCTATATAAGTCTATGTAAAACATGTGGGCCCCGGGACGGGCCATTTTTGGCCCCAGGGCCATTATTTGAACAATCTTGTTAGAGGTCCCCTAGATGAAGCTTCATACCAAATATGAAAGATCTGGGCCTTGTGGTTTCAGAGAAGAAGATTTTTTAAGATTTTCTCTTATTTTCCCTTTTTCGTTGCCATGGCAACCAGAGTTCTGCATGGAATGGAACTCTTTGAACAACTTTGAGAAAGGACCACCCAAAGATCATTTCTTCCAAGTTTGGTCAGAATCTGTTCAGTGGTTTAGGAGGAGATGTTGTTTCAAGTTTAAGTTTACCGACGGACGGACAAACGCATGCACGCACGACGGACGACGGACAAAAAGTGATCACAAAAGCTCACATTGTCACTACGTGACAGGTGAGCTAAAATTTGACTGGTTCTTAGTCAGAAACGAGCGTGGATTAATAAATAAATTCAGTAAGATAAGGATTAAATAGTCATATTAAACATGTTATGGGAAAAATCAGAATCTCAAAGCCTGAAATGATAAAATCAATAGTCTACAAGCTGCAAAAGTCTGAAATCCTGCTCATACCTAGAAAATATGAGCCCTGTTTAACGCAGTTGCTTTTTTTACTTTCATTCAGCTTCAGACTTAAACAAAACTAATTTAAACAGGTTAGACAGACTTGTGTGGCTATGTTTTCTTAATCCTGCTCCATCAGTCAGGGATTCTGCTGGACCAAAACACAGTTCGAACAAATTGTCCGGAATGCTCTATCATTTATCGGACATACTGAATTTCATTTGGACAAGTTTGAAAAGACGAAATTTTTGTATATTAACCCTTATCTTGCTGTTAACGGCAAGCCCTGTCTTTGAAAACAGTGTCAATCCAGATCAGATGGCTTCTGAAGAAGCCATCTGATCTGGATCTACACTGTTTGGCACTGAGTTTATAAATTTGTAAGTATAAATTACATCTAGTTATCTTACTGGTTCAACACAAGAAATGGGTGTGGCTTAACTGAATATTCAGCATGATAAGAGTTAAAATAGTCAATGTAACCACTGATTTAACAAACATTACCCCCGACAACAATATTGATATGAAGAAGAGTCCAAATTTATTCAGGACATTTTGTCCTTACTTGCCTGAAATCTTTTGGACAATCATAAATTTTTAAGGACTATGGCCGATGTCCGGCCCCAAACAAAATCCCTGAATTCAGATAATATAGGGATCACCTATGATTTTTCATACAATAACTTTTGCTGGGTTCCAAGGAAGCTGTTTGAACATGAGAACATAGGGATCCAGTAAATAATAATGCATTGAAATAATCTGACATGGATCATCTTGAATAAATTACGAATCCAATTTTGACAAAAATACCCCAAAGCTCCATGTAAACTTTATATAAACTCTTCAAATGTGACTGCCAAATAAACATAGCAGTAAGTTCAGAATGCTTTCTACATTGACGTCAAACATTAATCATCACAGAGCTCCAAAATGCTAAATTCAGGGCAATAACTAAATGTCAGTCAAAGCAACATAAACAACAAGTGATTTCTTTCATTTGAGATTTAATTATCCTGTCAGCACTATTTAGCCATTTTGGAGATGTCGCTTCCAATTTTGTGGGACTTTTACCCAACATTGAGATGAAATGACATCTCAATCCCTGCCGCGCAATTAAACCAATAGGGTTTATATTCATGGGCAGGCAGACTCGCATCAGTTTTCCTGGGCAGAATTAGACCTTCTAAACAGATTTGTTTGTTTTGTTTGATTTGAGGTTTAACGTCCCCGTCAACACTATTTAGGTCATTTTGGAGACGCTGCTTCCAATTTCGTGGGACTTTTACCCGACATGGAGATGAAATGACATCTCAACCCCTGCCGCCCAATAAAACCAATAGAGTTTATATGCATGGACGGGCCGACTCGCAGCAGTTTTCCTGGGCAAGCTTAGACCTAAGCAGATTACCAGTACTAATGTGCGGCCAGTATCAACTCTGCGTGGAAGCATCGTGCAGCCCATATACTTCTTCAAGCCCCTATGAGCAGGGGCGTTCTAAACAGATTACCAGTAATAATGTGCAGTCGGTATCAGCTCTGCCTGGAAGCATCGTGCTGCCAAATCTACTTCTCCAAGCCCCGATGGGTGGGGGCAGTTCACAGTGGATGGATATTATTTGGGTTAATTCAAGCCTCTGCCGGTCGCAATGATCTTACTGTAGCTCATAAAACAATGTGGTATAGACCAACAGCCATGCATAGCATTACCTTGTCGAGCTTCTTCTCCCCTGTTTCTTTTGTTAGTGATGTTAGACTCTCTTTCAAAGCTTTAACAAGTTCCTGCGGGCTCTTCTGGGAGCGACCGAACAGAGGCATCACTACTCAGAGAACTCACAGGGACAATGCAGATGAAAAATAACCACAAAACCTGTAAATACACATTACCAAATACTAGAAAGCAAATGAATTGACCTAAGACTGACCTTTATGCAAAGAATAAATTATTCATTGCTATGACCTAATATGTCTGGTTGGGAAAACATCTTGTGACTCTTCATTTGGCAGCTCGTGGATCGCAACACATTTGACTACCTCTTGTGTATTACAGCAATATATATAGATAGTGCCGTTTTTGAGGTAATTTGTTCTCTACGCTCACAAATTACCTCAAAAACCGGCACTATCTATATATAGACACATCTTACCACATATATATTTTACCGCAGTCCTCAGACTGCTTTTTATATAAGCTTTGCACAAAGCATATATATAAGTTTGTACAAAATTTAAATATTCCCTCCCACAGACTCGCAGGTGCATTGTTTGTTGGAAATTCTGGATATATTCCTATCTAACAGTTCTCTTATCTCACAAATTTCTCAGTCTACTATTTTTGTATTCTGAAATTAACTCTAGCAAGAGAGACAACTCTAACAGTCATTTTCAATAGGAAAGCCAGAGTAGAAGAATTGAATTACAGCGTAATCCACAGCAAATGTTTTATGGAAGATTGTGCCGTAATTTTTAATAAATAGTATATTTATTGAGAACTATTCTGTAATTGCCAATAAAAATAAATATACTCACCAATTACCAGTGTAACTCTTCACAGATTTTTTTCACAACTTTCATTATTAGACCGAGGTCAACAGAACACTTGACTAAATTTGGATGGGCAAGTTTGTATAACCTTAATTCCGCCATCACAAAAAGGGGCGTATCTTGTGCACTTTGTATCATTCAGATGATATCGCATAGGTCAACAACTGATAAACCCTTATCACAAGGTGTGATGCGTCTCAGTCAGTGTTCAGATAACAATAATTAGAGGTGATATTAAAAATCTGCTCCGACAAAAGTCGCGGATAGACACTATATAGAAACATATTAAAAAGAATTTTGAAAATTCCACTTTGGGGCAAAAACTTTAACCCCTCCTGAAAGTGCCTTTACATAATCCAATGACCACCAGATTTTGCACATATAACAAGACTTTAAGGCTGTATAACATATTAAAATTCCAAGTTCCTAAGACAACTTTTGGAATTTCTGAAAGTCTTTGAGTCTTCCTAAAAGTGGAATCCCATCAACCGATTAGTCTAAGATTTTGCATATGTATTTGGGTTGCATATATACATATTATCACAAAATTTCAAAGTTCTAGCATCATTTTGGAATTTCCTGCAAGTCTTTGAATTGTTGTAAAATAACATTGGTTCAACTAATTACCACCAAACTTTGTACATTTGTTTCAACATACAAAATGCACATTCTTATAAAATTTCAACATTGTAGGCCAACTGGAAGTGAAGCAAAAAAATATTAACTTTCATATTTTGGTGGTGGGTCATTTACTATTGTAATTTTATTGAATAAAATCAAGCATTTTCTATCTTTTTTTTCATTTCATTCTTTGCTTGAGCCTTGCCTTCCTCAATAAGTTTCTTTCTCTCACTTTCACTCAATCCTGTTTGTTTTGAATGTATTTTGTCTTTAATTTTATTATATTTGTCCAACTCATCCAACACAAGTTTAAATTCATTCTCAGATATCTGTCCGTCTGTCAAAGCCTTAGAAATCAAATCCTTTATACTATTCAACTTACTATCAGCAATAGTTTTAATCTCATAATGTTTCTGTGCTTTGAAGTCATTTTACGCCTAATTAGTTTAACACACACACCCAAACTCCCACACACAACAGCACCAATCTCTAAAGGCAACATAATTGGAACAGTTAATCCAACACCTGCCAAAATAACACTTGTTGATATCAAACCAGTATCAACTCCATCAGTAATATTTATTCCACGTTTGTATTTTTTGTATAATGCTTTTCTCACATCTCTCTCATTAATTAACGTCTTCTCTATCTCAGATATCTTCTGTAATCTATAATTTTGCCCATCTTCAATAGGCAACTCTGGATATAGCGGTGCATTAGGTTGTTTCATTTTTTTCTTGATAACATATATTTTTTTTATTCAATAAATATTTCAATTATCATCGAAGCCACAGTATTAACACATGTAGCATTATTAGTCTGACAAACAAAATCAATTGCATCACCAGCCCCAACCTTTAACGGTGTAGCAAAGTTATCGTGTTTTCTTAAAATATTATTCAATGATATATCATATCCTGCTTGTGGATTTCCATTAATTGCAATCGCCACAGACACATCGCCTTTTGTTCTTTTACTCGACAGTCCAACACCTATTATCTGGCCAGGAAAGTTCATCACATATCCAACACCTACTTCTCTACCACCATTTCCAAAGCCAAACACTTCATTCTTCTGTAAGGAACCTTTACTCTCCGCACAAATGCTTATCAATTTTCTGTCTGACATATTATCAACCTTATTATATAATAATCGATGATTGACATACATATCCCGAAATCTATCTTGAAGTCCTGTATGTCTATCATTCAATGTATTTATTTGTGTAAATGCTTGACTTCTCATATTAAATATTTCTTGTTTCAGCCCCAATGCATCTACGTGTTTTCTCTTAGCACCAAATATACTCATTTTTTTATTATAATTATATAATTTCCAAAACGCAATTAATTGGTAGATGATTAATTACCTTGTTGTTATTTTCATCCCTGATTTCTAATTTCAATTCTGCTATAGCATCATTCACCAAACACTTATATTCTGGATGCTCAAATCTCACTGTTGTTATCTCTCCAAACTCTTTATTTTCCACTGTAACAGCCAACACAGTACTCGGCATACCATCTAAATAATTATTTGAAGTATTAATCTGTTCCAAATGAACATACAATGATTTATAAACAGCAAAATCTACAGTCTCACCATAATGAGTTTCATTAACAGCAAACTTTCGCTTATTTCCAAACCCCAACATTTGTTTTAAGCCCTTGCTTATCTTCAATTCATCCAGTGTAATTAAAGAAGCAATTCCATTTGTTTCATTTACAGATAATGTAATATTATTACTTTGAAATAAATCTGCTATTTGTTGGAAACTATAATAACCATCTATAATCTTATGAGGTCTCTCTCCAGTCTTCTGCAAATATTCATCAACAACATTATACCATCCAACACCATATGTTATAGATTTCAAACCAATACGTTTATTCCCATCTCTGTTATCAATGTATTGTTGCAAGTTTATTGTCTTGTCAATATTCGAAATTGTATGATACATTTTTATTTTTTATATATAATCAATAATAAAAATGATACCTAAAGAATTCAAGTACGATCCCAATGCATCATATAACCCCAATACTAAATATACCGAAAAGAATATTGAACTTATAAAACAAACGATTTATGTTAACAAAGACGACCATTTTCCAGTAACGTTTCCCGACTTATTTCAAAACTATCAAAATCCAACATTACACACCAATGAACCGTGGAATACATGGCTTCATTCATCATTTGACTGGTGGCAATGTCAATTAAATTTTGCTGTCTGGTGTGCCACTGCAGGATGTGGAGTAAGTTATCAAGACCATTCGCAAAACACTTCAGGACTAACTAAAACAGTATATACATTTCATGTTTATTATTGTATTGCTCGTATTTTGAAAGAACTTAAAACACCTTTACCAACAGATGAATCATTTTGTTATTACAAAAACCCATACGACAAAGCAACCTATCAAAAGTTATGCAATGAATTCAATGTTTCACCTAATACAGATTGGCGTCAAAAATTAGAAAGTAGTTCTAAATGCAGTGGTCTAGGGAGTTACACACAATATTTTAAACCAGATGGAAAATACAGACAAGAACATCAAAGTGAAGGTCCATTCTTTAATCCAAATGATAAAATAGAACATACAGTAGATATAAGTGACGCCTGGACAATGTTTATATTAGACAAATCAGAAGGCTTCACAAAAACAGGTATTGAACGAATTAACGAAAGTATTAGAATGTTTGTATGGGCTCTATTAGGAGCACAATCTCAAACACGTGTAGAAATACTAAAAATAGGCACAGGATTTGATGCTCAGAAACAATTTCTTGCTAACATTGAAGACGCTATTAATAGTCCAGTTGATTTACCAAGTCAAATACAAAGATATCAAAACACACTCAAATATGCAAGAAGTAAAGTAGATTTTGTTTATGGTATTGGATTATATATGTCTCCCAGTGATATGATTTTACAAATTGGCACTATCGCTGGATATAATAATAAAATTGTAATTGCAACAGAAAATCAAACACTTGGTTTCAATAGTGATGTAAATGTTAAACCTGTTGCACCTACTACACAACCTGCAACTATACAAGGTACACCAACAAAGAAATCTCTACCAGAACCAAAACATCAGGAAACAAAAACAAAGAAATCTCTACCAGAACCAAAACATCAGGAAACAAAAATCAAATCTCTACAAGAACCCGTTGAAAAAAAAGAAGCAATACAACACGAAGACAACAAAACAGCATTGATAGTTGGCAGTATTGTAATTGGACTATTAATTATGTATGAAAGGGGGAGTTCCAAATCTGCCCACGCACAGATTTTCTTAAAACTTCAGTTGTTGTTTACTTTAGGTCTATCAACTATATATATAACTTTGTTTTATTTGATTAATTACTATAGTTCTCAGGAGTGCTCCCTGAGGTAATCCCCTGTAGAGGTCATACACACCTGTGAACTTTTCATTCTTAAATCAACACGCTCGATTGTTTTCAAATTTTGTTGCTTTGATTGGCAACAGAACTCTATAAGGATTCATATAATACCAAAAATATAAATGTGTCTAGGTCTTTTAATTTTTCTGATGAATTTATTTACAAAATTTCTTAAAGTTTTCATGAAAATTTATAAAAAGTAAAATGTTTATCCCAAGTGTTAGATGTGTTACTGATCTTGTCACCCCAAGATATTACCCAGAAAATTTGCCACATATATCCTCTATATAGCAAACACATTTAAAAAAAAATCAGAAACCGGTAATATTGTTTTTGATTGTCAGATATGTGTTAAGGTATACTTTTGTGATGAAGTCATTTGCAATATCAGGGGACCAGATTTTCTTTAAGTATATTTTTATTGTATTTTATGACCACTATTATATAGTGTCACCTTATCATGCAAAGCTTAGCCTATGCATTTACGTAATTCCGCCCCTGCACCCCCCCCCCACACACACACACACACACAAACAAAAATACACTGTTCGACAGAGAACGATTTTTAGTTTGGGTTTTAAATAGTAGATGAGAACATACATTAGCAGAGAGAAAAATAGAATGCACTCTTGCAGTGATCACGATGAGTGTTAGTGTTTACAGCATTGCAAAAGCATTTTCGGCATTTTTTCTAGGTTCAGTATAACATACGGTAGGCAAAAGTGTTTGCTGCAATGTTTTAGTCTTTAAAATAAATGCATAACTAGTCACACTGAAATTATTTGCACATTTATCATCTTGCATACACTTCCGAAAAGATAGAGATGGAAGGCAAGTTGCAGTAAAACATTTATTTGATAGCTGATATTGTATTTAGATGCCGAAATAGCATTTGCATATGTAGTCTTATGTATGCAATCCTTATCATGTATGTTAAGTTTTCTTGCTCTGTATTTATCGGTTTTACAAATGGTTTGTTTGTCTGTTTGTATTGAGGTTTAACATCCCCGTTAACACTATTTAGGTCATTTTGGAGATGCTGCTTCCAATTTTGTGTGACTTGTTCCCGACATTGAGATGAAATGATATCTCAAGCCCTGCCACCCTATGAAACGACAAGGCTTATATACATTGGACGGCCTGACTCACACCACTTTGCCTGGGCAAGCTTAGTCCTTCTAAGCGGTTTACCAGTACTCGTGTTTGGTTAGTTTTAGCTCTGTGTGGAAGCAACATGCAGCCAAATCAATTTCTTCAAGCCCCAATGGACGGGGGCGAAGATTTACAAATGGCATGAATCACTTGTTTGCTGTACCACTAGCACATTGGCTGAATCAACATCAGTGCAGCTGGCTTCACATTTTTACTAAAATACTGTTAGTACATGTACTGTTTGCTATTTTAAATTGTGAAAGTGTTTGAAAGTTGATTTAAGTCTTCTCTATTATATTAATTAATTCTTTCCTAAAATAACTGCTTGTTTTCTGGATCATATTTTAGAACATAGATGATCATTTTTAAGAATATAACTTTCTTACAAGGTGACAGTTTGTGCGATTGAAGTAGACTGAAGGGGCATTGTCAGAGTGAGTAAAAAACAACAGTACCATTTTGTCTACAGTAATCTGTGTATACAGTGGGCCAAAAGATCAAACATTATCATTCTTGGCCATTCAAGCAACCAGTGTCATTCCAGTATGACAATCAGACTTTTCAAACTTTTTAAGATCACTGCAACAGTTAAATACATACTTATTAGAGTCAAGTAAAATTGTCTGGTTTACAGAACCATCAAGTTTACTTGCCATTTCAACAATCTTTGTCATACTAAGCTTCAGCATTGCCTCCACTTCTATTTAGAATTACATTAATGCAAAAAACGCTTGTTCTAAAATGAAGTATTTTTAAATAAGATCTGATTGAATTGTTAGCGAAAGCTCGAAATGAGTTGTGTTTTTGGTGTTCACCAGGGCATCATAATTGATACAAATGCTAATTATATATGCGCTAATACTATACACCATCATATAAACATACATATATTCATGTTTATTATATATTGGCGAGCAATTTTTCGATTGAAAATATCGCACCATATGATATCTACAAATGGTTTGAAACGATTCAAAACTCTGACCATTACTATTCAATGTTCAAATGCGGAATGTTACCGGTCTCAGATTTTCAAGAAAGTTTGACAAAATGTTCTACATATATATGGTCAATTTTCATATTAAAATGATGGGGTGACAAGAACTGCAACAGTGTGAAATCAAACGTCAAACATACTCCAAAAGATTTTATGGTTGTGAATTCTGGGGTCTGCTCCATATGAAATTGAGCATAGTGTATCGAACTTTGCCTAAACAATGCTAAATGTGATACAAAGATAATCACAGATGACTACAGTGATACCTGAGAACAAAATAACTCCAAAACATCAAAAGGTGGAATGTATATATACACTAGTTTGGGGGTACCCCTACTTTCAGATGTGGACATAAACAAAACATTGTAGATTTATAACGAAAACAAATATAAGAGTGAAATAGCTAAATAATGAATAGTCATTTACCAAGCAGTAATTATGCACAATATCATGAAAATCTGTGCGTGGGCAGAACCCTATGGAAATTTACTATAGGCTGGAACTCCCCCTTTATTAAGTTCTTTTTTTCTTATAAACTCTCTTGCAGATGCATATAACAATCCAGCAACCAATACAACTAATGCCCATAGATGTTCTCCAAACCAATTAACAACTTTACCCGCAGAAGACAACAACCAAGACACAATAGAACCAATAATACCTGGTATTGTAGAAGCTACTTTTCCTGCAAGGGTAGAAAGTAATTTACCAAGATTTGATAATTGTTTCTTAACCCAATCTTTAACACCACCTTTTGGTGGAGAAGGAGGGGTTGAAGTAGTACCACCACCAGTAGGAATAACAGCTTCTACAATAACAGCAATAATCATTCCAAAAGCAGTTAAAACACTAACAATTGTAATGCCTTGTTCTCTGAATAATGTTCTAATTCTTTCACCCAATGTAGTGTCTTCTTTAAATACTTTGTTTATAGTCTCTTTGATTCTATTTACCTGACTACGTAGTTTTTCTTTATTAACATTAATAACTTCCAATCTTGCACTTCTCTCACTTTCTAACTCTTTGATTCGACTACTTATCCTTTCTATTTGAAATCCATCATTGTCTGCTTTGGCTTGTTCTAATTTTGTATTTTCTTTTGCTAAGTCTTTATTTTTTTCATTTAGTTTAGCCAATTCATTTGCTATCTCTTCTTTGACTGTTGTCATTGCATTTGCTATTCCATCAATCTCTCTTTTTGTCCAATCTGTTTGTGTTCCTGCTTCACTACTAACACTTTCAATGAATGATGTCTCTAATGTTTTCACAGATGTTTCTGCATTATTTGCAGTTTCTAATAGTTCTTGTGCTTCTTGTTGTGATGATACATCATTATCAAGATTCTTGAATTTTTTTGATTATAAATCAGATTGTGTCTCTCTCAACTGGTTTTTTCTCTCTATTAAAGTTGTAAACTCAGCTCTACCTTCTTTAAGTCTTGTAGCAGATGGTTTAAAATCATCTACACCTAATACATTCCTAACAAAATCAACACCATATTTCCTTTGCAAAGTATCAAATGATAAAAATGTTGCTATTTCATCTGGTGCATTGGAACGATAATATGTTAATGCAATATCCTTTCCACCTTCATCTTTAACATATAACATTGGCCTTCCAAAACCATCACTCTTGAGAGTCAAACCTTTGATTTTACGTTTAGGTTCTTCATTCCTTTCGTAAAATCTATCTATCATTTTTTGACCTACGCTATCAAGCAGAGTTTTCCTATCATCACCGGTTAAATCATTCGAATCAGCAAACTGACTATTTAATGTTCTCTGAAACTCTTCTTCATCTGTAAAAAGATGTTTCTGCTTCTTTATCATAATCATCCTTATCATACTCAGGATTTTCATATTCAGCCATTATTTATTTATTATTTAAAAATATTTTTATCTTTTAATAAAAACATGTCAGCTTACGGAAATAAATTAAACCCTTACAGAAAAATAAGAGAACCACGAGGTGTGAGAGGCATCCGCCAAAGTGTAGTAATAACAAATAACCCTTCAACTATTGACCAAAATCAACAATTGTTAGTGAGATTTCCTAATCTAAGTGGTAATGATGTTATTGTTCCCGGAACAGTCAGATTAGCATTTGAATTTGAACTAACCTCTAGAGATGTAAATGCAACTATATTTCAAAACATAGGAAGAGCAATAATTAAGAAATCAACAATTAGAATTAGTGGAAATGAAATCATGTCAATTGATGACAGCGACATCTATCATTGTTATATTGATTTATGGAAGTCTATTACAGAACGTGTAAATATGGTATACCAAGGCGTTGGCAAAGAGAACATGTTGAAACATAGGGTGGGTGCAGAAAACGCAGCAGAAGATAAAGAAGATAAAGCCATCGCAAAAGCATATGGAAACAGGTTTTGCATCCCACTTGATTTTGAACTATTAGAAACACATATACCTTTTTATCAAGCAGGACTCGGTGATAGACTTGAATATGAACTTACATTCAATGATTATAATAAAGTAATTAAATCAGCCGATGCAACTTCATCTTATACAATCAAAAATATTTGTTTGGAATTTGATATTGTTTCTGATACTGAATTAGCAAGACAAATAAGACAGCAAGTTGATGGTAAAATGGTTATTTTGTATGACAGAATACTAAGACACAGAAAAATAACTAAAAACAAATCTGATACACTATGGAATATCAATCTAAATGTTCCTGCAAGAAGTATGAAAGGAATTCTTATGCTATTCGAAGATTCTGAAAGGGCCAGCACAGAAGAATATTATAATCCAGAAATTACAAAAGTGGAAATGACAATAGAAGGGATTCCGAATCAATTGTATAGTCAAGGAATGAAGTCCCACCAACACTGGGACGAAATAAATAAATTCTTTGCTTTGAATTCAAAAAGAAA
Organism: Lucinisca nassula; assembly: GCA_963580285.1. Classification (NCBI taxonomy): domain Eukaryota; kingdom Metazoa; phylum Mollusca; class Bivalvia; order Lucinida; family Lucinidae; genus Lucinisca; species Lucinisca nassula. The sequence continues at coordinate 87,796,670 of OY757027.1, forward strand.
CAAAGAAACAAGTATGGTCGTTAAAGATTTATATTTTACTGATACAACAATAGAGAAATATCTAACGAACAGGTATGCTTTATGGTTGGATTTACGTTCAACTGATGATAATACACTTCATGGTTCTGGAAGAAGAATTGAAAATGCATCAGAAGGTATCACAATACAAATAACGAAAGAAGCAGGAGCAGATGAACCAATCAATCTTTATTTGTTTGTTATACAAGATGCACAAATCAACTTTGAAGATGGTAGATTTAAAGAAGTCAGTTATTAATATTTTTTTTTTACAAATAAAAATGGAACTACCAAAATATCCTCATTGTGCTATTATATGTGGTCAAACTGGATGCGGGAAAACAGAGTTTGTCCTTGACCTTTTGGAAGAGGAATATCGTCAAGTATTTAAACATATTGTTATACTTTGCCCAACCATTCAATGGAACAAGGCTTATAAAAATCGTGAGTGGATTGGTGATGTCAGGAAACCTAAAACAAAGAATCTTATAATTGTTAATCCTATTATTAATGATGAAGAGAAATTACAAGAACTACTAAGAATGTTCTTTAATAAATATGCTGGTCATTCTACTCTCTACATTATTGATGATTGCAGTGCAACGAAAGAACTAACAAAGAAAAAAGATATGTTATCAGAATTAGCATTTTCTGGTAGGCATGCAGAACAATCAGTGTGGGTTATTTCGCAGAGATATAATTCTGTGTTAAAAGATTTAAGAGAACAAACAAAATGGCTATGCATGTTCTACACAAAAGATAGAGATAGTTTTGAAAATTGTTTAAGAGAGAATGATGTTATTCCTACTTTGGAAGAACGACAGAGAATAAAAGAAGAACTGAAAAAAAAGAAGCATCGTAAGTTAATTTTGAAGACTGACCAGCCTACTGGTTATTGGTTGGTTGATTGATTATTTTTTTAGCAATGATTAAGTAATGCTTATACAATGCTGTAGCAAATCTTAAGTAATGCTATAGCAAATCTTAAGTAATGCTTATGCAATGTTTTAAGTAAAATAGCAATACTAAAAAACAATGCTGTTAGAAATATTATCAATCACTGCAATCTTATCAATAATCATAACAAACACTGCAATCTTATCAATAGTCGGATATGCGATGTTTTATTTTTTAAAAATAAAAAATAAATTACATAAAATAAAAATGAATGCTGAAGAATTATTACAAGACATTGAATGTGAAAGCACTTATGTAGAAAATAATGAACAAGAAACAAAACGTGAGCGATTATCAGCCATTGTTGCTGGTGGTGGTAGTAAGCAGTATCTTGGTAAAGACTTACAACTATCAGACATTGATACAATGACAGCAGAACAAATAAACAAACTTTACTGCAGATATGAAGCAAGATTGGGAGCAAGTATGACTAAGACATTGGGTAATTCTTTCATTAACTTATACGTTATGGGTGTATCAAAGTATTTCAATGTTGTTAATCCACCTAAACTGATACAAGACTTAGAGGAAGACCCTTTTATCAATCACGCTTTGACAAGTTCGTGTTGTGAATTGTATTATAGATATGGAATGTATCTTGCTCCATTAACTGCAATGCTAACAACAGCAAGACATATTGATTTTAATAAAAAAGAAAATATCCCCTTAGAAAAAGATAATGAGTGATAGTGAAGTTAAAACAAAAGACCCAAGACGAGTAGTTGCTGGTAAGAAAGGTGCAGAAGCAAGAAAAAGAAATGCAGAATTAAGAAGAAAGGAGACTGATACTATAAAGAAAGAAAACATGGAATTAAAATCTATAACAAAAGATGATGAAGTCGGCTCTCCAAATTCACAGAATATAAATATATACAAAAATTATATACCATTATGCATAACAGTTGGAGTTGTTGGAATAGGATTGTATATGTACAAGTCTAAACAAGTTGTACCACAACAACCTATGATGCAACAACCTGCACCTATTATACAACAAAAAGAAATTGACCCATTTGAATTTAATTAATTAAAAAAAATAATATTCTCATTAAAAAAAAATGACAACCTCAATAGACGGAAAACAAATTGCAAACATGTTATATCATGCTGGAGTGGAAACTGTATTAACTGTTGGATATTCAGAATTAGGTAGAAAACTATTGAAAAGACCAGCACCAAAAGTAGATTTTAATATGACAGATATTGGTATGTTGTCCATTGATATATTACTTGCAATGGCAATTAAGGATATGCTTGTTAAGCAAGGTATTATTCCTGCAGATATTATGAAGTAATTTTAATATTTTTTTTCCATTATATAAAAATGGCAAGTGCAGTAGCATTAATGGTTGGATGAGCAATTACAAACGCCTTAGCCTTTTCAGGTAGTAATTATTTATTTTCACATATGGGTAGTAATAGTGATGAAGAGGGAAAACGACATGATAAAGCGATGGAACAGTTAGAAGCAGCAACAACTGCGTGGAATGAGAAGAGAACAGAAAGATTGGATTTTATTAATGAACAGTTTAAAAAGGAACATCATGCTTTGAATGAGTTCAGTGATGTTGATACTGCTATGAAACAGTATTACTATATTACAGGAAAACAATTACCAGATAATTTATCCACACCAAAACCTACATTAAGTGATTTTTACACTCCATCAGAAGACCAGAAAAATAGAGAGATTGCATTTGTTGTTGGTGGTATGGCATTGACAGGATTTGTTGCTTGGAAGTTGATGTAGGTAAAAAAAAAATATTTTTTGACATAATCTTTCTTTGGAAAAACTAAATCATAAGCATGATATTTATTTTTTTTTATTATTCTTACATGGTTTCAAACCAAGTGGTCTTACATAAAATGGTGGTTCTTTACCTTCTATCTTCTTTGTGAGATGTGCAGGACTCCATACTTCACCATTGTCTTTGAGAGTTAAAATTACACTCACACCATTGTCTGTGTCAATTGTTCTGTAGTCAGTGATTGTATAAATGTTGTTGATTTCTAAATCAGTCCATTTCTTTGTGCTAAATTGACTTTGTTCTTTTAACAACGCTTCAAATTCATCAGTTGAGATATTTTGAATATTGTTGTTTGACATTTTTTATGTTTATAAAATTTTCTTAAATATAAATAAATGGAGAAGATATACTATAGTCCAAAAGGTTTCTGGAAAGGACACTCAGCAGTTAGTAAATTAGCAAAAGAAGCAAAGGTTAGTCAGAAACAAGCATTAGAGTTCTTAAAGAAACAAGCAATTTGGCAAATATATTTACCTGCACCTAAGAGAATAATAAGACCAAAATTTGATGTGTCTGCAGAGAATGAAGTTCATCAGGCTGATTTGTTGTTTTTACCTCACGATACTATTGGTAGAAAAACATACAAGTATGCATTAACAGTGGTTGATATTGGAACAAGATATAAAGAAGCCGAACCTTTGACGTCAAAAGATAGTAAAGAAGTTGCAAATGCTTTTGAGAAGATTTATAAAAGACATTTGAAGTATCCTAAACTATTGCAAGTTGACCCTGGTAGAGAATTTATGAGTTCTGTTTCAGCTTTGATGGAAAAGCATAATACCAAAATAAGAAGAGGTAGAAAAGAAATACACAGAGACCAAGGAATAGTAGAAAGATTTAATAGAACCTTAGCAGAAAGATTGTTTGGTTATCAGTATGCTAAAGAGATTGATACTAAAAAAAGAAACAGAGAATGGGTTAAGAGATTATCTGATGTTATTAAAGCATTAAATAAGGAGACGAAAAAACCTCCTCCAATTATAACAAGAAAAGTTGATGCTGAAATTTGTCCTTATGCAAATGTTAGATATTTGTATCAACCTGGAGAATTAGAAGGTGGTGGAAAGAGAAGGGCTACTGACCCAGTATGGTCTGTTGATATTCATAAGATTGACTATCATATTATAACGCAGGGAATAAGAGTTTATTATTTGAAATCTCCTGCACCTAAGAGAGGGTTTGTCAAAGAGGAATTACTTATTGTTCCGGCTGATACCCATACGCGTATGTCGTGATTCCATCTGGTGCTATGTATCTTTTTGTGTCTAAAGGAGAAAGTGTAGTCTTATTTACTTTTAATCCATATATGTTGTGATGCATTGAGCGTAGCATGTTCATTGAGTGTGTGTATTTCTTTTTGTTGAATAATGCATCTCTGTAGTTTTCAAAATTGATTTGTTTTTTGATTACATATTTTTTTGTTCCTTTCGCTTTTTTGATGACTTGTTCATCTGCTCTTAATACTGAATATAATTTAGGACGAAGACCAATATATTCTGATATTGAAACACCAGCACATTCATCCTTCATCTTACCTATGACCTTCTTGTTTGTTTCATCGTATAGTGGATGTTCTTTTGGATAATCAGAGAAATCGTATTCATCTTTCATTTCAGACATATCTTTGTAAGCATCTTTGGTTTTGATATCTACTAATAAACTGTCTGTGTCGGTGTACAACAAGGTGCAGTTATTACCATACTTTTTTTTCAATGTATTATAATACCAATCATACAAAAGATGTTTTGATAAATCTAAAACATAGAAGCCAACATATATTGGTTTATTTAGAGTTAATCTTGTTTTATTCACTTGAATGGCAGATAACTCATCAGAGAACTTTACTCTACGATTGAAGTTTGGTTTGGCTATTATCTTGCGGATTTTTTCATTTTCACTGCCATCTGTTTTGACTAATTTAATATCAACTATTTTACGTATGTTTTCCATTGTTTTGCCAAATACTGAGTTGTTCATAAGTTTAAAGAAATCTTTTTCAAATGTAGTCTTTGCTTTTTTACGTAATTCTGTATTCAGACGTATGTAAGGTTCCATCCAAGGTTTCTCATCAAATTCTAATATTCTGTGTATTTTTTGTTATTTTCATACCAAGTTGTTTGTATAGTCTCAAGTTCTTGTAATGTACTACATATTTCTTCTTATCCATTAGATTGGGGACAAGTTTTTTCTGTTTTTAACATACTATTTTCAATTAGTTCATTTTGATAGTCGGATAACCATTCTTTTTTAATTGCTAATTTTTCAGGTGCAAGTGGATAGTCATTATGTAGTTTATGTAAATGTTTTGGATATTCTAAATCTACTTCATATATTCTTCCTCTACCTTTTTTTAGTGGTTGAAGTTCTCCATCTATTAAATCTTTATTAGTTATCCATTTGAAACCACTATATGGAAGTGGTTGGCTCATTGAATGACCATATAAATTATTTGCATCTAAATACATTATGTAATTGTCTTCTTCATCTGGATTATAATCTGCGACATATTTATTGTTTGCTTTTGCGTGTCTTTTAGAAACCATACTTATTCAACCTCTCATTCCTTTTTCAATGAAAAGATGCATATCCAAATCTGATAGAAGTTGTAATTCTATTTTTGTGTATTTTAGAAGAGCATCCCAAGATAGACCAGGTGCAGTGTAGTAATGTAGAGGGTCAAGTTTATAGTTATTCATACAGGTTTCTCTAAACTTTTGAAAAACATCTGCAAGTAAGAGAACATCTGTTTTGAGATATAAATCATGATAATCACCAAGTGTTTTACAGTTAAATTGTTTCCATACTTTTTGAGCGTGTTCATAGTCTTTTTGTTTGATACTTTTATCTGTTAGAGAACTGGAGAATTTGTCTATTGGTGGTAGTTCAGTTTCATTGAATCTTTCTTGACTGTCAATATATTCGTATGGATAGATACCTTTACGAGCAAGAAGATGTGAATTGTTTGTATATTCTGAGAGTATTGGTAATATTTTTAGTTGTGTATATCTTATATTATGACATTTTTTTACATTTTCCTATTAATAACCATTGTTCATTGATATTTGTATCTTCTGAAGAATTACATTTTGGACATATTGACCTATAACCAATTGCTCCATCTACCAACTTTTCAAGAGAGGAAGCCATAAATTGAAAACTGTCTAAGAATTTCAGTTGTCCAATGCTGAATGAGATGAATTTCTCTGCATTATTTGCAATACAAGTAATGTTTCCACTTGCTTTGTGTATTTTCTGCATTATTAGATGGCTATCATAACCTTTTAAGTTGTGGAAGACAACTGGAATTTTGGTTTTATTTGGTTTGATTGCAAGTTTTAGATTACAAGATTTGTGTGCTGGTCCTCTATATTCTCCTGTGAAATGACAGTGGTCTTTTACTTTTGGATTTTTTTCATTGTCAATTGGATTTTCACATATCCAGCAATGAGTAGCCTCTTCATAATCTTGTATGTTCTGTTCTGTCATTTTTTCAGGATGCTTGAAAACGTTGTTAATTTTTTGTACTTCGCATTCTAAGTGATTTAAAAAAACTTCAGCTGTATCTTCACCTCTGTAGATTACTGGTTTTTTAGCTTTACCATCATATCTAACAACTTGATAACCGAATCCACACGCTTCGTGTTCGCTTGTTATTTCTGATTTGTCTCCTTTTTGTTGTGATTTGGGTTTGATTGTGCTTTCAAAGTCAGCATAGATAACATATGGAACGGGCATTTGATTTTGATGGTTTTTAAACTTGATAAGACCTTTTGATGGCATTTCTATTCGCATTGGAGATTTATTTATGCCTTCACAGTCTTCTTTGTGTTTGATTAGTAGGTCTTCTCTTGAAAAACCGTGAAGACATCTATCACAGAAATGTGTTTTATGTTTGTGTTTATTGTTCTGATTGTAAAGTAACTTATTAAGGTTTTTAATAAAACAGTAGTGATATTTTGTTTCTGTTTTTGGCTCATCAGGAGGATAGTCATCAGGATTATAATCTTCATCTATCATTTCTTCTTCACTATCATCAATTTCCTCTTCAACATCTTCAGTTATCAAAAGCAGATTAATTCGTTCTTTATCATTTGGTTGATTTGAAATATGATATGGAAATATAGTAAGTTTCTCTGTCTTTTTTGTTAATGTGTATCCATAAACATTGATTGCTATATTGTTTTGTTTCTCAACTTTTGGTATTTGTGAGATTGGTGTGGGGAAGTCTATTCCTTCCATATTTAATGTGCCTAAATATTTACGATAACTTGATAACTTACTTGGATTGTTTTTGTTTGGGTATTTAGAAGCAAGTATATGCCATTCTAAACATCTATCATCATCATTTGATAAATTAATTATTGCTTTTTTATTTGCTATTACACTTGGAAGAGAAATATACGAAGAACCTTTGAGTGGTTCATATTTTGCTATGTTAAGATAAAGTTTGATACAATGGTCAATTTCTAAATTTGTTGCAGTATTTGTGAATTTTTCAATCCATGTTTGTAAATAAGACGTTTGTTTATCATAATATTCATCTAAATTATTTCCATCAAGAACTGCACATTGTTCTCCATGTCCTACACCGATAACTTCTTTTCTTTCACCATTAAGTTCATCTTTAAAAAACTTTATAGATAACCCAATTGAAAATTTAATACCATTGTATTCTTTAATGTTTTCATTAATTTTATCTATAATGACAGATTTTTTATCATTAAACAAAATATTTGGGTCTTTATATTTATGAGCATCTATTTCATACGCTTTGAAGTAATTGCATAATGGAATATCAACTAATTTTATATCATCATTTATTACTTCTGCATTGACGGCTTGTTTTCTTTTCTTTTTATTTCTACGTCTTTTACGCAGATTATCTAATGCAGAAGTTTGTTGTGGTGCATCACTCTTCTGTTTCTCAATATCTAAGGATTTAAGACCCTTGTCTAAAGCCTCATCACTAATTCTTCCTTCACTATGCAATTGTATCAGTCTCTCTACAGAACTCATTTTTTGTTTTCTTTTAAACTATAAAATTTTTTTTTTAAATATAATAATAACAAGAGGGCCATGATGGCCCTGGATCGCTCACCTGATCCATAGTGTAACAAGTGGGCCCCAGAGAGGGCCATTATTGGCCCCAGGGCTTTAATGTACATAATGTTGAGGGAGGTCTTAAAGGTGAAGCTTCATACCAAACATCAACAAAGGCTAAAATTTGAACAATCTTGTCAAAGGTCCACTAGATGAAGCTACACATCAAATATCAAAGACCTGGGCCTAGCGGTTTCAGAGAAGAAGATTTTTAAAGATTTTGCCTATATAAGCCTATGTAAAATCAAAGGGCCCCGGGACAGGGGCATTTTTTGCCCCAGCACTATAGTTTGAACAATCTTGGTAGGGGTCCACTAGATGAAGCTTCATACCAAATATCAAAGTTCTGGGCCTTGTGGTTTCAGAGAAGAAGATTTTTAAAGATTTTCCCTATATAAGCCTATGTAAAACCAAAGGGCCCCGTGGCAGGGGGGGATTTTTTGTCCCAGCACTATAATTTGAACAATCTTGGTAGGGGTCCACTAGACGAAGCTTCATACCAAATATCAAAGTCCTGGGCCTTGTGGTTTCAGAGAAGAAGATTTTTAAAGATTTTCCCTATATAAGCCTATGTAAAACCAAAGGGCCCCGGGGCAGGGGCATTTTTGGCCCCAGCACTAAAATTGGAACAATCTTGGTAGGGGTCCACTAGATGAAGCTTCATACCAAATATCAAAGTCCTGGGCCTTGTGGTTTTAGAGAAGAAAATTTTTAAAGATTTTCCCTATATAAGCCTATGTAAAACCAAAGGGCCCCGTGGCGGGGGCATTTTTGGCCCCAGCACTATAATTTGAACAATCTTGGTAGGGGTCCACTAGATGAAGCTTCATACCAAATATATAAGACCTGGGCCTTGTGGTTTCAGAGAAGAAGATTTTTAAAAATTTTCCCTATATAAGCCAATGTAAAAGCAAAGGGCCCCGTGGCGGGGGCATTTTTGTCCCAGCACTAAAATTTGAACAATCTTGGTAGGGGTCCACTAGATGAAGCTTCATACCAAATATCAAAGTCCTGGGCCTTGTGGTTTCAGAAAAGAAAATTTTTAAAGATTTTCCCTATATAAGCCCATGTAAAACCAAAGGGCCCCGTGGCGGGGGCATTTTTTGTCCCAGCACTAAAATTTGAACAATCTTGGTAGGGGTCCACTAGATGAAGCTTCATACCAAATATCAAAGACCTGGGCCTTGTGGTTTCAGAGAAGAAGATTTTTTAAGATTTTCCCTATATAAGCCTATGTAAAACCAAAGGGCCCCGGGGCGGGGGCATTTTTGGCCCCAGCACTGTAATTTGAACAATCTTGGTAGGGGTCAACTAGATGAAGCTTCATACCAAATATCAAAGACCTGGGCCTTGTGGTTTCAGAGAAGAAGATTTTTAAAGATTTTCCCTATATAAGCCAATGTAAAACCAAAGGGCCCCGTGGCGGGGGCATTTTTTGTCCCAGCACTATAATTTGAACAATCTTGGTAGGGGTCCACTAGATGAAGCTTCATACCAAATATCAAAGTCCTGGGCCTTGTGGTTTCAGAGTAGAAGATTTTTGAAGATTTTCCCTATATAAGCCTATGTAAAACCAAAGGGCCCTGGGGCGGGGGCATTTTTGGCCCCAGCACTATAATTTGAACAATCTTGGTAGGGGTCCACTAGATGAAGCTTCATACCAAATATCAAAGACCTGGGCCTTGTGGTTTCAGAGAAGAAGATTTTTAAAGATTTTCCCTATATAAGCCAATGTAAAACCAAAGGGCCCCGTGGCGGGGGCATTTTTCGTCCCAGCACTCAAATTTGAACAATCTTGGTAGGGGTCCCCTAGATGAAGCTTCATACCAAATATCAAAGTCCTGGGCCTTGTGGTTTCAGAGAAGAAGATTTTTAAAGATTTTCCCTATATAAGCCTATGTAAAACCAAAGGGCCCCCGTGCGGGGGCATTTTTGGCCCCAGCACTATAATTTGAACAATCTTGGTAGGGGTCCACTAGATGAAGCTTCATACCAAATAACAAAGACCTGGGCCTTGTGGTTTCAGAGAAGAAGATTTTTGAAGTTTTTGGTGAAAAAAATCTGTTTTTGGCTCCTGTGACCTAGATGTGCAACGGACCGGAACCATTTGACCCATATTCAAACTTGACCGAGATATTGTCATGATGATCATTCTGAGCAAGTTTGATTAAGATTGGACCAAAATTGTGGCCCCTAGGGTGTTCACAAGGTTTTTATATGATTTGACCCGCTGACCTACTTTTTAACCCGATATGACCCATATTCGAACTGGACTGAAATATTGTCACAATGGTCATTCTGAGCAAGTTTCATGATAATTGGACCAAAACAGTGGCCTTCAGAGTGTTCACAAGGTTTTTCTATGATTTGACCTACTGACCTACTTTTTGACCGGACATGACCCATATTCGAACTTGACCAAGATATTGTCATGATGATCATTCTGAGCAAGTTTGATTATGATTGGACCAAAATTGTGGCCTCTAGGGTGTTCACAAGGTTTTTCTATGATTTGACCCGCTGACCTACTTTTTAAGCCGACATGATCCATATTCAAACTTCACTAAAATATTGTCACAATGATCATTCTGAGCAAGTTTGATGATGATTGGACCAAAATTGTGGCCTCTCGAGTGTTCACAAGGTTTTTCTATGATTTGACCTACTGACCTACTTTTTTACCCGACATGACCCAAATTCGAACTTGACCGAGATATTGTCATGATTATCATTCTGAGCAAGTTTGATGATAATTGGACCAAAACTGTGGCCTCTAGTGTGTTCACAAGAAAAAGTTTACGCACGACGGACGACGGACGACGGACGACGCACGACGACGCCGGACATCTTACTGTCACAAAAGCTCACCATGACCTTCGGTCAGGTGAGCTAAAAATGGATATAGAAAAAGCAAAGATGCAAAATATATGTGCTATGTTGCCGTTAGGTTCAAATAAACCATGTAAAAACAAATCAGTAAAGCATTCTATATACTGCAAGGCTCATAATTTTATTATAAAACATAACAAAAGTAAAGTAGTGAAATGTTTGCAATGTGGTAAAGGTACTACAGCAAAATATCAAATCTGTGATAAGTGTGGTGGAAAGAATTTTAGAGAAAAACAGAGATATTTTAACTCTATAAAACCTTTTAAGCAGGAAATTGCAAGATTGAGTATGATAGAGTGTTGAGGATGATTCAGGTGTTATTGAGAGGGCGATAATTTCATTTTTTTTATGCTCAAGCGGACACGGAGCGTTGTTTAGCAGGAAGTTAAAAATAAATTGTTAGAATCATATTCAGAAGAGAGGAGGATTAGTGACGAAATAAAAATTAATTTAGAAACGGAAGATAAGTGTGTGGAATCAATAAAATTACTGGAGTTGTGTATTAGGAGCAATAAAAGAGACATTATTTATAAATCTGCTTTAGAAGGCATTACAACGTAATAGTATTACAGCGTAATAGTATTACAGTAATAGTATTACAATGTAATAGTATTACAGCGTAATAGTATTACGGCGTAATAGTATTACAGCGTAATAATATTACAGGGTAATAGTATTATGGCGTAATAGTATTATAAAGTAATAATATTTCAGGATGATAGTATTACACTGTAATTACACTGTAATACTATTACAGCGTAATAGTAGTACAACGTAATAGTACTACAGCGTAATCTTCAATCGATTGTTTCAACAAACAGAGTTAGTGATAATACTGCAGAATATATGTGGTATGACGTGTCTATATATAGATAGAGTGTTAGTTGTTGTTTTGTTCTGCGGTAAAATATATATGTGGTAAGATGTGTCTATATATAGATAGTGCCGGTTTTTGGGGTAATTTGTGAGCGTAGAGAATAAATTACCTCAAAAACGGCACTATCTATATATATCAGCAAGCGCATGACAAAACCTACAAGAAGGCTTGAGCAACTCAGATCAGACAGTGCAGTCTAATCAGAGCCTTCGCTGATCACATGACCCTTCTATAGGCTACAATCTATGTAGAGAGACATCAGCAAAAGGTCTTGTCATGGTGGATGGGTGCGGAGCTTGATTTGAGTCTCTTCTGGTAGCACCGGTCTAATTGCAGGATTTGTCATACGCTGGCTCATAAAAAAACAATTTTGACCTCTACGGAAAACTGCGAAAGTGAATATATGTATTAAGTCATGTGTGACATTATGCTAATAGAGTTTGTGAGTAACAGGTCAATTTGTTCGTACTATACCTTTGGCTCAAATACATGTAAAACGGATTAGTCAAACCTGTGTTCAAGCCCACTGAAATTTCTTCCAAATATGCTATAGGCATAATGTAGGGAGATTTTAATCTTACACATATAGATGCTGTGTGTACTCACTAGAATCACATCTTTTGAACTCTCATAACATACATTTGAGCCAGCGCATGACAAAACCTACAAGAAGGCTTGGGCGACCAGTGAAGACTCAGATCAGCCTGCACATCCGCAGTCTGAATCTGATCAGTCTTGACTGATCGCATTCGCCTACTTTAGGCTAAGATCTATGCGGAGAGACATCAGCAACAGGTCTTGTCATAATAGATGCGCCAAATTCCTGCTAGTAAAACCTGTATGATTGAGATAAATCTAGGGTATTCTATATTACAGATGAGCCTGTGCATGACAAAACCTACAATAAGACAGGTTTTACATCTCGCCAACAACCACAATCATATGGAGACAGAACCTCTTTTAAATGACTCACCCAAAAATCATTCCCATGACCCCTGGTTTGAGAATATTAAACTGATCCACTACATCATAAGCCTTCTGCGATAAAAAACTTAAGAAAAATAAACTACAACTATTGGGTGATGATGTCTCAGTCCTGTTCTTCCAATTTCGCCTCAACCCAAGTAGGGGACTCAGGCAGTATACATACACTCCAGTCTTGCACGATGAAGACCTACTTAGTAACCATGTAAATACAATAAGGTTCTTTAGCCTGCACAGGGGGATGGTTCTCCTTGCGCAGGTCTGGACCACCAGATTACGTCCCGATCCATACAATTCAATAGATTCATCTGCCAAAGGTGCAAAGGACAGTGTAGCTCAGTTTACTTCTTTGGTGAGAGCTAGGAACTAACTTCCCATTTCACAGGTCCTGGTTAACTAATGTTATTTGGCGTATCACCAGTAATAATTCCGATTCAGGACAGTGCACTTTATGATATTCATCCCTGCAAATGATGCCAATGGGGCTTGTAAGACACAAAAATTGTATCGTCGCTACCGGGGATCGGACCCCTGGGACCACAGAGGCAAGTGATCACTGAGCTATCACAATGTGCTGACACCAAACCCAAAAACTATCAGTTAGTCATATGGCCACTCCCCAATATAGAACAGGGTGTGGTGATCAGTACAGGTGAAGAAGAAAAAAGCACATGTAGATACTGTCAATGCTGGATTTCTATTTCATGCTACAAGAAAACAAGCTCTGACATCATCCAAGTTATGTCAGATTTACAAAGGAATGGGACAGAAGTAAAGATTCAGTGGAGTCCAGGGCATGCAGATATAAGAGGGAATGAGATAGCGGATAGGCTTGCCAAGGAGGCTGCAAAAGAAGCAGAGGAAATGCCAGAAGATATAGAAGATGCAACACAGGCACAAATACAACATGCAGCAAGAGAAGCAGTCATGGGGAAATGGCAACGAAGATGGGAAATATCGGAAAAAGGCAGAAATTTGCATCAATACCATCAAGTAGTCAAACTGAAGAAAATCAGTTTCAAGGGCACAAGAAATCAGAGGGTGATATTGCAATTGCAGAGTGGTTACTGCAGACTCAAAGACTACCTCCACTCTGTTGGTGTGGTTGATGATCCCTCTTGTGCTTGCGGTGAGAGAGAAACAGTAGACCATTTCCTCCTTGATTGTGAACTCTATGATGCTCAGAGAGAAATTATGAGGCAAGAGCTCTTATTAAACTTGGGTACAAGTGCCCTTGACTTGAATACTTTCTTTGACGAAAACCAAAACAAAGATGATGAAGAACCAAAAATTCACCGTGAAGACATCTACCAACAATTAGATGTTTTCATATCATCAACAAACAGATTTTAAATTTAACTGGGGTGGTGGGGGGTGATGCTAGGACATTTCAAGGTAATTGGGTTGTTTGGCGTAAGAGTGATGCAATCATTATTTCTTCTGAAGGACAGGAAGTGGCCGATACGGCTGTACCTGGCCTGACGATATACATACATATGATACATTCATCATACATTATGGGAATGGGTGTGGTTCACATTCAATTACTTCATCTATCTTGATATATTGAAATCATCATTTGTTTTCATGGTTATAGCTGGAGGACAGGAAGTGGCCGACACGGCTGTACCTGGCCTTCCAAAAAAAAAAAAAAAAAAAAAAAAATCATCAAACATTATGGGAATGAGTGTGGTTCATGTTTTCATTGTTATATCTGGAGGACAGGAAGTGGCCGACACGGCTGTACCTGGCCTTCAAAATTCATCAAACATTTTGGGAATGATTGTGGTTCATGTTTTCGTGGTTATATCTGGAGGACAGGAAGTGGCCGACACGGCTGTACCTGGCCTTCAAAATTCATCAAACATTATGGGAATGAGTGTGGTCCATGTTTTCATGGTTATATATGGAGGACAGGAAGTGGCCGACACGGCTGTACCTGGCCTTCAAAATACATTAAACATTATGGGAATGAGTGTGGTTCATGTTTTCATGGTTATGTCTGGAGGACAGGAAGTGGCCGACACGGCTGTACCTGGCCTTCAAAATTCATTAAACATTATGGGAATGAGTGTGGTTCACATTTAATGAAGTACTACATATTCTTTGATGTATTGTAATCATTATCTATATTCATGGTTATATCTGAACGGCGGGAAGTGGCCGACACGGCTGTACCTGGTCTGAGGATATACATAAATTTATCATACATTATGGGACTGAGTGTGGTTGACCTTTAATTACTACATATTCTTTGATATATATATCAATCATTATTTTTGGGGCACTCGGTTGGTTTTTCTTTACAGATTGTTCTCCTCAGATGCAGTGGTATCTGGTGGGGTGGTTGCCCGTGGGTCCTGGGGTGGTTGCGGATGCAGCGGAGTCAAAGAAATCTGGAAATGTGATTCATTCTGCAGGTGGTGCGGTTGGAGTGTGTTTGGGCGTCGGCCTTTTGTGGCCACTGCCGATATCAAGCCCAGGACCTATGGTGTCCGGGGCAAGTGGATTAACCACTGAGTTATCACGCTCCTTTAATCATCGGTCGGGGCACTAGACTGGATTTTTTTTTCTCCTACTACAGTGGTGCCTGGTGCCGGGATGATTATTGCTGCAGCCCATGGATGGACCAGATTAAGCGGAGTCAAGAGGATCTAAAAATATGACATGTTTAAATGAGTCTCTCTTAAACATTAAAATATTGGTTTCTTTGTAGGATAGAGGAATGAAGTAGCACGCCATAATAAATCGCCTTATTTGGAGTGCATAACTGACCGGTCTGGCTGGCCCGAACCTTTTGGCCTGGTGTTTAACTCGCTTGCTTTTTGCCCCAGGGTCGTGGGCTCGGTCCCCGGTCGGGGCACTTGGTGTTTTTCTTTACAATTTTTCTCCTCAGTTTGCAGTGGTGCCGGGATGGTTACTGATGAAGCCCAGGAGAGGTGCAGATGCAGCAGAGTCAAATGAAGCTGGAAATGTGATATGATTACATGAGTATCCCCTGAACATTTGAAAATAATAATAATGATAATAATAATAATTGTCTCTTTGCAGGATGGAGTGCAACAATAAATATGTATTTAGAGTGCATGATTAATGGTCTCATCTATATCTTAACCCTGTTGATTGCTGTTTATGTCTGATTTTCATCATGTTGGATGAAAGAGGGAGGGGAAAAAAAATAAAAATAATCCTCTATACTATGAGTTATTACGCAGACACTACTTGTGAAAGATTATACTTGTGAGTTATCTCGGCCAGTAGAAGGCTTTGAAATGAAATGAAATGAAACTTCATTGGTTTGTTGATTTATTTCGTTCCAGAACTCTGTCATCTAATATGAACTGCGGCTGTGCAGTAGGCATCATCTCACATTTGGCTGCATGGCCTCAGGTTGCAAAGGGAAGTCAAATGTGTTTGTTTTTTTCTTGAACGAGGTTCCTGTCAATGCAAGAAGGAAATTTGCAAACAAACATACTATTTGAATGTAGACCAGGGACCTAAATAAGACCCACAAATAAAAATCAAAAATGAGTTCCTTTAAGAGCAATGAAAACATTCATAAGAAATACTACGTAGTTTCGGCTAATAAAGCCTCAAGTCTGCTACTTTTGCCCATTTATGACAAGAAATTCCAGTGCTTGACCACTTTCTTGTCAACTTCTTCGGACAGATGTGACGTCAGAATTAGGGGTTGGGACAAAATCGAGAAAACGTTCAATTAATCATCATTATTATTATTATTATTATTATTATTATTATTATTATTATTATGACATCAAATAATTTATAAGTTGTTTAGTAATATATACTAGATGTGAAGTTCTGTTTAGAAAAAAAATGGTGTAACTAACTACCGAAAGAAGGGGGAATACATTTCCAAAAATGAGCCTGCGCATGACAAAAATAATATGATTATTGCATCAAGCGATGCTGAGATCAACATGTGCATACAGTTTGTCTGACCAGTCTTCGTTTCTCTATCTTCTAGTACTGCGATCTAGATAACATTAGCATTAGAAAACTCATGCGACCAGCAGAGACTCTGATGAGAATGCGCAATCTGATCTATCTTTATCGGTTGCACAGGTCATATCTATCTATCTATCTATCTATCTATCTATCTATCTATCTATCTGTCACCAGGTATAGGTATATAGCACACTTGTACTGCCTTGCGGTACAAGCCGGCTTTTATAGCGACGTGGTAGAGTGTTTGCTTGTCACTCCGACGGCCCGGGTTCGATTCCCGACCGGGCTAAAGGTGTGTAGCATTATTTCCCCTGTTACATTTGGCGCCCAACGTGAATAACCCACTTGTGCATTAGAACTCCTTGAGCATTATCTCACGTGATTCTCGGACTCGCAGAAATTCGAGGACGAATTTCAATGTGGAGGGGGAGAATGTCACCGGGTATAGGTATATAGCACACTTGTACTGCCTTGCGGTACAAGCCGGCTTTTATAGCGACTTGGTATCTATCTATCTATCTATCTATCTATCTATCTATCTATCTATCTATCTATCTATCTCCATATACTGAGTCGGTCATACTTGGCCATTACCTCAGTTGGTACGGTGGCTAAATTTAAAATTTAGCTTAAAAAAAATCTATTGCAGAATTTGTCATGCACAGGCTCAATAATTATATTGCTCCTTTTACTTCTAATTAATTAATCATTCACAAATTTGTTAACCACATGTGATAATTCTCAGTTATATACCTTTTATATATCTTCATGTTGATCCTAATACCTGAATAATTCTCAATCTTAATCTACCTCATTTGAGTGATTCAAGCTGTAATCAAATAATACTAAAAAAAAAAATCACTGGATGGCAAAAAAAAAAAAAAAAAAATGAAATGCCCTGCCGGATTCGATAGTTTCGGCCGAGGCAGGTACTAAAGACAGTGTAGCTCTGTTTACTTCTTTGGTGAGAGCTAGGGATTAACTTCCTTGTTCACATGTCCTGGTTTAATGAATGTCATTTTGCATGTCACCAGTAAAAATTAGATTCATATTCAGGTTACAAATATTAAATTCTTTATTACATGGGTCTCACCGAGAAATATCTCCACGGTATAGAGTATTTAAAGGCATTTTAAGGCCTAGTCCATTTCCAAAGGGAACTTATACTGAAAGATTCAGTCCAGTTTAATTGCGCAAGGTACTATGGTTGAATCTTTCCGTGCTCTGACCACAGTCTTATTACAAATGGGGAGGGTGTGTGAGTGGAAAGTGTTGGAGTTTAAGCCCTTAGTGGAATTCTTTTCACTGACCGTTTCAAGGCAGTGCTTCCGTGGCGGTTTATTTTTGTTATTGGTTGTAACTGATTATATTTATCGCTCGTGTCTTTTTATCTTGGATAGCCAGTCGGCAATTTTGTGGGAAAGTAAGTGTCCCTTTGGGTTTCCTCAATTCTTGTTTACATATGGGTCTAGTTTCATCCATGTTTGTGTTTGTTTCCCTTTGTTGTCTCTGATGGAAGCTGTAAGTAAATTGTACCGATTCCTGATCTTTGCTTTACTTCTATTTAACAAGTATAAAATCGAACCTTAAAAACAATCACCTATGAGAGCGAAAAAAAAAAAGAATTCATGCAGACTGAACAAATTAATTGTCTGAACCGAGGATTGCGGCCGCTTAAAATCAATATCCGGTTCTGCTGTCGTGGTTTATTTTTGTTATTGTTCGTAACTGAATGTATGCATATGTGTCGTTTGTATCTTCTTATTTTGGATAGCCAATTAGCTATTTTGTGGGAAATGAACTGTCCTTCTGGCTTTTCTCTTTTGTTGTTTCCATTAGCCTAGTTGCTTCGTGTTTGTGTTTCTTTCCTTTCAGTGTCTCTGATGAAAGGCATTGGTAAATTGCGTCGATTCCTGATTATGACTTCACTTAAATTCAATCTTTTCTTTTTAACAACTATTTTTGATTGCCTTTGCTTTGAGAAGTATTATTGGGCTTTTACGTTTGCAAAAAAAAAATGTCCCAAGAAGTAAATAATGTTATTTCGAATAAATAACGGAAATTAAATATCCCGTAAGTTTTGTTATTGGCGAAAAGCTCTGTGCTAATGATCTATATCCCTGGCTTGATACAGATATATGCTCGTTAATCATACGACACACGACATGAAAGCCGTAACAAAGGAAAGCAATGCCTGAAAAAGGTTGTGCGAAAACAGAAATACCCAAAAAATATTTAAAAATCCGTTGCAGGACGTGGCGTCTCCCACCTGTCTTAAGAAGTGGTTTACGAGTACAAACAAATATCAACAAGAGCCCAAAATGAAGAAAGTTACAGTCAGATGCAAACAGAACTAGTGATTTGATGTTTTTGACGTCGTATTCACATAAGAACAGTGTTTGAATGAACACAAGAAAGCAACCAAAAAAAAAAAAAATCTGGGCGATGGTTTATGTTAGCATCTAGAGCAATCATTTTTTGATCAAAACACTGTCTGTATAAGTTCGGTATGTTTGACATTCTTTGTTGCTTAGCAACAGTAAATATCACAGGAAATCAAGGGCCTATACAATAGAGTATGTTACCATGGTGACCCATGGTCAGTTAATTGTACAATTTTATTGAAGATGTAGAAAAATGTGTTACCCTTATAGTATTGGCTAATTTTAATATAACTGATTATTAAAATGATTAATTATGAGTATTAATTATATCCGTCAATCTCACATACAATAGTGTTGCTATAGGTAGAACAGTTTGAGATTGTTCTATTCTATTCAACATTATTCAGTCCTGTATTCTATTCTATTCATCTTCTTCATCATGCCAATTTAACTTGTTTTGACTATCTCTATGATAACAATTTACTGATTGGTCAGAAACTTGTGGATGAAAAGGTGCAAGTTCATTTGCATATTTCTGGCACAGCTTGTGTTATCGTCATAGAGGACGGATGTCTATTGAAACATCTTTGTCTGCATAAAAGCACATGCAAATCTTGTGAAGCTGCTGCTTGTTTAAATTTAGATGATATTCATCAGTTATTAAGTATACATGAGCAGGTACAGAAATCAGGAAAGTATAATTTTCAAGGTTGTAGGATAAAAGTAAATAATAAAATTAATGTTGATTTTATGAGAAATATGCTCACTACCAGTAATTATAAAGATTTGCAAGTTTGTGATCTCTTGGAATTTGGTATTCCCATTGGGTTTGAAGGTTCAGTTGAAGATTGTCACACAAAAAATCATTTTTGGCAATATAAAAATCATAAGGGGGCAACAGAATATTCTGAAGATATTCATAAGTATATTCAGAAAGAAAGTAGATATGGTGCAATTATTGGACCCTTCAAAAACAATCCTTTTAAGGAAAAAATTGTTATTTCTCCCCTGAATTCTGTACCTAAGAAAGACACGTCAGAGAGAAGAATCATTATGGATCTTAGCTTTCCAAAGGGTCATTCAGTGAATGATTTTATAGACAAAGATAAGTATTTGGAAGAAGAATGCAAAGTTATTTTTCCAAAAGTTGACGATTTTGTTGAATTGATAAAATCAAAAGGACAAGGATGCCTATTATATAAACGAGATTTAAAACGAGCTTATCGTCAAATAAGTATTGATCCAAAAGATCTACACCTTGTTTCTTTCATATGGAACAAACATATCTTCTGTGATTCAGTTTTAAGCATGGGATTAAGGTCAGCGGCTAATATATGTCAACGAACAACTAATGCAATATCATACATTATGCTGCAAATTGGTATAGCCATTTTAAATTATTTAGATGATTTAGCAGGAGCTGAAAGAAAAGAAAATGCAAAATTTGCCTTTTTCTGCTTAGGCCAAATTTTGAAAAAATGTGATTTTGAAGAATCAGCTGAAAAGGTTTTCCCGCCTTCAGAAATCATGTCTTTTTTAGGCATTTTATTTAATACTTTGACTATGACTATAGAAATAACCACCGAGAGATTACAGGAAATTAGAAAGCTTATACAGTTATGGCTTAATAAAGATTCTGCCTCTTTGAAGCAAGTTCAGTCATTACTAGGCAAATTAAATTTTATAGCTGCATGTGTGAAGCCCAGTAGAATTTTTGTAGCAAGACTTTTGAATTGGTTAAGATCCATATATGGTTCTTCAAATTTTTTACATACTATTCCACACTATGTTAAGAAGGATTTAATCTGGTGGAATAATTTTTTGCCGTTGTATAATGGCATTTCCATGATGGAATATGAAAACTGGTCTAAGCCAGATGCAATATTTAGTTCTGATAGTTGTCTCACAGGTTGTGGAGGTTTCTGGAATGGGTTTTATTTTCATACACAGTTTCCAGCTGAAATTGTAGAAAAACATTTTCATATCAGTGTACTAGAAATGCTGGCATTTATTATTGCTTTGAAATTATGGGGAGCGAGATTTAAAGGTCTCAGAATTGTAATTTATTGTGATAATAAAAGTGTATGTGATATAATTTCAAGTGGCAAATCCAGGTCTGAGCCATTGCAGGATTGTCTGAGAGAAATATGCTATTTAGCTTCAATTCATCAGTTTGAAATCAAAGCTCAGCATCTGACTTCGGAGCAAAACAGAATTTCTGATTTGTTATCAAGGTGGCATTTGGATAAGACAAATGAAACAAAGTTCAAAGAGTTGACTGAAGATTATAGTACACACAAGTTTGATGTCAGGGATTATTTTTTCAATTTTATCAATGATTGGTAATATTTACTTTCAGATTATCACCTACATAATTTGAAGAGAGATCTGGATTGTTCAAATAAAGCTGCTTATGCAGAAGGTACCAGGAAAAATTTGAAAGTGCAGTGGGAGTCCTATTTATTATTCTGCAATTATTTTGAACTGGTTAGTTTACCAGCTACTACAAAAAATCTACAATTATTTGCTCAATTTTTAAGCAGAACATTTAAATCAACAGATTCCATCAAAAACTATATAAGTGGAGTAAAATCAATGCATTTACTTTTAGGATATCCAACTGATAAAATAAATCAGTTCATTTTGAATCTATCCTTGAAAGGAATTGCAAAATTAAATCCATACTGTGTAAAACAGTCGGAGCCAATTACACCAGAAATTTTGTTAAATATTGCTGAAAAAATGAATTTTTCTGAAAAAATCAATATTGTGTACTGGTGTCTTTTTCTATTCGCCTTTTTCTTTTGGCAAGGAAGTCTAACTTAGTTCCTACTACCTTGAAGGACTTAACTGAGAAAAAATTTCTATTAAGACAAGATGTTCAGGATCACGGCAATCATTTACTTGTCTCAATCAAATGGACAAACACAATTCAAAAAGGAGAAAGAGTTTTGCAAATTCCTTTAGTTAAAATAGAAGACAGTATTTTATGCCCAGTTCGTGCTTACAAATCGATGTGTAAAGCAGTTTCTGCACAATTATATTCTCCTCTTTTCATTTTACCGAATGGAAAGCCTATTACTTATAATCAATACCAATCTAAATTGAGATATTTTATTCAAAATATTGGTTTAGATCCAAAAAGGTACAGTTCTCATTCATTCAGACGAGGTTTTGCAACACTTTTATTCAAGGCAAAAATTTCTTCTGAAAAAATTCAGCTCATGGGTGATTGGCGTTCAGACTCTTTTAAGCGGCACTTATGCTTCCCTTTGGAGGATAAGCTACAAGTAGCTAATTTTATGGGAAATTATATAGTAAAATCTTCAGTCAATTCTTGATTTACTGACTGATCTCTCCCTTGATTCACTTGAACAGGAAATGTCATACAATTTAATCCTCATATCCAGTGTAACAAAGACAATGTGAGAACAATTAAGACAGTAGGAGCCTTCAGTGTTGTGCATGAATACTAATACAGTGGAGTTTCTCTATTGGGACCACCTTTTATACAGACTGATTCTCATTTAACAGCACAATCAGTCCTTAATGTTTAATGTTTTCTGATCAGTGACCACCTTTGAGACAGGGCAAGAGTGGTCTTAAAGACCACTTTTAGACGGTTCCAAGAGTGGTCTTAATAGAGAAATTCTAAACTGTATGTTGTATCAGTCATTAATGGAGGAATTGGTGTATATTGTTTTGTTTTTGTGTAGCAGATTCTTATCTTTCCGTGCCCTTGACAAGATAAGTTAGGATTGTTACTGCAATGTAATGACGTTTATACATTGGGTACATATCCACGGTTGGATGGGATATCTGCTACCTTAAGCTAAATGAAATATGTAAAAACATGTATATACATTTATATATATATATATCCCCCCCCCCCCCTAATAATTCTTTATATTTCTCTATAGGTTATCCAAGACTAGACAGAGTGAGGATAGAAACTGCAATGAAAAGAAGTTCATTCATTGAGTTTCTTTAACTTCAGAGAAATATGTTTAGTTATTTTGTGTCAAATCTTATTTTCAGAACTGTAAAGATGTTTTAACCGTCAAAAAAAAAAAAAAAAAAAAAAAAAAAAAAACATCTTTTATTGATATTAAGTTCAGATTTAAGCAAGTTCATGGCCCATGACTTGGTGAATAAGAGCACTGACTCTTAATCATTTATTCATGGGTGTCAGCAGAACATAATGTTTTCATTGACTGTTCAAGTTTTTTGTCTATCTCTGGTTAACACTGGGACAGAAATGTATAATAATCCTGAAGGATTGATTAAATCTGCTTATTCTTGTACTAGGTAATATTTTAGTTTAAATTGATAGGTTACTAAGTTTGTGCCTATGAATTAAACTAGTTATTTCTCTGTTATTTACAGAAAATAGACGAGTTATCTTTCTCGGTGATTCCATAATCAAAGAGTTGCCGCCTATAGATGGAGTCTTCATAAAGTCCTTCCCTGGTGCTACAATTGCTAAACTTGCATGGCATGTTGACACAGGACACGTAAATTTGACCAACTTTGATTATTTAATATTGCATATTGGAACAAATAATATCAATAATGGGGATGCTAAAGGATCAATGATGTCAGATTTTGGTAATCTTATAGCAAGGATTAAAAAGAAAAAATCATCAATGCGTATTATAGTATCTTCTATACTTCCAAGACCGTGTGATCATGATAAAACTGATAACATGATCAAAGATTTTAATAAATCCTTGCGTCTGGAAATGGCTTCAGATTTGGGTTTTCATTTTGTAGAATCCTGGAAGGCTGTTAGTAAATTTGGAACATATAGAAGATATTTATTTGCTAAGAAAGATAAGGGACTTCATCTAAATACTGAAGGTAGCAGGCGGCTTAGATATTTCTTTTTAAGAGTTATTTCTATTATTGATTAGGAATTGAATGTATTTTGTATTATACATATTCTTTCAGAATCAGTGATACTTTGGGTAAGAATTCTGTGATTAATACGGACAAGATTATGTGAGTAATTTTATTAATATTAAAATTTTGCTATCGTTCAGTTAGCTACAGTAGTAGCTGTATTATATTCAAATAATGAGTGAGATATGACATTTAGCTGGATTCTCCCTGGAACTTTGCCTACATTCAAAGGTACTGAATTTTGTTTTTTCCTGCTGTCTTTGATCAAATGACACTATATATATATATATGCATGACACTATATATATGTGACGCGTCATGAGATTTTGTGCCCAAATGGGGCATTACGTCATTCCGAGAAAACGTGAATAAATCGCGACGTCATAGTTGACGTAGCTAATTTATGACGCACCTGTTGCTAATAATTTTTTAAACAAGAGCCTTTTTATATGGTAAATTATAAAGTTTGCTTAGGATTTATAAGCAAAAATAAAAAGCCAGTTCTTGTTTTCATACTTGGAAGATATGACGAAAAAGAATTTTGACCGGTAATATTGGCCGTGTGATTTTCGGTAAATAAATATAAATCGTCCCGTTTTGTAACAACGCCGAGTAGCGCAATCGGCAGAGCACCTCTCCTCCAAGAATGGGATCGCTGGTTCGAGTCCCATCCTGATCCCTTTTTTTTCAGCTTTTTTTTTCTTTCTTTTTTAAAAAAGAATTTTGCAGGATTGTTGCGAGAATTGCATTCCTTTAACACCATATACATGATCACCAAAAGTTCAAAGTACGAAATTTTGGATCAAAGTTTTTCTCGGATAATTGTTCGTTTCAGGTTTGTTTGTTTGTATTGGAGTTTAAAGCCCAGTCAACACTAACTTGGTCATTTTGTGCCGGTCAGTTCACCTGTCCGCACTTTTCTTGGGTAGGCTTATACGTAAGTTATTAACTAGTACAGTGCACATTCTTTCGCCAGAAACTGACAACTGCCCTTCTTAAATAAGGGGAAGGAGAAAAGATTTCATAATCAATCTTCACGCAAGAATGTTGCTGAACCCGGCAGGTATCGAACCTGCGTTATCCTGATCAACTCTGATAGGCTAATTAATTTTCACTTTCGCACGGTTCGGTTTTAATAGATCACTTGATTCAGAAGGTTTTATACAAAGGGTCCATGATGTCAACAACAGCAGATCTGGCATTACACATTAAGTCTTCCAAATCTAATTTGCCTTTTTATATCAGATAATTTGTTAACTAAATAGCACACGAGAATGCCCCTCATTTTCAGCCACTTCTATCCAGGTTTAATTCCTGATCAGCATGCAATAGGCTAGCAGTATAGTGGGCATCAATCCAAGCACATTGTAAGACCATATTGTGTCAAAATCAGCACCTTCATGAATGCGGACGGATAAGTTTATGAGAGCCTTTGGTGTAACCAAACAACTAATAATGTGTTGATTTCTTAAAGGAAAGCATTTGCTCCTGAGTTGCGGAAATGTCGTGCCCTTTGGCAAGACACTTTAATAAATGTTCGGCCCCCTCCCATCGGGGCTTGAAGAAACATATGGGCTGCGAGATGCTTCCACGATTCCAACCCGCAAACGAGTACTGGTAAACCGCTCAGAGGATCTGCCCAGGCAAAGCGGTGCGAGTCGGACCGTCCATGCTGATAAACCCTATTGGTTTCATTGGGCGACAGGGCTTGAGATGTCATTTCATCTCAATGTCGGGTTAAAGTCCCACAAAATTGAAAGCAATGTCTCCAAAATGACTTTGACAGTGTTGACGGGACGTTAAACCTCAAATCAATCAATCAACTTAAGCAATGTTACTTTTGCACCTATCACTGGGAACATCGTATATATGTACACGTATATGCACATGTACACGTACATGCACCACTTTCAATTCAAGGGTTGCACAAAAAGTTACTTTGAATTCTGTACTCCCATAAGTTGGATGTATTGAGAATTGTAGGTTGGTAGAATGACGACTCCAGGCTAACAGATTTTAAAATCGAGATTTATCTTACACGAATATAACATAAAGTAATTACGGTACTGAGTCCGAGTCTGGCTCTGTTGGTCACATGTGAGACACCAAACTATGCAACGGAAGGTCATTTTTTTCTCCGGGTACTCCAGTTTTCGCCCACCATTGATTAACGATCGGCTCGATATGTGAAATAATCTTGAAAAGACCGTTAGATCACCCCACCCGCCAAATGAAAAAAGGAAAGAAAAAAAGAATGGTACTGCCTCTGTTACCATTTACCTTACGATTTAGAAAAAAATAACCCACAGCATTTAATTTACCAGTACTGAAATGTTCGGTTGTTTCAGCTTAACACTGAAGTACATACACCATGCTGCAGCCTCGTATATTTCTACAAGCCCTGATGGGTGAGGGAAAACAACACCAGTTTATGTATATGAATCAATTCAATAACTGCAAGTCAAGTATCATTTAAAGTCATTTGAATTATCATCACTTTTAATGATTATATACGAAATAAATGTTTTGACTCTATATTAATGTGTTTGTTTCTGTTGCTGAAACTGCGAATATAGCTGCAACTGCATGTTTTGATTGGTATTAGTGTACTGGTCATGTTTGGTGATGTTAGTTTATAAGTACTTTAATTTTGTTTGCATAAAGTATTACTGTAACTGCGGGTTTGCCTGTTTCAAATATTGCAATGTAATTTTACTCCGAAAATGAGATGACAGTTTTATTGTTCAGAGAAAAAGATCATTTAAGTTATAATTTTAAATAATGGCTGGCAGTATTCACTTTTACTAGGAATTCTCTATGACCCTGGTAGAGCCCACATATGTATTATAGCCGTGCAACCCTCTCTCGACCTTCTGGTTTATCGTTACAAGTGGTGCCCTTACAATATTCAACAACATCTTCCTGTGTGGAATGGAATAAGTGACTTGATTTTATGGCAAGGTTATACCTTATTATATTTAACTGATAGGCCCATGTGTTCCACAGAAGGACATTAATCTGTCGAAATTTTGGTATAGCAAGATTGTATAATGCATGATAGAAATGGTTCTTCCAAGTATCCATAACTATGTTAGTTAAAATAACAGATACCCTTATAACCCCCAATTCTCTGTATAAAGCTTTTGTTTGTTTGTTTGTGTTACGTGTATACAACCTTGTCAACACTATTTATGTCATTTTGGAAACATTGAAACCAATCTTATGGGACTTTTACCCGGCATTTAGAAAATATTACATATCAAACCCCCTGCATAAACAAACTGCTAGGGTTTATTTGCAGAACAATCTCGCTATAACTGCTTTGCCTGGGCAAGATAAGACCTTTTTAGCGTTTTATAAAATTGTGCTCATGTTACGTCAGGTAGGCACGATGTAGCCAAATTATTTCTCCTAGCCATGAATGTAAAGTTTGTCTTGCAAGGATGTCCATGACAAGGAGATGCTATTAGCTTTACATTTGTACAGTATGCATACGCAATCGCAAACATACTCACATACTCACACAAGGATGAAAATGTCAACTTTACTTCATTCTGCGATTATAGATCCCAAATCATGATAATACTAGTAATATGTTGGTGGGTGGGGTAATCTGACAAAATACTTATGAATTACATGTATGCCATTATTAATGCAGATTAATGATTTATTTACAACACAAAACTTTGCTGTAATTGCAATGATGTACGTACAACTTTGTCGAAAAGTAAAGGATTGTGCGTTAATTTTCTGTGTTTTTATTATTTTTATTATTATTAGTTTTATTACTTTTCATATGGAATTCATATTTTATTAGCCACCATGAAATCATTCATTCCACCACTATGACCTTGAATGTAGCAATGTGTGTTAAAAAGTCTGCTCCCAAAAGCCAGACTTTGCAGTTAAAGTAATTGGTACAGTCCAATCCTTGACTAAAGTAATTGATATAATCCAATCCTTAGCTATTTCGATGTACGTAGCATTCAAACAAATTGATGTTGGTGACATACATACCTTTAATGTAAGTAGGTGGGCTACTCTTTATCCACCTATTTTAAATTTGTTGCCATGGCAACAGAATTCTTCCAAACAAATATATAACGAATGATTACTACTGGGTGAATAAATAAATGTGTGAAAGCATGATTTGCTGATATTTTGCTTTCTCTGAATGCTAAATGAGGCCTTGAAGTCAAGAATAACTAGCAAATATACATCTAAAATGACTAAAAATGCAATTTTCGCATATTCAGGGTCAGTCTTTAAAGACCTATATCTCGTATACCGCTCAATGTTTTCATCTGAAATTTCACATATGCACTTCAGCATTATAAAGCTATCAGAAAATGGCAAAAACTCATTTTCGGTCATGGACCCCATTTGGACCCAAAATCTCATGGCTGGTCACATATATGTATATATACAAACAGGCTTCCGTTGCCTAACGGATAAGAGCGATGACTCTTAGTCATTAGGTCTCTCACCGCCATAGGTTCGAGCCTCGCTCGGGCCACATGTGAGATGTCAAGTTCTGCAACGGAAGATCAGGTGGTTTTTTCCGGGTACTCCGGTTTTCGTCCACCTATGATTATCGATCGTCTCGATATGAGTGAAATAATCTTGAAAGGGCCGTAAAACCCAAACAAACAAACAAAAAAGATGTGTATATACATGTATCAGAGATATTTACTAATAGGTATATACGTGTGCATGTGTGTATACACAAATGTGCACATGTGTATATCTTTCATTGCTTAATGCAAAATGTTTCATAGTTCAGTTAGGGTTAACGTCTTACATGCTTTTCAATGAATGATAGAGATTTATCAGTGAAATATAAATCGATATTTTCACTGTTTCAAACAGTGAAAATACGATTTTTTTATTTTTCACTGTTTGGGACAGCTTTTTTCTTCAAATCTAACTCTAATTTCAATTTTATCTTTGTCAGATAACTGAACAATACTGAAATGTGTTCTAATTGACGCATAGCCCGTTCATGTGTGACGGGGACGTTACTGACGTCATTTATGACGCTGACGTCACGTCTTTTGTCGCGCGACGTTAGACTTGCCAGCAACTTCTTTGGAAAACTACTCTCTCAATTATTTCATTAATCATTCATTCATAATAATACCATCCCAGGCCATTTCTCAGGTGCAAACTTTCAGTTTACGCCCAATAGTATACCCACTAAACACGATGGACACCACTAAATTGACGCGAAACCAACAGGAACAAAAATAGTTTTCTCCGAATGTGAGCGACACCATTAAAGACGCTAAATATTGCCTTTTGAAGCATGTAAGAAACAGAAAATTTGATTTTTTCAGTGCAAGATCAAATTTTATTTCACTCATGAACACCAAAACTGCTATTTTCACTCGTGGCTACGCCACTCGTGAAAATAACAGTTTTGGTGTTCATTCGATGAAATAAAATTCGATCTTACACTGAAAAAATCAAATATCCTCTATTTATTTGTTTTCTAATTTTAGCATTGGCTGCCATCATTGGATCTTAGAAGTAATAACCCTAACCCTAACCCTAACCCTAGGACAGAAATTATCTTTACGTATTAGAAGATAATTTGTAACTTTTCCAGAAGTCAAATGTTCGCGTGTTTTTTCTTTAACTTTATGTTTAATTTGTATTGAAAATTTTGTTACAAATTTTACAAGTTCCTCAATTACTGAAAATATTCTGGAATCTTCATTTTCTAGTGTGCCATATACTTTTGGAAGTGTTAGTTTGTTGGCAATTTGCTATTTACAGTATACATATTTTAAAATACCACTTAAATTCATTTACATTTGGCACCTTGTTAGTTGGTTTGGAGATAAGCACTTTGTTTCCCTATACAAATACACATGTCATTTAAACTTAAATCAAGCAAGGTTAGGCATGTAGTTTTCTTTTAAAGTGAAGCATTTGGTTAAAACTCAATTATTAATATACATGAAAATTTAATTTGCAATGGTTCCAGAATCTTTTCAGTTCGAGACTGTCTGCGTCTTTCATGTACTTTATTATTTAAATTTATTTATTTATTGTTTATTTGGCCTTCGGATTGGCGGATCTGGAAATTTATTGCATAAATATCTGGAAATTATCTTTCCGTATTTGCGTAAGCTAGTAATTGTGTTAACTATCTGACTAGAATTTAATTTGTAAGAACAGTAAAAGAATATGGCCTAATTAAATTATATCTACAAGTATTTCTTACTGATCAATTCTATTCCTAGTAGATATAACATAGGGAATAATTGGCTAATTTTAATATAACTGATTATTAAAATGATTAATTATGAGTATTAATTATATCCGTCAATCTCACATACAATAGTGTTGCTATAGGTAGAACAGTTTGGGATTGTTCTATTCTATTCAACATTATTCAGTCCTGTATTCTATTCTATTCATCTTCTTCATCATGCCAATTTAACTTGTTTTGACTATCTCTATGATAACAATTTACTGATTGGTCAGAAACTTGTGGATGAAAAGGTGCAAGTTCATTTGCATATTTCTGGCACAGCTTGTGTTATCGTCATAGAGGACGGATGTCTATTGAAATTCCCTCCCTGCAACCCACCCTTATTTTTTACTTTTTATTTGTCTTGTGTTCCATGTTGTCTGGTTGTTATGTTATGATTTTTTCCCCTCCGTTTGTTATTCTCCTTTTAATTTATAGTATTTACAAAAGTAGAATGTTGTGTTGTAGTTCAGTTATAATAGAATTGATAGAGGTATATTTTACCTATTTACTGAACATTAGTTCTTGCAAACTTTCGTCGTTTTCTTGATTGAAAGTTGTATTTATAGTCTGTTCTAGCTGGCGGATCTGGAAATTTATTGCATAAATATCTGGAAATTATCTTTCCGTATTTGCGTAAGCTAGTAATTGTGTTAACGATCTGACTAGAATTTAATTTGTAAGAACAGTAAAAGAAAATGGCCTAATTAAATTATATCTACAAGTATTTCTTACTGGTCAATTCTATTCCTAGTAGATATAACATAGGGAATAATTATTCTTTTATTGTCTGGAATTGGTGATTGTTACAAATCAGTTATAAGGTATAAAGGTGTTATAATAACATTGAAGATGATGGGAATTTTGCTAAACCAATGTAAATGATGGCAATGATTTATCTGCCACTTTTGAGAAAGACCCCTCGGAGTCTAACTATTGGTTTTCTTTTGCTCCAGTATTTCAGTGGTTTCATGCCATCGAGTCCTCAACATTGTTTTTTACCTTGTAGCTATTTGATTTATATGATGTCGGAGATGTCACACTGATGATTAACGGTGCCTTCATGCGGACTGAATAAATTTAAATTGTCTAAACCGCAACAGAATTAAGGACGAGGGTTGTGGCCACGCAAAATCGGTTTATGGAATTATTTTCACTGACCGTTCCAAGGCGGTTCTTCTGTGGCAGTTTATTTGTGTAATTATTTGTCAGTAACTGTATGTGTCGCTTATATATTTTTATTTTGAATAGCCATTGGTTGGCCATTTTGTGTGAAAGCAACTGTCTTTTTTGACTATCCTCTGTTATTTTTCCACTAGGGTCTAGTCAATCCATGTTAGTGCTTCTTTTCCTTTAGTGTCTCTGATGGGAGGTTAAAGATAATTGTATCGATTCTTGATCATTGCTTTACTTTTACATGACTGGAACTGATTATATACATTTACAAGTATATTATATATTAAGCATAAACAGTAAGATACTCGATGTCTAACTGTTGGTTTTCTTCTGCTCCAGCATTTCAGTGGATTAATGCTGTCGAGTCCTCAACGTCGTTTCATCTCTGTAGCTGTTTGACTTGTATGTTCTCGGAGATGTTAAATATGTTCTATAAAAGGGTTATCTTTTGGAAGCAAGGAATACACCACAGAACTGAAAAATATGGAGTGTTCATAATTTCTGGGCCAGACTAGCTAGTTTCGGCCAATTATGCCTCATCAGTGACCCTCAGATATTTTCAAAATCCCACAATGAAATCAATGATCCCAAAGGACAAGAAAATATAATCTACACTATGATGTAGGGCAGGGAGACGTTCTACCGCCGCCACACAGTCCCACACATCAGCTGTAGTGAAGTTAAATATGTTCTATAAAAGGGTTATCCTTTGGAAGCAAGGAATACACCACAGAACTGAAAAATATGGAGTGTTCATAATTTCTGGGCCAGACTAGCTAGTTTCGGCCAATTATGCCTCATCAGTAACCCTCAGATATTTTCAAAATCCCACAATGAAATCAATGATCCCAAAGGACAAGAAAATATAATCCACACTATGATGTAGGGCACGGAGACGTTCTACCGCCGCCACACAGTCCCACACATCAGCTGTAGTGAAGTTAAATATGTTCTATAAAAGGGTTATCCTTTGGAAGCAAGGAATACACCACAGAACTGAAAAATATGGAGTGTTCATAATTTCTGGGCCAGACTAGCTAGTTTCGACCAATTAGGCCTCATCAGTGACCCTCAGATATTTTCAAAATCCCACAATGAAATCAATGATCCCAAAGGACAAGAAAATATAATCTACACTATGATGTAGGCAGGGAGACGTTCTACCGCCGCCACACAGTCCCACACATCAGCTGTAGTGAAGTTAAATATGTTCTATAAAAGGGTTATCCTTTGGAAGCAAGGAATACACCACAGAACGGAAAAATATGGAGTGTTCATAATTTCTGGGCAAGACTAGCTAGTTTCGGCCAATTAGGCCATGTCAGTGACCCTCAGATATTTTCAAAATCCCAAAAAAAAATCAATGATCCCAAAGGACAAGAAAATATAATATACTGCTGAGTAAGGATGCCTTCATGCAGACGAAACAAAGTTATTGCCTAAGCCGCAACAGAAGTAGGGGCGAGTATTGCAGCTGAGTAAACTCGATTTAAGACACCCCAATGGAATACGTTTCACTGATTGTTCCAATGAGGTTCTTCTGCGGTGCTTTATTTGTGTAATTGTTTGTCAGTAACTGTATGTATCCCACATATATTTTTATTTTGGAAAGCCGGTTTGGTCATTTTGTGGGAAAGTAAAAGTAAAACAGAGATCAGGAATCGATGCAATTAACTTACTCCACCCACCAAAGACACCAAAAACACGAAGCGACCAGACCACAATGGAAACCTAAACGGAAGAATGCCAAAAGGACAGCCGCCCTCCCACAAAAAGGCCCAAAGTAGCTGTCCTTTTTGCTTTCCTCTGTTAATGTTTCCATTAGTGTGTAGTCGATTCATGTTTGTGCTTCTTTTCCCTTTGTTGTCTCTGTTGGGAGGTGCAAACTAATTGTATCGTTTCCTGGTCATTGCTTTGCTTTTGCTTAAGAAGGAGCTTAACCGATATGTAACAGTCATTCGATTAAACTGTTTCCCAAAACACCTTACCCGTTCACTGAAAGGTGTATTTTTGCTCATTAAAATAGTGGCAGACTATAAGAGCGTGCGTTTCTGCATGAAATAAATTCCAGTTATTCATAACCAGGCGTAAAAGTCCAGGATAAGCTTCCTATGTTATACTGGTTACCAAAAACGTCATAAAAGACCTTACAAAGCACGATTTGTTTTGCAAATTACACCTCTTGTACCATCACTAAACTTTCTTCTGTGGCGGTTTATTTGTGTTGTTGTTTGTCCCTTATTGTGTGTTTTACATGTGTCTTTTTATTTTGGATTGCCATTGGGCCATTTTGTGGGAGAGTGATTGTCCTTTTGGCCCTCCTATGTTTGGGTTTCCATTAGTGTCTGGTCGATTCGTGTTGGGTCTAGTCAATCATGTCAATCTTTGATGGGTGGTAAGTTAATTGTATCGATTCCTGATCTTTGTTTTACTTCCACTTTTCTAAATTATTAATTTCCTATCCTACTGTTATTAATATGCATGTGATTAAATATTGTGATACAAAATGCAAATAGAAATAATCAGGAACTGATACAATCAAATCCCAAATCCATTAGGGTTAGGGTTAGGGTTAGGGTTAGGGTGTGTTGGAGTGTTTTTCGGAAGCTTATGTGATTGGTTACATAAGGATTACCAAAGGATAACCTAAGGATTACCAAAGGATTACAAAAAATTGAAATATTGGAACTACGGAAGAGCCGAAAGTGATGAAACAATTGATAGTTCACCTTACGTTTACCATTAATATGACACAGATACACCTTCAAATTGCGTCATAAGTTATCGATTACCAGAGTATTACCAAATGATTAACTAAATTTTGACGCAGATGATCTATGGATCATCCGAAAAGGGTAATAGAGCTGATGGATTACCAAAGGATTAGCTTAACTTGGAAGCAGATGATCTATGGAAAAGCCGAAAGTGGTGCTGGAACTGATGAATTACCTTCACATATAGAATAACTGATCGGTTACCAAATGATTACCAGGAATTATTCTTAAACCATTGATATATACCTAAAAATGAGGCAATAAGTGATGGATTACCTAAGGATCACCAAAGGATTACCTAAGGATTACCAAAGGATTGCCAAACTTGACACATGGGAACTACGGAAGAGCCAAAAGTGATGATAGAATGGATGGATTACCATCAGCTTACCATTTATAAGACAAACATACACTTTTAAATGTGCTAATGTGAAGAAACAAATGGGGGCTTACCGAAGCATAATCGGATACTTTAGCCCAAACTATTGTCAAAGACCTAACAGAGAGGCGTTATGTGATGCACCAACAAACAATTATCAAAACTTCGACATAGGTAAACTATGAAACAGCCGAAAAGTACGATAAAAGTAAAGAATTACCAAAGGATAACGATA
This sequence comes from Lucinisca nassula, assembly GCA_963580285.1. NCBI lineage: Eukaryota > Metazoa > Mollusca > Bivalvia > Lucinida > Lucinidae > Lucinisca > Lucinisca nassula. Next base: position 87,831,381 of record OY757027.1, read on the forward strand.
ACCATGCAGCATACAAATATTTGTATTTGCAAACGGTATAGCATACATGGCGGATTGCCAAAGATAACCAGATATTTAACCTAAAACCGGAACTTAGGACATACAGATTACCAGAGGATTACCATTAATTCGACAAAGATAAGCTACGAAACAGCCGAAAGTGCTGATATAATTAATAGGTTACCTTGCGTTTACCATAAATATGACACAGATACACCTTCAAAAAGGGGTCATAAGTTATAGATTACCAGAGGTTTACCAAAAGATTACCTACATTTTGACGCAGGTGATTTATGGTACATCCGAAAGGGGTAATAGAACTGATGGATTACCAAAGGATTAACTAAATTTGGAAGCAAATGATCTATGGAAAAGCCGAAAGTGATGCTAGAACTGATGGATTACCTTCATATATAGAATAATTGGTCGGTAACAATATGATAACCAGGAATTATTCTTAAAACATTGAAATAAACCGAATGGAACCGTAAGTAATGGATTACCTACGGAAAAGTATGACAAAAGTGATGAATAACCAAATGTTAACGAAGGGCATGAAACAAATACAGTATTACATATGCAATCGGGATGGATAAATTGGCGGATTACCAAGGATCAGCAGCTATTATACTCAAAACCAGAACTGAAAACATACAAATAATTTCAGATTACAATTAATTCGTCACAAATAACCTATGCAACAGGCGAAAGTGATTCTATAATTCATGGGTTACCTTAAGTGTACCATATATATGGCAAAGTTACACCTTTAAATGGGACCAAAAGTGATGGATTACCAAAGGAACGTCCTACCTTTTGAAGCAGATGATCTATGGAAAAGCTGAAAGTGATGCTAGAACTGCTTGTTTACCTTCATAGAGAGAATAATTGGTGGATTACCAAATGATAACCAGGAATTATTCTTGAACCATTGACCTGCGAACAAGTGATTGATTACATAAGGATTACCAAAAGATTACCTTAGGATTGCCAAAGATTACCAAACTTTTGATACATTGGAACTACGGAAGAGCCGAAAATGATGAAAGAATTGATAGGTTAACTTCTATTTACCATAAAAATGACACAGATACACCTTCAAATCAGGTCATAAGCCGAAAGTAATGCTAGAACTGATGGATTACCATCATATATATAATAGTTGGTCGGTAACCAAATGATAACCAGTAATTATTCTTGACCATTGATATGTACCTACAAATGGGACCATAAGTGATGGATTACCTAATGATTATCAAACGATTACCTAAGGATTACCAGACACATTGGAACTACGACAGAGCCGAAAGGGTTGAAAGAATTGATGCGTTACCTTCAGCTTGCCATTTATATGACAACCATGCAGTATTAGATGTGTTAATGTGAAGAAATAAACGGCGGTTAACCGAAGTATAACCTGATATTTTATCCTAAATATTATTTAAGACCTAAGAGAGAGGCGTTATTTGATGAATTCACGAGCAATTATCAAAACTTCGGTAGCCAAATGATTACCAGGAATTATTCTTAAACCATTGATATATACCTACAAATGAGACAATAAATGATGGATTACCAAAGGCTTTCCTAAGGATTACCATAGGATTACCAAAAGTTTGACACATTGGAACTACGACAGAGCCGAAAGTGATGATAAATTGATTGATTACCGTCAGCTTACCATTTATATGACAAACATACACTAATAACTGGGCTAATGAGAAGAAATAAACGGCGGTTAACCGTAGCATGACCGGATACTTTAGCCCAAACTATTATTAAAGACCTAAAAGAGAGCGTTATGTGATGAATTAACAAATAGTTATCAAAACTTTGACATAGGTTCACTATGAAACAGCCGAAAAGTATGATAAAAGTGAAGGATTACCAAAGGTACATACATGATAGGCATGCAACATATAGATTATTATATTTGCAAACGGGATGGCATAATTGGCAGATTGCCAAGGATATCCGGATACTTAAGTTTATGATACAATTGAATAGTTACCTTACGTTTACTATTAATATGACATATATACACCTTCAAATGGGGTCATAAGTTATAGATTACCAGAGGATTACCAAAGGATTACCTACATTTGGTAGCAGATGATCTATGGAACATCGAACGGGGTAATAGAACTGATGGATTACAAAAAGATTACCTAAATTTTGAAGCAGATGATCTATGGAAAAGCCGAAAGTGATTCTGTAACTAATGGATTACCTTCATATATATAATAATTGGTAGGGTTAGGGTGAGGGTTAGGGTTTAGGTTAGGGTTAGGGTTGGGTTAGGGTTAGAGTGAAATATTATTGTAATTGCTAACCAGGCCCAGTTCACCCTTGTTCTTCTTCATTTGACCCTTAGTTCAGCCTGGTTTAGACTAAGATCAACCTTTATGAGCATCTCACTGCAATTCAGTGTTAATAAAGCCTGAACTGAATCTGAGCACTGCTGAACTCAATATAAAATATTGATTAATTTGCTTTTCAGGCCCAGTTCAACCTTTTAGTTTTTCATTTGACCCTTAGTTCAGCCTGTTTAAGCCTCAGATCAGCCTTTGTTTGAGCATCTCGCTGCAATGCAGTGTTAATACAGCCTGAACTAAATCTCAACACTGCTGAACTCAATGTGAATTATTGTTTTATTTGCTCACCGGGCCCTGTTCACCCTTGTTCTTCGTCATTTGACCTTTAGTTCAGCCTGGTTCAGCCTTAGATCAGCCTGTCTGAGCATCTAGCTGCAATTAAGTGTTAATAAAGCCTGTACTGAATATTATCCCTGCTTAACTCATTGTGGAATATTGTTTTATTTGCTTACCAGGCCCAGTTCACCCTTGTTCTTCTTCATTTGACCCTCAGTTCAGCCTGGTTTTGCCTCAGATCAGCCTTTTCTGAGCACCTCACTGCAATTCAGTGTTAATAAAGCCTGAACTGAATCTGAGCAGTGCTGAACGCAATGTGAAATATTGTTTCATTTGCTTACCAGGCCAAGTAAACCCTTGTTGTTCTTCATTTGACCCTTAGTTCAGCCCTGTTTTAGCGGAGCATTTCGCTGCAATTCAGTGTTAATGAAGCCTGAACTGAACCTTAGCACTGCTGAATTCAATGCGAATTATTATTTTATTTGCTCACCGGGCCCTGTTCACCCTTGTTCTTCTTCATTTGACCCTTAGTTCAGCCTGGTTCAGCCTTAGATCAGCCTTTCAGAGCATCTAGCTGCAATTAAGTGTAAATAAAGCCTGTACTGATTATTATCTCTGCTACACTCAATGTGGAATGTTCCAGGCCAAGTTCACCCTTGTTCTTCTTCATTTGACCCTCAGTTCAGCCTGGTTTAGCCTCAGATCGGCCTTTTCTGAACACCTCACTGCAATTCTGTGTTAATAAAGCCTGGACTGAATATGAGCAGTGCTGAACGCAATGTGAAATATTGTTTCATTTGCTTACCAGTCCAAGTTTTTCCTTGTAGTTCTTCATTTGACCCCTAGTTCAGCCTGTTTTAGTGCAGCATCTCGCTGCAATTCAGTGTAAATAAAGCCTGAACTGAACCTTAGCAATGCTGAACTCAATGTGAATTATTGTTTTATTTGCTCACCGGGCCCTGTTCAGCCTTGTTCTTCTTCATTTGACACTTAATTCAGCCTGGTTCAGATTTAGATCAACCTTTCTGAGCATGTAACTACAATTCAGTATTAATATAGCCTGAACTGAATATTACCCTGCTAAACTCAATGTGGAATATTGTTTTATTTGCTTATCAGGCCCAGATCACCCGTGTTCTTCTTCATTTGACCCCTAGTTCACCCTTGTTTAGCCTCAGATCAGACATACTGAGAATCTCATTGCAATTCAGTATTTATAAATATGAAGCCTAAACTGAATCGTAGCCCTGTTAAACGTAATGTGAAATACTGTTTTATTTGCTAACCAGGGCCAGTTCACCCTTGTTCTTCTTCATTTGACCCTTAGTTTAGCCTGGTTCAGCCTCAGATCACACCTTCTGAGAATCTCACTACAATCCAGTGTTTATATCAATAAATATGTTCTATAAAAGGGTTATCCTTTGGAAGGTTATCCTTTGCTTACCAGGCCCAGTTCACCCTTGTTCTTCTTCAGTTGACCCTTAGTTCAGCCTGGTTTAGACTACGATCAGCCTTTATGGGCATCTCACTGCAATTCAGTGTTGATAAAGCCTAACTGAATCTGAGCACTGCTGAATCAATATGAAATATTGATTAATGTGCTTTCCAGGCCCAGTTCACCCTTTTAGTACTTCATTTGACCCTAAGTTCAGCCTGTTTTAGGGTTAGGGTTAGGGTTAGGGTATATGGGCGAAACGAGGTTGGGCACATATGCCCAAATTCTCAGGGTTAGGGTTAGGGTTAGGGTAGGGAGAATATGCGAAAAGTGTCGCAGCCAAAGTGTCACAGCCAAGGCTTAGGGTTAGGGTTAGGGTTAAGGGTTAGGGTTAGGGTTAGGTTAGGGTTAGGTTAGGGTTAGGGTTAGGAGGGTTAGGGTTAGGGTTTAGGGTTTAGGGTTAGGGTTAGGGTTAGGGTAGGGTTAGGGTTAGGGTTAGGGTTAGGTTAGGGTTTAGGGTTAGGGTTAGGGTTAGGGTTAGGGGTTAGGGTTAGGGTTAGGGTTAGGGTTAGGGGTTAGGGTTAGGGTTAGGGTTAGGGTTAGGGTATAGGCGATTTGGCATTAGCGTTAGCGTTCTAACCCTAGCGGATGTATATTTTGCTTAGGGTTGGTGTGTACTTAGGTTAGGGTTGCCTTTTTACCAACCCTGGCGTAGGATATTGTTACTATTTTTAGTAAATTTTACCGAACTTCTTTTTTCAAGGGAGAGTATTCAACAAGGGAAATAACAAAGTTTGGAATAAGTTTGAAATTTCCATGACATAGCCTACTTTGGAATTGTGTAGCTCGGCAACGCCTCGGCGTACAGACAAAAAATTTATATGTACGTGTAGATTGGAATGGGGACTACATGCTCATGTATACAGACTACGCCTGAGGTACCCCTTCTCCAGGTTGTAAGACTTCAAAGTTAGCACAATGGCTGTTTCCGACTCGACATGAAAATTTGCTAAGTTATTTTTCCAATTTACAATACTTTGGAACTATGTAGTTCGGCAACGCCTCGGCGTAGAGAAAAAAGGTTTACATGTACGTGTAGATCGGAATGGGGACTACGAGCTCATGTATACAGACTACGCCTGAGATACCCCTTCTCAAGGTTGTAAGAGTTCAAAGTAAGCATAATGGCTGTTTCCAGGATTTTTTTCAATTTATTGGCTTTGCTCAATATTCAATGATTCATAGATCGAGAATGCCTCGGCGGACGGAAGAAATGTTAACATGTATGTGTAGATCAGAATCAGGAGAACAAATTCATTCATGCAGACTACCACTCACGTGGCCCTTCTTCTGGTTGTAATAGTTCAAAGTCAGCATACCATGTATTTAGTTACAGACTTATATCACTTATTATAATTCAGACTTAGCCGGTGTACCAAGCCATTATCTGATACCATGTATTTAGTCGCAGACTTATATCGCCTTATTATTCTTCAGACTTAGCCGCTGTACCAAGCCGGTATCTGATACCATGTATTTAGCCGCAGACTTATATCACCTAATTATTCTTCAGACTAAACGGATGTACCAAGACAGTATCTAATGCCATGTATTTAGTCGCAGACTTATATCACCTTATTATTCCTCAGACTTAGTCGCTGTACCAAGAAGGTATCTGATACCATGTATTTAGTAGCAGACTGATATCACTGAATTATTATTCAGACTTAGCCGCTGTACCAAGCCAGTATCTGATACCATGTATTTAGTCGCAGACTTATATCACCTTCTTATTCTTCAGAAATAGCCGCTGTACCAAGCCGGTTTCTGATACCATGTATTTAGTCGCAGACTTATATCACCTTATTATTCTTCAGACTTAGCCGGTGTACCAAGCCGATATCTGATACCATGTATTTAGTCGCAGACTTATATCACCTTCTTATTCTTCAGACTTAGCCGGTGTACCAAGCTGGTATCTGATACCATGTATTTAGTCACAGACTTATATCAGCTTATTATTCTTCAGACTTAGCAGCTGTACCAAGCCGGTATCTGATACCATGTATTAAGTCACAGACTTATATCGCCTTCTTATTCTTCAGACTTATCCGCTGTACCAAGCCGGTATCTGATACCATGTATTTAGCCACAGACTTATAACGCCTAATTATTGTTCAGACTTAGCCGCTGTACCAAGCCGGTATCTGATACCATGTAGGTAGACGCAGACTTATATCACCTTGTTATTCATCAGACTTAGCCAGTGTACCAAGCCGGTATCTGATACCATGTTTTTAGTCACAGACTTATATCACTTTATTATTCTTCAGACTTAGCCGGTGTACCAAGCTAGTATCTGATACCATGTATTTAGTCGCAGACTTATATCACCTTCTTATTCTTCAGACTTAGCCGCTCTACCATGCCGGCATCTGATACTATGTATTTAACCGAAGACTTATATACCTTATTATTCTTCAGACTTAGCCGGTGTACCAAGCCAGTATCTGATACCATGTGTTAAGTCACAGACTTATACCACCTTCTTATTCTTCACACTTAGCTGCTGTACCAAGCCAGTATCTGATACCATCTATTTAGTCCCAGACTAATATCACCTTATTTTTCTTCATACTTAGCCGGTGTATCAAGCTGATACTTGATACCATGTATTTAGTCGCAGACTTATATCACCTTATTATTCTTCTGACTTAGACGGTGTAGGTTAGGGTTAGGGTTAGGGTTAGGATTAGGGTTGGGGTTAGGGTTAGGGTTGGGTTAGGTATAGGTTATTTGCTTACTTGCGGTTGCGGAATGATGCGGATTGCTTGAATATTATTGGAAAGGTATTAGTTGTTTAGAGTTAGGGTTAGGGTTAAGGGTTAGGGTTAGGGTTGGGGTTAAGGTTAAGGGTTAGGGTTAGGGTTGGGGTTGGGTTAGGGTATAGGTGATTTGCTTACTTGCGGTTGCGGAATGATGCAGATTGCTTGAATATTATTGGTTAGGTATTAGGTTTTCAGGGTTAGGGTTAGGGTTAGGGTTGGGTTAGGGTTAGGGTTAGGGTTGGGTTAGGGTTAGGGTTAAGGCTAAGGGTTAGGGTTAGGGTTAGGGTTAGGGTAAGGGGTTGAAACGAGGTTTGTCCAAGAATTTTGTTCAAAACTAGGGTTAGGATTAGGGTTAGGGTCAGGGTTAGGGTTGGGTTAGGGTTAGGGTTAGGGGTTAGGGTTAGGGTTAGGGTTAGGGTTAGGGGTTAGGGTTAGGGTTAGGGTTAGGGTTAGGGTAGGGTATAGGCGATTTGGCATTAGCGTTAGCGTTCTAACCCTAGCGGATGTATATTTTGCTTAGGGTTGGTGTGTACTTAGGTTAGGGTTGCCTTTTTACCAACCCTGGCGTAGGATATTGTTACTATTTTTAGTAAATTTTACCGAACTTCTTTTTTCAAGGGAGAGTATTCAACAAGGGAAATAACAAAGTTTGGAATAAGTTTGAAATTTCCATGACATAGCCTACTTTGGAATTGTGTAGCTCGGCAACGCCTCGGCGTACAGACAAAAAATTTATATGTACGTGTAGATTGGAATGGGGACTACATGCTCATGTATACAGACTACGCCTGAGGTACCCCTTCTCCAGGTTGTAAGACTTCAAAGTTAGCACAATGGCTGTTTCCGACTCGACATGAAAATTTGCTAAGTTATTTTTCCAATTTACAATACTTTGGAACTATGTAGTTCGGCAACGCCTCGGCGTAGAGAAAAAAGGTTTACATGTACGTGTAGATCGGAATGGGGACTACGAGCTCATGTATACAGACTACGCCTGAGATACCCCTTCTCAAGGTTGTAAGAGTTCAAAGTAAGCATAATGGCTGTTTCCAGGATTTTTTTCAATTTATTGGCTTTGCTCAATATTCAATGATTCATAGATCGAGAATGCCTCGGCGGACGGAAGAAATGTTAACATGTATGTGTAGATCAGAATCAGGAGAACAAATTCATTCATGCAGACTACCACTCACGTGGCCCTTCTTCTGGTTGTAATAGTTCAAAGTCAGCATACCATGTATTTAGTTACAGACTTATATCACTTATTATAATTCAGACTTAGCCGGTGTACCAAGCCATTATCTGATACCATGTATTTAGTCGCAGACTTATATCGCCTTATTATTCTTCAGACTTAGCCGCTGTACCAAGCCGGTATCTGATACCATGTATTTAGCCGCAGACTTATATCACCTAATTATTCTTCAGACTAAACGGATGTACCAAGACAGTATCTAATGCCATGTATTTAGTCGCAGACTTATATCACCTTATTATTCCTCAGACTTAGTCGCTGTACCAAGAAGGTATCTGATACCATGTATTTAGTAGCAGACTGATATCACTGAATTATTATTCAGACTTAGCCGCTGTACCAAGCCAGTATCTGATACCATGTATTTAGTCGCAGACTTATATCACCTTCTTATTCTTCAGAAATAGCCGCTGTACCAAGCCGGTTTCTGATACCATGTATTTAGTCGCAGACTTATATCACCTTATTATTCTTCAGACTTAGCCGGTGTACCAAGCCGATATCTGATACCATGTATTTAGTCGCAGACTTATATCACCTTCTTATTCTTCAGACTTAGCCGGTGTACCAAGCTGGTATCTGATACCATGTATTTAGTCACAGACTTATATCAGCTTATTATTCTTCAGACTTAGCAGCTGTACCAAGCCGGTATCTGATACCATGTATTAAGTCACAGACTTATATCGCCTTCTTATTCTTCAGACTTATCCGCTGTACCAAGCCGGTATCTGATACCATGTATTTAGCCACAGACTTATAACGCCTAATTATTGTTCAGACTTAGCCGCTGTACCAAGCCGGTATCTGATACCATGTAGGTAGACGCAGACTTATATCACCTTGTTATTCATCAGACTTAGCCGGTGTACCAAGCCGGTATCTGATACCATGTTTTTAGTCACAGACTTATATCACTTTATTATTCTTCAGACTTAGCCGGTGTACCAAGCTAGTATCTGATACCATGTATTTAGTCGCAGACTTATATCACCTTCTTATTCTTCAGACTTAGCCGCTCTACCATGCCGGCATCTGATACTATGTATTTAACCGAAGACTTATATACCTTATTATTCTTCAGACTTAGCCGGTGTACCAAGCCAGTATCTGATACCATGTGTTAAGTCACAGACTTATACCACCTTCTTATTCTTCACACTTAGCTGCTGTACCAAGCCAGTATCTGATACCATCTATTTAGTCCCAGACTAATATCACCTTATTTTTCTTCATACTTAGCCGGTGTATCAAGCTGATACTTGATACCATGTATTTAGTCGCAGACTTATATCACCTTATTATTCTTCTGACTTAGACGGTGTAGGTTAGGGTTAGGGTTAGGGTTAGGATTAGGGTTGGGGTTAGGGTTGGGTTAGGTATAGGTTATTTGCTTACTTGCGGTTGCGGAATGATGCGGATTGCTTGAATATTATTGGAAAGGTATTAGTTGTTTAGAGTTAGGGTTAGGGTTAAGGGTTAGGGTTAGGGTTGGGGTTAAGGTTAAGGGTTAGGGTTAGGGTTGGGGTTGGGTTAGGGTATAGGTGATTTGCTTACTTGCGGTTGCGGAATGATGCAGATTGCTTGAATATTATTGGTTAGGTATTAGGTGTTCAGGGTTAGGGTTAGGGTTAGGGTTGGGTTAGGGTTAGGGTTAGGGTTGGGTTAGGGTTAGGGTTAAGGCTAAGGGTTAGGGTTAGGGTTAGGGTAAGGGGTTGAAACGAGGTTTGTCCAAGAATTTTGTTCAAAACTAGGGTTAGGATTAGGGTTAGGGTCAGGGTTAGGGTTGGGTTAGGGTTAGGGTTAGGGTTAGGGGTTAGGGTTAGGGTTAGGGTTAGGGTTAGGGTAGGGTATAGGCGATTTGGCATTAGCGTTAGCGTTCTAACCCTAGCGGATGTATATTTTGCTTAGGGTTGGTGTGTACTTAGGTTAGGGTTGCCTTTTTACCAACCCTGGCGTAGGATATTGTTACTATTTTTAGTAAATTTTACCGAACTTCTTTTTTCAAGGGAGAGTATTCAACAAGGGAAATAACAAAGTTTGGAATAAGTTTGAAATTTCCATGACATAGCCTACTTTGGAATTGTGTAGCTCGGCAACGCCTCGGCGTACAGACAAAAAATTTATATGTACGTGTAGATTGGAATGGGGACTACATGCTCATGTATACAGACTACGCCTGAGGTACCCCTTCTCCAGGTTGTAAGACTTCAAAGTTAGCACAATGGCTGTTTCCGACTCGACATGAAAATTTGCTAAGTTATTTTTCCAATTTACAATACTTTGGAACTATGTAGTTCGGCAACGCCTCGGCGTAGAGAAAAAAGGTTTACATGTACGTGTAGATCGGAATGGGGACTACGAGCTCATGTATACAGACTACGCCTGAGATACCCCTTCTCAAGGTTGTAAGAGTTCAAAGTAAGCATAATGGCTGTTTCCAGGATTTTTTTCAATTTATTGGCTTTGCTCAATATTCAATGATTCATAGATCGAGAATGCCTCGGCGGACGGAAGAAATGTTAACATGTATGTGTAGATCAGAATCAGGAGAACAAATTCATTCATGCAGACTACCACTCACGTGGCCCTTCTTCTGGTTGTAATAGTTCAAAGTCAGCATACCATGTATTTAGTTACAGACTTATATCACTTATTATAATTCAGACTTAGCCGGTGTACCAAGCCATTATCTGATACCATGTATTTAGTCGCAGACTTATATCGCCTTATTATTCTTCAGACTTAGCCGCTGTACCAAGCCGGTATCTGATACCATGTATTTATCCGCAGACTTATATCACCTAATTATTCTTCAGACTAAACGGATGTACCAAGACAGTATCTAATGCCATGTATTTAGTCGCAGACTTATATCACCTTATTATTCCTCAGACTTAGTCGCTGTACCAAGAAGGTATCTGATACCATGTATTTAGTAGCAGACTGATATCACTGAATTATTATTCAGACTTAGCCGCTGTACCAAGCCAGTATCTGATACCATGTATTTAGTCGCAGACTTATATCACCTTCTTATTCTTCAGAAATAGCCGCTGTACCAAGCCAGTTTCTGATACCATGTATTTAGTCGCAGACTTATATCACCTTATTATTCTTCAGACTTAGCCGGTGTACCAAGCCGATATCTGATACCATGTATTTAGTCGCAGACTTATATCACCTTCTTATTCTTCAGACTTAGCCGGTGTACCAAGCTGGTATCTGATACCATGTATTTAGTCACAGACTTATATCAGCTTATTATTCTTCAGACTTAGCAGCTGTACCAAGCCGGTATCTGATACCATGTATTAAGTCACAGACTTATATCGCCTTCTTATTCTTCAGACTTATCCGCTGTACCAAGCCGGTATCTGATACCATGTATTTAGCCACAGACTTATAACGCCTAATTATTGTTCAGACTTAGCCGCTGTACCAAGCCGGTATCTGATACCATGTAGGTAGACGCAGACTTATATCACCTTGTTATTCATCAGACTTAGCCGGTGTACCAAGCCGGTATCTGATACCATGTTTTTAGTCACAGACTTATATCACTTTATTATTCTTCAGACTTAGCCGGTGTACCAAGCTAGTATCTGATACCATGTATTTAGTCGCAGACTTATATCACCTTCTTATTCTTCAGACTTAGCCGCTCTACCATGCCGGCATCTGATACTATGTATTTAACCGAAGACTTATATACCTTATTATTCTTCAGACTTAGCCGGTGTACCAAGCCAGTATCTGATACCATGTGTTAAGTCACAGACTTATACCACCTTCTTATTCTTCACACTTAGCTGCTGTACCAAGCCAGTATCTGATACCATCTATTTAGTCCCAGACTAATATCACCTTATTTTTCTTCATACTTAGCCGGTGTATCAAGCTGATACTTGATACCATGTATTTAGTCGCAGACTTATATCACCTTATTATTCTTCTGACTTAGACGGTGTAGGTTAGGGTTAGGGTTAGGGTTAGGATTAGGGTTGGGGTTAGGGTTAGGGTTGGGTTAGGTATAGGTTATTTGCTTACTTGCGGTTGCGGAATGATGCGGATTGCTTGAATATTATTGGAAAGGTATTAGTTGTTTAGAGTTAGGGTTAGGGTTAAGGGTTAGGGTTAGGGTTGGGGTTAAGGTTAAGGGTTAGGGTTAGGGTTGGGGTTGGGTTAGGGTATAGGTGATTTGCTTACTTGCGGTTGCGGAATGATGCAGATTGCTTGAATATTATTGGTTAGGTATTAGGTGTTCAGGGTTAGGGTTAGGGTTAGGGTTGGGTTAGGGTTAGGGTTAGGGTTGGGTTAGGGTTAGGGTTAAGGCTAAGGGTTAGGGTTAGGGTTAGGGTAAGGGGTTGAAACGAGGTTTGTCCAAGAATTTTGTTCAAAACTAGGGTTAGGATTAGGGTTAGGGTCAGGGTTAGGGTTGGGTTAGGGTTAGGGTTAGGGTTAGGGGTTAGGGTTAGGGTTAGGGTTAGGGGTTAGGGTTAGGGTTAGGGTTAGGGTAGGGTATAGGCGATTTGGCATTAGCGTTAGCGTTCTAACCCTAGCGGATGTATATTTTGCTTAGGGTTGGTGTGTACTTAGGTTAGGGTTGCCTTTTTACCAACCCTGGCGTAGGATATTGTTACTATTTTTAGTAAATTTTACCGAACTTCTTTTTTCAAGGGAGAGTATTCAACAAGGGAAATAACAAAGTTTGGAATAAGTTTGAAATTTCCATGACATAGCCTACTTTGGAATTGTGTAGCTCGGCAACGCCTCGGCGTACAGACAAAAAATTTATATGTACGTGTAGATTGGAATGGGGACTACATGCTCATGTATACAGACTACGCCTGAGGTACCCCTTCTCCAGGTTGTAAGACTTCAAAGTTAGCACAATGGCTGTTTCCGACTCGACATGAAAATTTGCTAAGTTATTTTTCCAATTTACAATACTTTGGAACTATGTAGTTCGGCAACGCCTCGGCGTAGAGAAAAAAGGTTTACATGTACGTGTAGATCGGAATGGGGACTACGAGCTCATGTATACAGACTACGCCTGAGATACCCCTTCTCAAGGTTGTAGGGTTAGGGTTAGGGTTAGGGTTAGGGTTAGGGTTAGGGGTTAGGGTTAGGGTTAGGGTTAGGGTTAGGGTTAGGGTAGGGAGAATATGCGAAAAGTGTCGCAGCCAAAGTGTCGCAGCCAAGGCTTAGGGTTAGGGTTAGGGTTAAGGGTTAGAGTTAGGGTTAGGTTAGGGTTAGGGTTAAGGGTTAGGGTTAGGTAGGAGAGAATATGCGAAATGTGTCGCAGCCAAAATGTCGCAGCCAAGGCTTAGGCTTAGGCTTAGGGTGTAAGAGAGAATATTTGAAATTTGTCACAGCCAACTTTTGTCGTTGACTGGCTTAGGTATTTCTAGTTGTTCCGTTATGGTTTGGGAAGCTTAATTTTGCTACCTTGTAAGTGAATACAGTCAAGCATTCAGTCTTCTGATTTGAGTTGTCTAATAAAATTGGCATTTTATTGATAAATGGTTGATGTGTTGGAGTGTTTTTCGGAAGCTTACTTCATAGTTGAAGTATGTAAGTTTTTAGCAAAATTGGTGGAGCTGTAGTTTTCAAACCATTAACACTGTTTATCAAAAGATGTCCATTACTTTAGCATAGGTACACCATATACAAGCCCATAAGTGATGACTTGCAATTAATTTGACAAAGTATACAATATCAGTAATCTTTAGCTGGCAGTAAAAGGTTTGGGATTTTCATAGGATTATCTGATTTTTGACGCAGAATCGTTCGCGAACACCTAAAAGTGATGTCATAAGTTATGAAAACCAAAGGATTGCCCATAATTTGATTAAGATACACCAACAGCAAGCTGAAGGTGGTAATGTGTTATGGATAACCAAAGGCTTTAATGAGCCTTAAGTGGCCAACATTAGGAAGTCTGACTCAGAAAATCTTGTAAACTCCACAGTTTGCAGTTCCGTCTTGTATTGCCTTCTTCAAAACGATTACCTTTCTATAAAACATATTTAAATTCATTTGACAAAAATACACTCTAAAAAAGCAAACTATTTAGGAACGACTGGCGGATAACCAATGGATTACCGGAAATTTTTCACAGAATCATTGATAAATGCCATAATGTGACCCAATAATTGATTATCAGTCATTTCACCAAAATTTACCAATTATTTTAGACAGATTCATTATCAAAAGTAAAAATTGATGGTATCGTCGACTGATAACCTTAGATGTATAATATTTTTCTCTCATATTCAATACTAAAAGGCGAAATATATATGAAAAATTGATAAAATTCAACTACCAAAGCATCCTCAACTTTTTATGCATAACCAAACTTTAATACGTCAAATGGTTGCCATTATTTATAGAGTACCGAGAGATTACAAACAACCTTAAACCGATTCAGTATTTAAACGTCAAAAGAGATTACAAACTAGACGGTCTAACCCTAACCCTAATCCTAACCTTTAAATTGAATAAAATATGCAAATTTGATTGAATAAGAAGTATAAAGTATAAAAACGATACCACATGTAATAAATTACCAAATGATCATCCATTATAAGGCACAAATATATTAATGAAATTCAACCTAAATGATAGATTACTAAAGATAACCATATGTTTTATAAACGAAATACCATTAAAAAGTCAAAGTTATGAAAGCAATGAGTTGTTAATAACGGTTCCTATTATTTGGCACACTGAAAAAAAAGCCAGGTAGGATATAATTTGTGGTTGATAACCCTAGGATTACCAATTTTGTTCGCACAGAAACATGGTTTAATATTTAAATAGAGGCCTTAAGTATGAAAATGCCAAATGATTTCCAATTATTTGATACAGATAGACTATATAAAACAAGTGATTATATAATTGATGGATTTTATTATTTATCATAAATACACTAAAAAAAATCCAAATATGATAGTGTAAATGGCAGATTGCCAAACAAACTTTAGTAATTGCTAAATAATGATACCATAAGTAATGGATTACCAAACGATTACACATCTTTTTCACAGACAGTTAATGACGGAAGTGATAATATCAGCAGTGAATAACCCATGGTTTATCATTTACATGGCATATATACACCATAAACTAACCAAAATTGGATGGAAAGAGTGGCAAAATGAAGACAAATGGATTAACAATACTTTATATTTATTTGAGACATACACCTCTTAAAAACCAGTATTTAAACAGAAAATTTACTTAATTCTTAAAATGAAAGCCATAACGAATCGAACATAAAATGATTACAAATCATTTGACACAGATACACCATGTAAAAGCCAAAGGTGGTGATTCAAGTGATGAATTACAAAAGGGTCACATTGTATTTGGCATATCTTATGAATTAGGAACTAAAGGTTATGCCAAAAGTGATGCATATCTAAAACTTTTCATTTACTTTAGTGTTTTTTGCTTTTTGATATCTAATGGGAGGTGTGTGGTAATTGTGCCAAATCCCGATCTTTACATCGGGTAAAAGTCCCACAAAATTGGAAGCAACGTCTCCAAAATGACCTTTACAGTGTTGACGGGGACGTTAAACCTCAAATCAAACAAACAAACAAATTGACACATATACAATAACAATTCCAAAGTAGATGGAATAAGCGACAGATTACCCTATAACCCATGAATAATACCATTACTTTCGGCTGTTGACTTCAATTCCCCAGATACACCTACAAATGGGCTCATAAGTGATGGATTACAAAAGTATAACCAACGAATAAACAAAATATTGACGCAGGGGAACTATGGAATAACTAGCGGATTACCAATGTATTAAGGAATATCTGCCTCGAAACCATCACTAAAAATCTTTAAATGGGGCCGTAAGTGATAGATTATCAAATTATTATCATATCTGTCAAGCAGATACTCTATCAAACAGCCGACCGTGATGATATGAGTGATAGGTTGCTTTAAGTTGACTATTGTTTTGACACAGATACACTATTAAATATGCTTACGTGATAAAATAATTGGCGGATTACCAAAGTATAACGGAATATCTGCCGGAACACTATTACTAAAGGCCTAAGAGTGATGTCATCAGTGATTGATTACTAAAGGATTATAATTTATTCGACACAGATATACTATGGACAGCCAAAGCCTTTGTAATTAGTGATGGACTACATAATGTTTTCCAGTTACTTGAAAGATATATATTATTAAATATGCAAACGGGATAGAATAATTGGTGGATTAAAAAGATGAGCAGGAATATTTTCGAACCATTGATATATACCTTCAAATTTAGCCATAAGTGATGGATTACCAAATGTTGGCACAGAGGACCTATGGAACAGAAAGTGATGATAAAACTGATAGATAACTTAAGTTTACCATTTATAAGACACTTATCTACTATTTAAGATGGTAACGTGAAGGAATAATTTGGTTTAAATTTTGGAATAATTTTACCGAAGCAAAACCAGATATTTTACCAAAACCCTTTTTAACGAGCTGAAACAGGGGACATGAGTGAATTAGTGCCAAAAATGTAACATATGTACACTATGAAACAGCCGAAATCTATGATATAGGTGATGGATTTCCTAAGGTTTACGGTTTGCGTGCAACATAGACATCATTAAATATGCAAACGGGGTGGAATAAATGGCGGATTACCGAAGATAACCGGATATTTTGCACAAAACTAGAATTAAACAACAACAAAAGGTTCCATTAGTAATTGAATACCAAAATAGTGCTAATATTTTGACACGGATAAGCTATCAAACAGTCGAACGTGATGGTATAATTGATGTGTTTCCTTGATTTTACAATTACTATGGCACATTCACACCACGGCCCCCGCCCATCGGGGCTTGAAGAAATATATGGGATGCATGACGCTTCCACGCAGAGCTGAAACCGACCCGCACACGAGTACTGATAAACAGCTTTGAGGATCCAAGCCTGTCCAGGTGTGTGTGTGGGTGTGTGTGTGTGTGTGTGAATTCGGGTTTAACGTCGCTTTCAACAATTTTTCAGTTATATCACGACGGTGTCTGGTTGTGTCAGGGAGCTCAATGCTCACTTTTATAGTGTTGCCTCACTGAAGTATCATGTCCCAGACACATTACATGATACCACACCCAGTCACATTATCCTGACACTGGGTCGACCAGTCGTAGCTCTACCCCGTAAATCTGAGTGCCAAGCGAGGAGCAGCTAGTACCATTTTTATCGACTTTGGTATGTCGCGGCCTGGGATCGAACCCGTGACCTCCCGTTCCCCGGAGCGGACACTTTACCAACTGAGCTATCGGGGCCGGTCAAGCCTGCCAAGGTAGAGCGGTGCGAGTCGGCCCGTCCATGCTTATAATCCCTATTGGTTTCATTGGGCGGTAGTGATTGAGGTGTCATTTCATCTCAATGTTGGGTACAAGTCCCACAAAATTGGAAGCAACGTCTCCAAAATTACATTTACAGTGTTGACGGGGACGTAAAACCGCAAATCAAACAAACAAACAAAAACATTTACACCTTCAAAAGGGACCATAAGTGATTGGTTACCTAAAAACTACCAAACATTTGACACAGAGGATCTATGGAACAGCCGAAAGTGATAATTGAATTGATGGATTACCTTCAGTTTACCATTTATATGACAGACAGTATTACACGTGAGTGATTAATCTGTGGAGTACAGAAGCATTATCGGATATTTGATCAAGAAAACTATTATTTAAAAACCAAATGAGCAGTCATAAGTGATTACGTATTACCAAAACGTTGAAAAAGGTACCTTAAGTTTACGATTTGCATGAAACATATACATTATTAAATGTGCTAACGAGATGAAATAGTTGACGGATAACCAAGAGTAAAACGATTGTTGACTCAAACAAGTACTTTAGACCTACAAATGGTGCTATAAGAGATGAATTACCAAAGGATTACCAATATTTTGACACATATAAACTATGAAACAGCCGAAAGTAATGATTAATTATCTATCATAAATGTACCATTAATATGGCACAGACCAACTATCAAATACACTTATACGATATATAATTAGCGAATTTTCAGAGTAAAACGGAATATTTGTCTCAAAATCATGTATAAAAATCTTTGTGGGAAAGTAACTGTCCTTTTGGCCTTCCTATGTCAAAGTTTCCATTATGGTTTGGTCGATTCGTGTTTGTGTTTCTCCTCCTTTGGTGTCTTTGGTGGGAGGAGTAAGTTAATTGTACTGCTTTTCTGTTTTACTTCTACTTGACTATAAATTATAGATTACCAAAGGTTACCCAAACATTTGAATTTACATTATTAAATGCGAAAACGGGATGGAATAATTGGCGGATTACCAAGGATAATCGGATATTTTAGTCAAAACCAGTACTAAAACCTAGAAAAAGGCTGCCGTTAATGATGAGTTACCAAAGGATTACCAATAGTATGACACAGCTTAGCTGTGAAACAGCAGAGAGTGATCATTTTATACCAAGAGAACTACATGAGTAAAAAATAACGAAAGTATTCACATGACCTACAAATGATGCTATACGTGATGGATAACCAAAGGATTACCAACATCTTGACACAGCTAAGCTTTTTAACAGCCGATATAACTGGTGGATGACCTTAGGTTAACCATAAATATGACAAGGGCCTACGATTTGTTATGCTTACGAGATGGAATAACTGGTGGATTTCCAAATAATAAATATTTGCATCAAAATAAATTACTAAAAACCTATAAATGGGGATACTGATAGATTACCAAAGGATTGCCAATATTTCCACACATATAATCTTTTAAACAGTCAATAGGATTGATTGATTACCGACGTTTACCATCTTTGACACTGATGCACTATAAAATATGCTAACGTGATGGACAAATTGGCCGATTACCACAGTGTAACGGAATATCTGCCTCAAAACTATTTCGAAAGGCTTACGAATGATGTCATTGGTAATTAATTGCCAAAGGATTACCATTAATTCCAGATAGATATACTATAAAGCTACGAAGCCTTTGTTAAAGGTGATGGGCTTCATAAGGTTTACCGTTTACTTGAAACATTTATCATTTAATATACTATCGGGATGGAATATTTGGTACATAACCAATAGATAATAATTTTATCGAACTTTTGCTAAAGACTCATAAAGTGGACCATAAGCGATTCAAAGGAACAGCGGAAGGTGATGATTAAATGTATGGATTATCTTAACTTTAACATTAACATATACTATGAAATATGCTAACGGTAAATAGAGGACTACCGAAGCATAAACGGATATTTTACCCAAAACCACTACTAAAAGACCTTAAAGAGAGGCCAAAAGTGATAAAGTACAAAATTTTGCCAATGTGACATATAACGACTATGAAACAGCTGAAAGCTATGATAATAAGTGATGGACTACCTAAGGTTTTCGATTTTCGAGAAGCATAAACAGTTTTAAATATGCAACGGGATGGAATAATTTGAGGATAATCAAAGATAACCTGCTATTTTAATCCAAACCAGAACTAAAGACCTACAGATGGTGTCATAAGTGATTAAAAATAAGCTATGAAACAGCCGAAAATGATGATATAATTGATGGGTTTCCGTGGGTTTATCATTGATGGACACAAATATACATACAAATGGTGCCATTAGTTCTGGATGACTAAAGGAATACCAATATTTTGACACAAATAAGCTATAGAACAGACGAAAGTGATGTTTCAATAATTGGAGTACAATAAGTTTACGAGACCACTGAAATGACACAGCCCCACTGTTAAATATGCTTACGTACTGGAATTATTGCCGGATAACCATGTATAATTGGGACATTAGCCCCAAAAGTATCACAAAAACATATTAGTGGGACAATAAGTATTAGATTACAAAAGGATTACCAAATTGTCACACAGATTATCTATTTAACAGAAAACAGTGATGATAGGATTTATGGATTACATTATGTTTTCCGTTTCTTGGCACAGATACATTACTGAATATGCTTACGTGATGAAATAATTGACGGTTTACAAAAGTGTACGGATAACTGCCTAAACACTATTACTATAGACCTACGAATGATGCCATAATTGATTGATTACCACAGGATTACAATTAATTCGACACCGATATACGTTGTAACAGCCAAGGCCTTTGTTATAAGTGATGAACTACACAAGGTTTTCCATTTACTTGAAAGATTTGTACCATTAAATATGATAACGGGATAGCATAATTGGCGTATTACCAAATGATAACCCAGAACTTTTTTTCTCGAACCATTGATATAGACCTGCAAATTGCGCCATAAATGATGGATTACCAAAGGTTTACCAAAATGTTTGAGACAGGGGAGGTATGGAACAGCCGAATGTGTTGATAGATTTGATGGACTACCTTAAGTTTAGCACTTATAAGACATAAACAACACTATTACATATGCTAAAATGAAAGAATTATTGGCGGAGTACAAAATGTTTTTGATAGTTTACCCCAAACTATAATTAAAGACCAAAAAGGAAGGCCATACGTGAAAGATTACCTAAGTAAATGGTACACTTCAGGTAACTCTTCAGCAACTGTCAGCACCTATAGTAAATGGTACACTTCAGGTAACTCTTCAGTTTCATCATCACTGTGTGATTGTTTCTTAGACTATCTGTGACTATCGCCATTAATTCCGTCACATTAGCATATTGAATACTGTAAACACCAATGGCATATGTGTATTTAATGTTGATTTAACTTTAACTCGGAGTCTAACTGTTTTTTTTTTTTTTTTTTTTGTTTTTTTTTTTGTTTTTTTTTGTTTTGTTTTTGTTTTGTTCCAGCATTTTAGTTGTTTAATGCTGTCGAGTCCTCAACCTTGTTTCATTGCTTTAGCTGTTTGAATTTTATGTTCTCGGAGATGTTACACTGATGAGTAAGGAGAGTAGAAGTGAAACAATGATCAGGAATCGGTACAAATAACTTACCCCTCCCACCAAAGACACCAAAGGGAAAAAAAACACAAACACAAAGCGATCAGACAATAATGGAAACTTCAACAGAGGAAGGCCAAGAGAACAGTTACTATCCAACAAAATCGCCTAATGGCCATCCAAAATAAAACGGCACAAATGATACACACACTCAGTAACAAACAATAACATAAATAAACCGCCACAGAAGAACCGCCTTCAAACGGTCAGTGGGGCCCGACCAAAGAAGGACGATCGTGTTTATGCTTCTTTCCCTTTGGTGTGTTTTGTGAGGGGAGTAAGTTAATTTTATCGATTCTTAATCATTGCTTTACTTCTACTTTTCATATCTAAAAGAGCCCGAGGCACATGGCAGACACACAAGAGGTTATTTTATAGTAAAATATCCGGTCTTCCTCGGTTATTCGTCAATTATTCTATTCCGTTTTGGCAATACCGTGTGTCAATTAAATGATAAACTGAAGGTAATCCATCGATTCTATTATCATTATCTCCTGTTCCATATATCCTCTGTGTCTGAATTTTGGTAATCCTTTGGTATTCCGTTGGTAATCCATCAAATATACCCCCTTTGTAGGTGAATCGTTGTCATATAAATTTTTAACTAAAGGTAAACGTTCACTTATATATTTTCACGTTCGGCTGTTTCATAGCTAATCTGTGTCAAAATATTGGTAATCCATCGCTTATGGCACCTTTTGTAGGTCTTTAGTACCAGTTTTCAGAACAAATTAATTCGCGTTTCATAGCTAATCTGTGTCAAAATATTGGTAATCCATCGCTTATGGACCATTTGTAGGTCCTCAGTACCAGTTTTGAATAAAAATATCCGGTTATCCTCGGTTTATTGCAAATCATTCCATCCCGTGTTCACAATAATTATTGGCATGTGAATGGTAAACTGAAGGTAATCCACCAATTCTTATATCACTTTCTCCTGTTCCATTGATCATCTGTGTCAGAAAGTTGGTAATCCTTTGGTAATCCGTTGGTAATCCATCACACATGCCCCCCTTTGTAGCTGTATATGTATCCTATTAATTGTAAACTAAAGGTAACCCATCAATTATATTATAACTTACGACTGTTTCAGAGCTAATCCTTTGGTAATCAATCACTTATTGCACCATTTGTAGGTCTCAGTACTAGTTTTGAGTAGACTTTCCGCTGATCCTTGGTAATCCTCCAATTATTCCATCCCGTTTTCACAATAATATGTGTAATATAAATGGTAAACTGTCAATCAATTCTAGTATCATTTTCACCTGTTCCAAAGATCCTCTGCGTCGGAATTTCGGTAATTCTTGGGTAATCTTTTGATAATCCATCACATATATCCCCCTTCGTAAGTGTATGCTTGTCATATGAATTATCAATCACATATATTCTGCTATTACTTTCGGTTGCTCCATGGATCCCACGCCTCCCTTTGTAGTTATACATTCATCATTTTCAATGTAAGCTTAAAGTAACCGATCAATAAAATTATCACTTTCGGCTGTTGTGTAGGTAATCTGCGGCAAAATTGGTAATCCTTTGGTAACCTATCATTTATGGCTCTATTGGTAGGTATCAGTACTAGTTTTTAGTAGACTTTCCCCTGATCCCTGGTAATCATCCAAATATTCCATCTCGTTTTCACAATATTCTGTGTCACATGAATGGTACACTGAAGGTAATCCGCAAATTCTCCTATTTCGGTTGCTACATGGATCCTGTGAAACACAACTTTTGCTGTATTATATCTGCTCTTTGTCAAAATATTGGTAATCGTTTGGTAATCGATCAATCATGGCATCTTTTGTAGCTTTACAGGACCATTTTTACTACAATATCCGATTATTCCATCCCGTTTTCCAAAAGAATGTATGTAATATAAAGGGTAAACTGAAGGTAATCCATAAAATCTATCATCACTTATGGCTGTTCCATAAATACTCTGTGTCAGAATTTTGGTAATCCTTTGGTAATTCTTTGGTAATCCTTAACTTATGACCCCCTTTGTATGTTTTTTTTTTTTTTGTCAATTTAATTGTAAATTTAGGGTAACCGATCAATAATATTATTACGTCCCGCTGTTTCGAAGCTAATCTGTCCCTAAATATTGTTACCGTCGGTAATCCATCACTAATGGCATCATTTATAGGTCTTAAGTATTCGTCTTGAGTAAAATATCCGGTTGTACTCGGTTATTCGCCAAATATTCTTTTCCGTTTTTGGCAATAGCGTGTGTCATTTAAATGGTAAACTGAAGGTAATCCATCTATTCCATTATCACTTTCTCCTGTTCCATAGATCCTCTGTGTCAGAAAATTGGTAATCGGTTGGTAATCCATCACATATACCAACTTTGTAGGTGTATCTTTCTAAAAATTGTTAACTAAAGGTAACCTATCACTTATATATTTTCACTTTCGGCTGCTTCATAGCTAATCTGTGTCCTAATATTGGTAATCCTTTGGTAATCCATCACTTATGGCACCTTTGTAGGTCTTTTGCACCAGTTTTCGGTACAGATTATTCCATCCCGTTTTCACAATAATGTATGTGAGTAAATGGTAAACTGAAGGTAATTCATACATTTTATCATCACCAAGGGTTTTTCCATATATACACTGTGTCAGGAATTTGGTAATCCTTTAGTAATTCTATGGTGATCCATCACCTATGACCCCCCCCCCTTTGTAGGTGTATCTTTGTCTTTTTCAATGTAAACATAAATGAACCGATTAATAAGAGTATCACTCTCGGCTGTTTTGTAGGTAATCTGCGCAAACATATTAGTAATCTTTGGTAATCTCTCACTTATGGCACCATTTGTAGGTTTGCAGTACTAACTTTGAGTAAAAATAACCGGTAATCCTCGGTTTTTCGCCAATTATTCCACCCCGTGTTCATAGTTAGGGGCATGTGAATGGGAAACTGAAGGTAATCCATAAATTCTATTATCTCTTTCTCCTGTCCCATAGATCTTCTGTGTCGGAATGTTGGTTATCCGTTTGTAATCCGTTGGTAATCCATCATATATGCCGCCCACTTTGTAGGCGTATGTGTGTCATATTAGTTGTAAACTTAAGGTAACCCATCAATTCTATTATCGCTTTCGGCAGTTTGTAATCCGTCACATATGCCCCCCTTTGTAGGTGTATGGGTGCCATTTTATTTGCAAACTTAAAGTAACCCATCAATTATATTATCACTTGTGGCTGTTTCATAGCTTATCTTTGCCAAAATATTGGTAATCCTTTGGAAATCCATCACTTATTGCACCATTTGTAGGTCTCAGTACTAGTTTTGAACAGACTTACCGCTGATCCTTGGTAATCCTTCAATTATCCCATTCCGTTTTCACAATAATGTGGGACATATAAATGGTAAACTAAAGGTAATCCGTCAATTCTGCTATTACTTCCGGTCGTTCCATAGATCCTGTGAATCATATCTTTGGCTGTTTTATATCTGGTCTTTGTCAAAATATTGGTAATTTTTTATTGATCGATCACTTATGGCACCTTTTGTAGATTTTAGTACAATATCCGATTACCTTGGGAAAACCACAAATTATTCCATCCCGTTCTCACAATAATGTATATTATATAAATGATAAACTGAAGGTTATCTATCCATTTTATCATCGCTTAGGGCTGTTCAATATATTGTCTGTGTCAGAATTTTGGTAATCCTTTGGTAATCCTTAAATTATGGCACCTTTGTAGGTGTATATTTTGTCATTTTAATTATAACTTTATGGTTACCGATCAATAATATTATCACTTTCCGCTGTTTTGTAGTTAATCTGCGCCAAGAATATTATCATTTTTGGTAATCCATCACTGAGGCATCATTTGTAGGTCTTTAGTACTAGTTTTGAGTAAAATAATTCGGTTATCCTCGGTTATTCACAATTATTCCATTCCGTTTTCGCAATAACGTGTGTCATTTGAATGGTGAACGGAAGGTAATTTACCAATTCTATTTTTGTTATCTCCTGTTACATAGATCTTCTTTGTCATAATTTTGGTAATCCTTTCGTAATCCGCTGGTAATCTATCACAAATACCCTCCCCCTTTGTAGGTGTATATTGTCATATAAATTGTCAACTAAAGGTGACCAATCTTTTATATATTTTCACTTTCGGCTGGTTTATAGCTAATGGGTGTCAAATTATTGTTAATTCTTTGGTAATCCATCACATACGGCAACTTTTGCCGGTCTTTAGTACCATTTTTCAGTACAATATCTGATTATCTTGGGTAATCCGCAAAGCCATCGGTGATGGATGGCAAAAGTGTTACCGATATTTTGACACAGATACGCTATGAAACAGCCGAATGTGATTAGATACTGAATCGATTACCTTAGGTGTACCTATAATATGACACAGACCCACTATTAAATATGCTAGCGTGTCGGAATAATTGGCGGATTACCCAAGGATTACGAATATTTTGACACAGATAAGCTATGAAACAGCCGAATGTGATGACATACTTAATCGATTACCTTTGGTGTACCTATAATATGACACAGACCATCTGTTAAATATGCTAGCGTGTCGGAATAATTGGCGGATTACCAAAGAAGTACCTATATTTTGACATAGATGAGCTATGAAACAGCCGAATGTGATGACATACTTAATCGATTACCTTAGGTGTACCTTTAATATGACACAGACAATCTGTTAAATATGCTAGCGTGTCGAAATTGGTGGATTACCAATAGTTTGACACAGATAAGCTATTAAACAGCCGAATGTGATGACATACTGAATCGCAAACCGTACGTGTGCCTATAATATGCCACAGACCCACGATACAATTTGCTAGCGTGTCGTAATAACTGGTGGATTACCAAAGTTTAACTAGACATTTGCCTCAAAACCATTACTTACAGCCTGTAAATGGGACCGAAAGGGATATGGTACCAAATAATTACCAAACGATTGAGATATGTACAGACCCACTATCTAATATGCTAACGG
Source organism: Lucinisca nassula (assembly GCA_963580285.1). Taxonomy (NCBI): domain Eukaryota; kingdom Metazoa; phylum Mollusca; class Bivalvia; order Lucinida; family Lucinidae; genus Lucinisca; species Lucinisca nassula. The sequence continues at coordinate 87,857,538 of OY757027.1, forward strand.
GATGGAATGGTGTGCCGGATTACCAAGTATAAAGGGATATTTAACCCAAAACCTCTACTAAAAAGCTATAAGTGGAGCCATAAGTGATAAATTACCCAAAGAGTGCCAAAATTTTCACTCAGATAATCTATTGAACAGCAGACAGTGAGGATAGGATTGGTGGATTACCTTAAGTTATCCATTTATAAGACACACAAACACTGTAATTGATATGCTAACGAGAAGGGCTAACTGGCTGAATAACGAAGTTTAACCGGACATGTTACCCAAAACAATTATTGGAGAATAAAAGTGAAGCAATGAACAGGAATTGATAGAATTACCTTACACCTCCCATCGGTATCGACATATGTGTCGACAAATAGCTGTTATGTTATTTTTCTTTGCCAAATGTGCCAAACAATTGTTTGAATGCTTATTAACAATAAAATGCAAAACGGAAATGTAGAAGCTAGCTGTATAGAGTTGTAGCTCGATGTAGTTGTAAATGGCTAGCTTTTCGTTAGAGTTAAATTATTCCTTGCTAATCTTTCCATTTTGTGTCTTGATTGGACAGTATTGGACAACAGCGCAGATTCCTTATCATTGCCGTCAATCCTATTATCGTTGGCACATAAACAAAATTTACAAAAAGCCTTATATGATTCAAAAAATTATAAAATACTAAAAACAGCGTAAATATGGCTGACGCAGAACCATAACAAAACACGGTAAAATGATAGCATGAGTGATTGATTACCAAAGATAACCACTCATCATAAGCATAAACACTATTTGATTTCCGACAGTGATGACAATCTCGATTGTTTAACAATTGCTTACCATGTATTTGACACATATACACTTCTTAAAGGCCATATTTGATATAGTAAAAGGCTGGTCACCAGAGCAGTATCCTTTTTTGACATAGAGTACTGATTAATTACCTAAAATCAATGAAAATAGTACATTTTAGATTGCCAAAGGATTACCAATTCATTGGCACAGATACACTTTACAATGGCCAAAAATGATGACATAAGTTATGGATTATGGAAAACTTGCAATTTTCACACATATACATTATCAATATATAAAACAAATATGATGCAATAAGCGAGGATTACCAGAGGATTTGACAAGATAAAGAATTGCCATAAGTGCTGGATTGCCAAACCATTTACCAATTAAAATGATGAACACGCTTAGACATATACAATACTAATAATCAAAGTATGGCATAATAAGTGGCAGAATATCCAGAGACAAACTATACAAAACATGTTGTGATACGCCAACACAAGGGATACATCAGTGTGTTTATGCAGGGTTAAATCTTGCATATTCTGTGCTAATCAGTAGATACATAGGCAGCAAAATTAATACTTATTCAGAGGGGTGTTAGTAATTCTTGTTAAAATTGACAGTAAATATTATGAGGCAATAATTACCACATCCTTTGTAAAACAGGCAAAGTCAATGCTTAATTATAATTATCCAGAGGAGATTCATGTAAAGTAGAAGTATAACAAAGATCAGGAATCGATACAATTAACTTACTCCATCCATCAAAGACACCAAAGGGAAAGAAACACAAACATGAATCGACCAGGCCATAATGGAAACCTAAACAAAGGAATGCCATAAGGACAGTTACTTTCCCACAAAATGGCCAAAATAAAAAGTACCTTAGTACCGAATCTAATATAAATATTGTCAAGTAGAAAGGTGAGGGAATCACACACTTTCTGACATGACCAAAGTGTATAATTCTTATGCTCTTTAGAAGTGAAAAATGCATTTCTGACATTACATGCAAGATAGAGAGAATCATCTCTGTGAAAATCCCATTCAATTAAATCATTTAGCTTTTCTTATATAAGATTATGAGGAAGTGTAGTGTAAAGAGTGTAAAAATCGTAAGTAGACGGACTTGACGCACGAAATCGTCTGGATTTCAATTTATTTAAAGTAGAAGTAAAACAAAGATCAGGAATTGATACAATTAACTTACTCCATCCATAAAAGACACCAAAGGGAAAGAAATACAAACATTAAGCGACCAGACCATAATGGAAACCTAAACAAAGGAAGGCCATATGGACAGTTACTTTCCCACAAAATGGCCATATGGCCATCCAAAATTAAAAGACACAAGTGATACACACAGTAAGTAACAAACAACAACATAAATAAATCGCCACGGAAGAGCCGCCTTGGAACGGTCAGTGAAAACCTTATTCGATTTTTGTATAGACCAAAACAGATTTCTTCCTGATCTTTCAAAGACTTTATCACAAACCGTGTTTATGTTTTACCTTGTTTATCATGCTTTGTCTCTTGATAAGTGTACGTAACCTTTGTTGTTGCGTGTTTTCTTGTTTTCCTTCCGCCTTAGCAACTATTGTCTCTTGTTAATCTTGGTCAATCCCTGAATAAGCATTAACTGTCACAGGTTTTTCTACTGGTAGGTATATTATGTCCCTGGTTTAGTTTTTAACATGTTTTGTATAGTTTGCCTCTGTGTTAGTATTCTGTCTCTGAATGAGTTTGTATTCTGTGTTTGTATTCTGCCAAATTTCATGTGTTACTGCTTCAGAAACAAGGAATGTATCAACAATGAGTTTCATCTAGGACCTTCAAAACTCTGTCAAGGGTTTCTGAGTTTCATGTTACCTATGGTTTAATTTCAAATCCAACTTTCAACAACACTTAAAAAACCAAATGTACAAGATTTTTTTTATTTTCTGAAATAATTAGCTTTTATTTTATAAGGATTTTCGATTTGCTGAAACCGATGTTAATGCTTTTAACCGTGCCACTATTAGGCGGTTCTTCTGTCGCGATTTATTTTTGTTATGGTTTGTCTTTAGGTGTTTGTGTCGCTTGTGTTATCTTATTTTGGATAGCCTATTGGCCATTTTGTGGGAAAGTAACTGTCCTTTCGGCTTTCCGCTTTGGTGTCTCTGATGGGAGCTATGGGTTTATTTATCGATTCCTGATCATTGCCTCTACTTCTATTGTACATATGCTTGAAAAAGCAACCGTTGCAGCCTATAATGATTTCTGTGAAGGCTAAGTGTGACTTCGGTTTAATTTATTTTCGACACTTTGTATAGGTTTAAAAGGTTTCTTTTCTAAACCTATGAAAAGTTTTAAAGGCCTTATTTAAACCCATAAGCTAATCTTTAATTTTGCTTTAATTTGAATGCACGGTCTGATGTTCAAACCGAAATTTCCAATTTATATACCTAACAGGCAAAGTCGCGTTAGATATGAAATAGCATTTAATTATGAGTCCAGTCGTTCGATGACATTGATATCTTATTCAATCCATTTTTTAATCCATTCTTTCAAGTTTTTTCTTGAAGGCGGCAAAAGACCTGTCAGGTATACCCATAGCTCTACATTCGTTCTGATACTCCATATACAAAAGCCTTTTAGTCGAACCACTGTGTTTCTCTTTCAAGTTTGCCAATATGGCAAGTTCATTAGGAAGCCAATGTTTAAGGTAATTTGAAGGCAAATGTTTTATTTCTGCACTTCCAAAACTTTCTTGATTTAAGTCCACATCTCCGTCGTCCCTTATAGATCCTGGAGGTTCCAAACTCTCTTCTTCATGGGTGATATTGGTAACCAATGGGGTCTCGGCCGTTATCTGCAATGTAGGTTTTGAGTAAGGTTCATCTGTTAATTTGAATGGTAAAGAATGGTGTAACCTCCACAATCGAAACCTATTGAAATTGTTCAAAAGAAACTTGTCTTGAATTTGAAGTGATTGTAAAAGACGTTGTGTCACTGGCCTAGGCAGATTTTTTTCCAGTCGATCAAGCTTGTAGAAATCTATGTAATGTCCGTCCATGAGGCGCGCAATGCATGTAATAAAGGTCAGTACAGTAACCATGTCTTCATTATTCAAGTTTAAGTCCATCAATTTCTCAATACATGGTTTAAGCCAGGGTAACTTTCTATTTCTCAAAGTGGACGTATGACAAAGTTTCAAATTTTCCAAACTGTTTACAACAAGTGGAGTCAGTAAGTTCGTCATTCTGTTTGATTCGGCTGGACAGTTGTCCACATCAAGGATAACCCACAAACCAAAAGACCAATTCCAGTACAATCCTTCGTGCTTTTGAGCATCATAAACTCTAATAGCCGGAAAGTATCCAAGTTTTAATTCACGGAAACCGAATTTTAATGCTTCACATACATCTGCTCCTTTCTGTTGCAGGGTACGAAGGAGACAAGCAATCACCATTGGATATTTCGCCTTCTTGGCCTTAACAACCAAATCAACCAACGCTCTAATAGAGGTACCACCAACGACTCTTATCTGGGTGTCTGGTCGACTGTCTATTTTTAGACCCAAATGGAACTCATCAAATGATCCAAGCACATTCCCAACGTCAAACAGATCTTTCAAGAAAATGTACACTATCCGTTTCCCTAAGACTGTTTTGCTTGCATCGATCAGATCCAATACGCCATATGTCTTGCTCATTTGGCGTTTAATGCATTCGCTCTTAGAGTATACAGAAACGGGTGGATGCGTATACTCGTCCACACAGCAGCTGTAGAAGTTCTCCAAACTCAAAAAGCCATCGCTATCAGTCTTACTGCGAGATGGGTAATCAACGCCAGGCCCAAGGTTAATCGAATAAATGCGAGAGATTTGACATAATGGATGCCCGTAAAGAATCTTTTCTAACGCAAGCTCATACTGGAAACTTTCCCATACAGCTTTACTCTTGCCAGTTCCTCTTGATTCCCGATACTCGTTATCTAGTCTATTTGTGAGATGGTGCCCTATGGCGCGCAAACAATTTATAAAGTGTTTGTGGCTGAAAGGTACCAAAAGTGGATACTTTTGTAACAGGAGTCGCAGTTTGTTTTCAATTATTAGAGCATCAGAATCAATTGACTCTGGCGATTCAGGAATTTTAACTACAAACTCCAGACGACAGGTTATATTAGACAATTGTTCAAAATTATTCCTCATTTCTTGGATATATAATTCTGCATCTTTGTCAACCTGTGTACGTTGTTTCATTATTCCATCTAACAAAAAAATGCCAGCCGATACAGGATGGTATCTACATTTAGGATAAAGATGAGGTGTGTCTGCATAAAGTTGTACAAAAGTAAGACTATCTGAATTGGCGCATACTGAACGCAGATCAGGGCTTATGTTTAACATCTTACCGTCAAGATTAGACTGGTAATTTCCACACTCGGAAAATGAGTAAGCAGTTATAAGATTGCCACTTTTTCCAATTTCTCCCAAACCTTGTTTACTCCAAAATAGATCAATTGGATATTCAACTTCCAATGCCGGTGCTTTAGCAGAAACACTCACAGCAACATGCGCTGTAATTCTATTTACAGATTCCTGTTTGGCGATGGGGAGTTTTAATGGTCTTTGACACCTGTCACCAAAGCGAAAACTGAACAAAATTTTCTCTACCTCTGTTGTAGCGATGTCCATCTCATCCAAAGCCTCATCAAACATTCTTAAAACATCCTTTTGGTCATCAGGAAGAACTCTCAATTTCGTTATGTTAAACAAATTGTTCTTAGCTAATGTATTCTTTGCCACACCTGTACCTACCAGTTCTCTAAGCTTCCTTTGTAGAACTAATTTCAATTCAGCAAGCGAACGAAATGCAACTTTCTCTATAATGGCCCTGGTTAACACGACACCCGAATCCTGTTTAGGCACGAAACCAAGCCAGGTTTCCCAACCAGCACTATCATAGAATAACTGAACACCAACGCAACATTTTAACGACTGTCTTGCACTATCTGAGAACAAACGTAAATCAAGATGTTTCTTGAGCATTCCATATAAAAGCCTCAATTGTGCTTTTGGAACAATCTGCAGATGGCTAATTGGCATATCAATACCCACAGTATTGTTCCATTCTATAACGACACCATCGACGTCCGTCTTGAATGAAAGGCACTGTTCTTGCTCGTAAAGATCAACAGCTGTACATCTAATGGGGATGTGATCATCTCGATGCAAGAATGTCTGCACATTTTCAGAAGATTCAAATGCACTCACAAATGTTGCACCATTTTCGAATGCTGTTTCACATAAGTAGATATTTTCCTCTTCCTCCATCATTATTCACTTGAACAGCTCATGTTGAGATCTGGAAAATAATACTATAACAATAGAAAAGGTCTTTTTCGCATAACAAATTCCTGTACCATGTCAATAGAACGAAAACTGTACGGAGCTTATCCGAGGTGATTGAAAGAAAAATCAAACTATTTAAACACCATTGCTAACAAGCACACAACTAATACGTTGTCACTTGAAGCTCATTAAAGGCTTTACAAATGTAATCGAGTTGATCCAATAACCTCTAAAGCCGAGACAACCCAATTTGTGTTCACCCGTGGGTTAAGCTGATGTAAGGTTATTCAAATCTATTAAACGTCATGCTTACCTAAACTAGGACAAGCGTCTCGGGTTTTTTCCGAAGCCTATACACGACTTATCCAATTAGGTGCAATGCTAAATAAAGCTAATACAGTGGCCATACACAGCGCAATATCCCCCCACCAACTTAGGGGCTTAACGAAATATATGGGCTGCATGAAGCTTCAAAGCAGAGCTAAGAACGACGCATATTAGTACAAGATCTGGAATCGATACAATCAACTTACAACTCTCACCTGCCCTGACAAAGAAGTGCGTGTTTGGACCGTCCATGCTTATACACACTACTGTCCGTCCATGAGGCGCGCAATGCATGTAATGAAGGTCAGCACAATTTGGCAACAGGGCTCGAGATTTCCTTTCATCTCAAGATCGGATATATGTCTCAAAAATTGGAAGCAATGTCTCCAAAATGACCCATACCGTGTTGACGGGGATGTTCAGCCTCAAATCTACCAAAACATAACGTAATAGGGGTTATTTAAGCTCTAATCTAGAGACTTGAAGCATATAAAGAGTAAACCATGCTAATCCAGTCTTCACGACAATTAGCAAACGCAAAGCTTTGCGAAGCCAACGCATGCAAAATCCGATAATGTATTACCGGATGTCAAATGAGGCTGGCCAAATAAATTGTACATGACATGTTTTTAAGTAATGTATGCTTTGCTTCCAAAGGATAACCCTTTTATGAAACGTATTAATCGTGGTAAGCCATTACTAAATTGTATATTCAAATCCCTTCTGAAGCAAAAACTTAACGAAAGTTCATTTAAGACAAATCTAACATTGCCTTATAGCTAGACAAGTTAAATGTGGTAATCCGTGACTAAATTCCAATATTCAAATGCAAATCCAAGTAAAGCAAGTCTAAACGAAGCTATTTACGCGTTAATAGACGTACAATTAAATCCAAGCCTAAACGTAGCCATGTCTAGCTAACCGAAGGCTCTTCAAAAGTGATCCAGTTGATCCAGTCGGGTCAACAGCTGGGGCAATTATATGCAATCCTTGTATCTTTGTCTATTAACTTTATCTACTTATTCATCATATTGATTTTGGGTTTAATCTTTGTCAAATAATTTTAAGTCTTTTGTAATCCATTTTTGTATAAAGTCCTAGTTGGTCTTGTTTTAAAGACAAACTGTTAATCTGCCGCTTAAGATATCACATTTGGCTTCTTAGTTGTGTACGTAAATGTCTGAAAATATGATAAAAATGGGCAATGGACACATTACTTGTGGCATCAGATTTAGGTTTCGTTTAATGACTCTGGGTGAAATCCTCGAAAATCCTTTGGTTTTCCGCCATGTTTTTCCATATTATTAATCAATGTAACAGTTTAAATAAGCCTTATGAATGGTAAATAAGTGAGAAGAGGTCAATCAGGAAAGGCCGCAATCTTAAGAAAGTGACATGGAGAAGTATACCCACTAGACGAAACACGAATTAACTGCACAAAGCCAAATAACAAATAATATGCTGCAGAAGAACAACCAGTTAGATACGGTCAGTAGTAAATCTACTGGGGGTTATGGAATTTCATCCCTCGCTCTCAGTTACACTACAGTGTCAAATACAATGACACTACCAAATCATTCGGCATGGAGGATTTCTACCTCAACAATGAGTCATGGTTAAATACATATGAAAATATTTGCATTGATTGATACTATCATGAATCAGGTTTGAGAACGCTACAACACTTCGACGTCAGAGCAGACAACAACCTCCAGTTAGATCATGGGGATCCCAGGAAATATCAGGCTCCACCCTTCCCGAATTCAAAAGATTACATATGGGTCCGTCATAAAAGAGTCCGGCCTTTGGTAATCCATCACCTATATCCATTTCCTTGAGCACTATCAGAGTGCTGCGTGTCAAATTATTAATAATCCTTTAGAAATTGATTACTAATGGTATTATTTTAGGTGTTTTTGAAAGGGTGTGTGTTTGGTAGCATTAATTAAGTGTCTCTGTGTCAAATATTTATCAGTCTTTGGTAATCTATCAATTAGGGCATACAATTTAGGTATTTAGTGACGCCTGTGTGTTTACGGAATTTGTTATCCGCCTCTTATTATAAAATCGGCTTTCAGTAGTTTAAAGGTGTGAAAAGAGATGGTAAAATAGAAGTAAAACAATGATGAGGAATCGGTATAATTGAAGTACCCCTCCTTTGTCAGTCAATCAATGTTCTCATCATAGTCAGGTTTTAAAAGTGTTAGATTTTTTATGTAATCCGTCACTCACGGTATCACCTTTACGTGTTAAATTATGGTTCTGTTTCCAATATTCGGTAATCGTTTGGTAATCCGCGACTTATACCATCATATTTGGGACTTTGATTTTGCATATGCGTCTAAAACATGCCAAATAGGAGTAGCGCAAATGATCAGAAATCCATACAATAACCCCACATCTACCATCTGAGACACACTAGGGGAAAATCACGTACACGAAGTAACTGAACCATAAGAAAAACTATAGCCGGTAGTCAAAAGGAGGGTTACTATCCGACAAAATAGTCAAACGGCTATCCAGAATAAAATAAAAACGTTAATGCAATGCATACATTCGAAATAAACCTCAACAGAAGATCCGCCTTGGAACTGTCATAAAAAAAAGTTTTTTCACTGAGGAGCTGAAATCTATTTTAAGCGTCCACAATTTTTGCCTTTGGTTCTATCCTCTGGTAATCGAACACTTTTTGCGTTGCTTTGAAGTCTTTAGATATGGTTCTGTGTAAAATATTCGAAAATCCTTAGGTTAGCCATAACCTATGACAATATAAAAGGCAATGATGCAGAAACGAAAAAAAAATACTTGAATCTCTCATCAGAGACACCAAAGTAAAGGAACAAAAACAAGATGTAGCTAGCCCCTAATAGAAACCACAACAGAGGAAAGCAAAGTGGGCAGTCACTTATGGCATTTTAGTATAATTTTTATCATTTCCGTCATCTGTTGATTTTTAATCCTGCACATGTGTCAAAAGAATGAGAAGCCTATGGTAATCCAACACTAATGGCATCACTTTTAGGTTTCTAGTAATGGCTCCTTGTAAAAAATATCCCAAAAGTCTTTGATAAGCCGGCACTTATCACATCAATAAGGTAGTGTATTTATGTCATATAAATGATCAACATTGGCAGTTCATCACATATATCATCTGCTTTGGATTTTTATCAAATATCTGTGTCAAATGGTCACTAAGCCTTCGGTAATCCATAATTTATTGCATCACGTTCAGGTGTTTATGAACGATTCTGGGTCGAAGATCCGGTAATCTGCCACGTATTTGATTACATTTTGATTTTGGATATTTTGTCTGGTTGAAATAAATTTTAAGCCTATGGTAATAAGGTTGTATAAAGGCATAGCTCTGTTAACAATGGTAATCTGTCTCTTTTAATTTTATGTTTGGCTTTTTGGTTGTGTATATGGGTGAAAAAATGATTTGGTACCTCGTCCCTTATGGCAACACGTTTAGGTATCTTTTGGTATTTCGCAATTTATCCTATCTTATAAATCAATTTTACAGTGTCAATGTGTGATATGAATGCTGAACCTTTGGTAATCCACCATCTAAATTCACTTTTTGTTATGATGGATACTTGTCAAATTATTTGTAATACTTTTGTAGTTCATCTCTTATTGCATCGCTAACGATACTATGTTAAACTTCAGGTAATCTTTTGGTAATCAGCACCTGTACCATCATATTTTGATTTCGATATATTAAAAGTGTCGATGAAGATGAAAGCATTATGTCATCACTTCTGGCTTTTAGGCAGTTTGTTTGTGTTAACTAATAAGTTATCCATTGACTTTGGTATTCTATCAATTACGGCATGTTATTTAGGCATTAAGTAATTGTTTTGTGTTTTTTTCATCAGTGACCCTCAGATATTTTCAAAATTCCACAATGGAATCAATGATCCCAAAGGACAAGAAAATATAATCTACACTATGATGTAGGGCAGGGATACGTTTTACCGCCGCCACACATTCCAACACACCAGCTGTAGTAAAATTAATATGTTCTATAAAAAAGTTATCCTTTGGAAGCACAGAATACACCAAAAAACTAGAATATAGAGAGTGTACATGTTTTCTGAGCCAGATTAGCTAGTTTCGGCCAATTAGGCCTCATCAGTGACCCTCAGATTTATTCAAAATTCCAGAATGAAATCAATGATCCCAAAGGACAAGACAATATAATCTACACTATGAAGTAGAGTAGAGAGACGTGTTACCGCCGTCACACATTCCTACACACCAGCTGTAGAGAAGTGTGAAGTAAAAACCTACAGATGGTGCCATTAATTCTGGAGATTTCAGAAAATTGATATGAAGTTGAAAAAAGGGCTGAACAAAGGCTGATCCCCCTGCTTACATTAATAATAAATGGCCTAAGCTCCAATTGCCGTAGCAATATTGTCAGTACATATCAAATTGCGTTGAATGAAATCTTCTCTTAACCAAGGCCGATCCATTCTCAGAGAAAGAACAACATGTCTCGCGTATGTCCCAAAGGGAATTTGAACCAATGCAATATGTGCCCAACCTCGTTTTGCTTTCATACTTTAACCGTTACCATATGCCTTAAGCTGATTTGAAGTCGAAAGAAGGCTGGGCCTGAGTTAACAAAACGCTGATCCCCGAGTACTTAATAAAGAACTGGCCTTGTAATTTTTAACTATGTTACAGCTTCAGCTCAGCCTGGTATTGTCTCCGATTGGCGTTAATTTCAATAGCTATCAGAGGAAGTTGACATAAAGTTGAAAAAAGGCTGAACCGGGCTTTACAAAGGCTGATCCCTGTTTACATGAAGAAAAAATGGCCTGACCTACGACACAGTGATCACTTGAACCAATGCTTTGATTAAGCTCAGCCAGGCTAAGACGCTGTTCAGCTCCCATTTTAATAGCAATCTTGTAGGTACATATTAATTTGTGATGAATGAAGACAGAACTAAACTAAATCAAGGCTGATCGATGCTCACGGAAAGAACAAAAGGTCTCGCGTATGACCCAAAGGAAAGTTGAACCAATGCATATGTACCAAACTTTGTTTCGCCTTTATACCCTAACCTTAACCCTTACCCTGATTTGAAGATGAAAAAAGGCTGAACTTGGATGAACAAAATGCTGATCCCGTGTACACAAGGAACAACTCGTCATGTAATTTGAAACTATGATAGAGCTTCAGCTCAGCCTGGTATTGTCTCCGCTTAGCGTTGATTTCAATTACGATATTGTCAGAACCGGGCTTAACAAAGGCTGAACCCTGCTTACATCAAGAACATCTGGTCTGACATACCAGTCAGAGATCAGGTCACTTGAACCGATGCTTTGCTTAAGCTCAGCCAGGCTAAGTAGAAGTAAAACAACGATCAGGAATCGATACAATTAACTTACTCCCCCCACCAAAGACACCACAGGGCAAGAAACATAAACACAAAGTGACCAGACCACAATGGAAACCCAAACAGTGGAAGGCCAAAAGGACAGTTACTTTCCCACAAAATGGCCTAATGGCCATCCAAAATAAAAAGACACATGTGATACAATAAGCACGAACAATAGTATAAATAAATTTTGTTTAGTCCGCATGAAGGCTTCCTAACTCATCAATGTAACATCTCCGAGAACATACAAATAAAAAAACCACAGAGATGAAACAAGGTTGAGGACTCGACAGCATACACCAACAGAAATGCTGGAGCAAAAGAAAACCAACAGTTAGACTCCGAGGGGCCCGACCAAAGACGGAGCATCAGGCGCTCCGTTTACTGCCATTTTGAATTGCATCCTTGTCAATGGATATTGATTTGTGTTGAATGGAGGCTGAACGGAACAAAACTTAGGCTGATCTATGCTCACAGAAATAACAAGTCTCGGCTAAGATCCAGGGAATGTGAAACAATGCATTCGTTTCGCCTTCATACCTAACCCTTAGGCTGATTGGAAGTAAAAAAGGATTAGGGTGAGGGTATTGGACAGATAGTACGAAAGGGGGAAAATGACACCGTTTAATGTTCATTGTTTATTTCTTAGGGTTAGGCTATGAGTAGGATTAGGTTTATGGGAGCAAAATGAGGTTGGGCACAAATACATAGGTTCAATTTAACTCTGGGCCATACACAAGACCTGTTGTTCTTTCTGTGAGCATGGAGCAGCCTTGATTTTGTTTGGATCAGTCTTTATTCTGTACGAATTAATACCCTATGACAGGAGAGCAATTGAAATGACACTGAAACGGAGGCTAAGCCTGGCTGAGCTTAAGGAAAGCATTGGCTCAAATGATCTCTAGGTTGTACATCAGACCAGTTGTTTATGATGGGGTTAGGGGTTGGAATAGGGTTAGACTTAGGGGTGGGGGTTCGGGTAAGGGGTTTGGGTTAGGCTAAGGGTAAGGTAGCCTTTTGTTTAATTTTCTTCTACTTCTTTTCGATCACCCCTGACAATAAAGCCATTGAAATGAAAGCTAAACAGAGATAAAACAAGGCTGGGCTGAACATTAAACATATGTTCAAATTACCTCTCGGTCTTTTGCATTATATGCTTGGGGATCAGCCTTTGTTCAGCCAGGCCAAACCATTTCCTTACATTTCAGATTGGTGGAAATGCAGCTTTTACTCTTGATTGCAATCGCAATTAACATAACAGACACGGGTTGGGGCGGATCAAAGATTATGGCGGAAGTAGTTGATTCTCTCGTGGAAACTTCTTTTGAGAACAGCATAAGCTTTCACGATGTATGGAGCGCGTCTGGTGGCGTTGAAGATTTTCTTCATCGCGAAGAATACATTGGTATAAGGGGCACATGCGTAGACGATCCTACAGAACTTACATATGAGTACGACATTGACGGAATAACAATTTTGTGGAAAAATGTTGCTGATGGACTTTCACTAGATTTAAACTCATTTTTTATTTTTATTTACACACTTTGATTTAGCCTCAAGGGGGACTGTGACGTAAGAGCTATTTATCCACTTCTGAAGAAACACATTAAATTACAAGAGTACACAGAAAGAAGTTTGAAAGTGTTAAGAAGCAGTCAAGGATGGCATTTAATTTATTATGGGGGTGGGAAACTTGGCTTGGATTCATTCCTAAGGCGAACTGAAACACAATGTATGAAAGCCATGACATTACAAAACTTACTATGCGATATGTATCTGCTCTAAAGAATCAATTCCAGAAAGAATTGGTTTGTCTACTGGAAAGAAATATGGCACTGGAAACACTGGCAAAAAATAATATTTATGTTATTAAAAAAATGTTTATCCTTCCACATGACAGAAGGATAAATTTAAAAGCATTTCAACGTGCACTTGAGAACACAACAGACGATTTGACTTCGTCATTCTACCCAGTAATATTCTCCTTCAGATTTGGTGAAAAATGCCGCAGCAGAATTACATTGCCAATTTTGGATGTGGAGGCAGTGTATTACATATGCATCCATACTGGAATATGCATAAGTTCATCCTTTCAGGATTTGTTCTGGTGTCGAAATGGGGTCAATAAGGTCATAGGTGAACGTGGTAATTTAAGCTCTGCTTTCTCTTTTTTCGAATGTGTGAATTTTCAGTCAAACTTAGATAACAGATCCCTAGATGTGACTGGTTTACTAAGATCAGTATCTTAGTTTCCAGACCGAGTGAGATTTATTCAAATGTACTCTGATATCGCACATCGTCGGCCTTCAACAATGTGCCATCCTATTACAGGATCAATTATAATGGTGGAAGGAATATTGGGAGGACCTAGTCAACAAAAGCTGCGCAGAGAGTCAGTTGATTACCTTTTAGAACTGAAAAGCAATTTCAGTCAGGTAAAACAAGGTAATTGTCGTCTAGAATTTGTTGTATGTCTGCCGAGTGTTGAAACAAACATAGCTGCTTTAGATGTAGTAAATACAGACAATCTTTTCAAATTGCTTCGAGATCAACCAATGGTAGCACAATTCAGCACAATTTATGACCTTATGGTAATGGACTGCTTGCGTGAAGTTTGACTTCATCTTCAATCGAAATTGCAGGACATTTATTCTACCAGAAAGGGCACAGGAGACAGTTATGCCGTTTGGAGTGCCTACCAATACGAGCTTGCATGTGAAAACCTTTTATGGGGTCACCCTTTCTCATATTCTTCCAGAATATATGCCATTAACCTTGGACCAGGGCTGGATTATCCTACGCGAAGTCTTACTGATTAACTGGGGTTTCTTTCTTTGGAAAATTGTTTCACTTTTTGCTTGGATGAACATTCAACTCCACCTTTGAACATTTTCACAAAGAACCCAAAGACACAGACCCAAATTTCTAGATTGTTTGGGATTGCCGACCTGCTTGATGCCAGTGAAATAGCATTAGGAACGCGCATCATTTTATGTTTGTTAAAAGACTTGCATCCAACAGCCTCAGTGTTTATGAGATTCTAAGATTTTCTCCTTCTTTTAAAGGCAACGAGTGGAAATGAAAACAAGAGGCTTGTAGGCGGCGTAACCACTAAACACCTATCAGAAACGTTCATAAATGCACAGAAGTGTAAATGGCCTATTGTCTTTAAACCATTGCAACAACTTATCAACGACAACTCAAAAGTAGAAAATGCAATGAAACAAGGAATTAACAGTTTAAAGCTTGGATATTTTCCAGCTATCAGAAAGTATGATTCCGCAAAAAATGAAGGATTGAATTGGAGATATACTTATGGCTTATGGGCATTGAGTGACATTGAGGATGATGGCAGTGTTTTTGAAAGGCATGCTGGAAGTTATCACATACAAATCCTCAGTGAACTTGAAAGACGTAAGATTTGTCATACTTCAACTTATGAAAATGAAGTTTTTCAATGGATCAAACCTTGTATAGAAAAGATTGCCAAAACAAAACTCAGGGGGGAAGATATGCTAATCATATTAACTTTCTTAACATCCATTTGTTTGTTAATGAACAATAAAGAAATTACAATCGCTTGAGATTTTGAGCAGATTTAAATTGGAATGTGTCAAAACTGTCAATGTATTAAAAAAACACCCTTCCATTCCATACATGTTAAGTAATAAAAGAAAACACGATCAGACAAGTGGTGAACGTACTGACGATAGACACGAAAATGAAGAATCCCGCGTCGATGAAATACAAACTGAAGTCATTCAAAATGAAGATGAAATTGTCACAGGGCACGTAATACAAGTACAGAGCAGACATATCCCAACCAATGCCAGTAGAACGATTGTTTCGTGGAAACCAGAAGAAACAATGATTCTTACTAGATTCATTGGTGTAGATAGAGATACTAAACAGCTGTACACGGAATATCAAAAAGGATGCCGTGCGAACAACATTCCCGATCATCCTTTCAACAGCTTCAGGAAAAAACTAAATCGAATCAGAAAAGCCTAACACCCCGAGAGTCATCAACTACAAGGGCATGGTTTAGGATTAGGCTTAGGGTTAGCCATAACGCTAACCCTAACCCTCACTGTCATATGACAAACTCTTTTTTCAATTCGTCAGACACTTAAAACTTATCTCAGTTATCAAACATTCTCATATTTGATTCAATGTTACCACCTGTTTGGGAAAGACCTGCTGACTCGGGGTTATTAACTGCCTATATTTTCATTTTATGTAATTTAATGTATTAGCGTCTTTTTCTTGTGGTAATTTGGATGGAATGTGGGGTCTGATTGAATTAAGCCCTGTTATTCAACTTTCAGAAATGTTCAGAACAGTATTAAGCTAGAACATGTAATACACCAAATTCATATTTACTTTGTTTGCTGTCTTTGTAGTTTCATATTAAGATTTTGCAATGCAGTTCTGAGACAATTGCACTCTATTAAAATCATGCCACATTAAAATGTTCAAAGTGTATTTCTTTCATAAATTCATGATTCATCTTGTGAGCGTTTGAGAAAACAAAAGACAAACCAGGCTACTTACGACATGTAGTGGAAGAGCAAGATCACTTAGTTTTATCATAATTCCATGTTGTTCCTACGTGACACAGAAAGATGTGCCAACAGAGATGTCTCAGAAAAATTGGCTATACTAGGATCAGGCTCATGGTCGGGATCAGGCTCTGCATGAGGGTCAGGTCAGCATCAAGCTCAGGGTCGGGATCATGTGCAGGATCGAGATCAGCGTCAGGATCAAGCTCAGGATCAGGTTCAAGGTCAGGATCAGGTTCAGGGTCGGGATCAGGTTCAGGTTCAAGCTCGGTGTTAGGATCAGCTTTGGACAAAATTTGTGGACAAGTTCGCTTCAACCTCCTACTCCTAGCTAAGTCTTGAGGTTAAGGTTTAGTCTAAAATTGTGGCTGTGTTAGGTAAACTTATGTTAAGGTTAAGGCTAATTCTAACGTTGAGGTAAAGGCTTAGGCTAACTGTTGAGTGAGGTTAAGGCTAAGTCTTGAGGCTTAAGGCTAAGTCTTGAGGTTTAAGGCTAAATCTATGATTAAGGCTATGGCAGACTTAGAGTAGTTCGCAATAGATGTTTAACATCGTTCCCCATCTACGACATCTATTAAAAGTCTAGATTAAGTCTATGTCTTACTTTGAGGTTAAGGCTAAGTAGAAGTAAAACAAAGATCAGGAATTGATACAATTAACTTACTCCACCCATAAAAGACACCAAAGGGAAAGAAATACAAACATTAAGCGACCAGACCATAATGGAAACCTAAACAAAGGAAGGCCATAAGGACAGTTACTTTCCCACAAAATGGCCATATGGCCATCCAAAACCAAAAGACACAAGTGATACACACAGTAAGTAACAAACAACAACATAAATAAATCGCCACAGAAGAGCCGCCTTGGAACGGTCAGTGGAAGATTTAAGGAGTTGCATGGAGTTGCAACTAGTTGCAAGGTAGCAAAAATTCCCTTCCATAATCCTAAACCTAATTCTAATCTTTGGACAAAACTTGTGGACAAATTCGTTTCAACCCCCTACCCTAACCCTAACCCTAACCCCTAATTCGTTTCAACCCCCTACCCTAACCCTAACCCTAACCCTAAGTCTTCAAGTTTATGACTCAGTCTTGAGATTTAAAGCTAAGTCATGAGGTTAAGGTTTAGTCTAAAATTGTGGCTATGTGTTAGGTAAACTTATGGTAAGGTTAAGGCTAATTCTAACGTTGCGGTAAAGGCTAAGGCTTACTGTTGAGTTTTTTTTATACCCATCTTTGTTTGATAGGAGATTTGATGACCCGTCAACACTATGTAGGTGGTATCGGAGACGTAGATATATCGGCAATATTTCTTACATAGGTTGACGACGATTTTTTCTAAGATCTTTCTCTTTTCCGCTAATTCAAACATGGCTGTTGTCATATTATGTCAAAAGAATGCTCATTAATCTAGGTAACAGCCTCTGATTGTCTAAAATGTACGGTACACAGACTGGTTCGACATGATTACATAGTATGGCTTCAAAAACAACAGAAAAACATTACGCGAACAGTTCTTCAAAGAGATTTTAAACATATTTCCCCCGTCTAATTGCTACTTCCAGTTACGCTTAAAATGACAATGGTGTACTAACGTCTGTTTTACATCCAACATAATTAAAAGTTTTCAAACACCTTCACATATATCAACGACCAACCTATAATGACAACATACTTCGAAGGCACAATTGCCATTAGCTCATTCACATCACGTGACTAAATGCCTGACTGCAATGAGTTGCAACTAGTTGCAAGGTAGCAAAAATTCCCTTCCATAATCCTAAACCTAATCCTAATCTTTGGACAAAACTTGTGGACAAATTCGTTTCAACCCCCTACCCTAACCCTAACCCTAACCCCTAACCCCTAACCCTAACCCCTAACCCTAATTAGGGTCCTACTGCCAATTTTCGAATTCCATTAATTCCGCTTATATCTCTTGAATAACTTTTTTATTAGTGAATATATTTAGGGGGTCCCCATTCAAAAGTTTGAGCCTACTATCAGGGTTTTCATGTGCTTTATGTATTTTTGGACTAGGATAAGGGATAAAAATGTTATAGTGACATAAAAAAAATTTCACTGCCAATTTTCGAAAAAATGGCCCTAGTGAGCTTGTTTTTTGACGTTTGTATGCAAATTAAAGCGTGCAGGGTGGTAGCTTAACGTTCTACAATCTACCAAAGGGATTCCCCTAACCCTCCAGTAAGTAAAAAAGTTGTTAGTTTGTCGGACCTAAAAAGTCATGTTCTGGGGTATGCACACAAGACCAGATTATCTTCCGAATATTCATGAAAAAATCAGCAAATTTCAAAGTCTTTTCATTTCGAACCGATTCATCTGAAACTTCTTACAAATGTTAAAAGCGATTAGAAAAGAAGATTTACGGAGTTTTAAGCAAATCTATTGGCAAATAAAAAAGTTATGGCTTCCGAAATGTGTGAAAAAATGCGAAAATTGGCATCTGGAGCTACCAGGAAGATTTTTTTCGAATTACTTTTTTATTTAAACTCTTTCGACAGATTTAATAGCTTTTTGGAATTTAAAATATCGCCTTCTTCTCAAATCAATAATCTGGTGTAGGATTTTAGGGGTCTGAGTGAGCAAAATTTTACCAAAGGATAACGAATAGTATGACACAGCTAAGTTATGAAACAGCAGAGTGATTATATAATATCAAGAGACCTACATGAGTAAAAGATAACGAAAGTGTTGCCCAACATATGACATAGGTACACTATGAAACAGCATAAAGTAAAAGTAAAACAATGATCAGGAATTGATACACTTAACTTACTCTATCCATAAAAGACACCAAAGGGAAAGAAATACAAACATTAAGCGACCAGACCATAATGGAAACCTAAACAAAGGAAGGCCATATGGACAGTTACTTTCCCACAAAATGGCCATATGGCCATCCAAAATTAAAAGACACAAGTGATACACACAGTAAGTAACAAACAACAACATAAATAAATCGCCACGGAAGAGCCGCCTTGGAACGGTCAGTGGAAGATTTCCACTGGGGGGCTTAAATCGATTTTACGTGGCCACAATCCTCGCCCTTACTTCCGTCGCGATTTAGACAAATAATTTGTTCAGTCCGCATGAAGGCCTCCTAACTCATCAGTGCAACATCTCCGTGAACACAGAAATCAAAGAACCACAGAGGTGAGACAACGGTGAGGACTCGACAGCAAGAAACCACTGAAATACTGGAGCAAAAGAAAACCAACAGTTAGACTCCGATGAGCCCGACCAGAGACAGAGCATCAGGCACCAACCAACATTATCTCTTTAATTTTCAATAAGCCTTTACGTTGGAGCCGTCATAGAATCTGAGGCCTGACCCACCGGCGTGCAATTAAAGAGGGAAGCAAAGTTGCCAACCGTGATTGGGTTAACTACCATGCATGCAGTCTGTCGTATAATATCCATGTTGTACCCAATCTTTTTATATCGAAGAATGATTTTACGAAATTGGGTGCTGAAGTCATTGCGGTTATATATTTTTCTGAATTTATATACTAAGTCACCATAAAATTCGGGTTCCGATAGACCTTGTTGCAGAAGAGATTTAAGTCCAATATTTAATTTTGAAATTAAATCAGAATGGCGTCTATAAAATTTTGAAAAGGCTTTGCGTAGTTTATGGTACCGATAACCCTGATTAAGGAGTTTAGCCGTTAATAATTTATTACGAGTGTTGAAGTCAGTTACATGACTACACACTCTAGCAAATCGAATTAATTGCGAAATATAAACGCCATAGGATGGCGCACGAGGAACATCACCATCCAAAAAAGGAAAATTTACAATCTCAAAATCAAAGTCATCGCGTTTATCATAAATTTTGCACGAAACAAATCCATCAAAGCTAAGTTATATGTGATGCAATGTAACCAAGGTTATCGATATGGAACAAGATATTTTACTCAAAAGCAGTACTTAAGACCTACAAGTGGTGCTATAAGTGACGAAATACCAAAGGATTACCGATTCTTTGACACAGCTAAGATTTTTAACAGCAGATATAATTGATGGCTTACCTTAAGTTTACCATAAATGTGACAAATGCCTACGATTTGATATGCTTACGCGATGGAATAACTGGATTTCCGAAGTATAACGAATATTTGCCTCAAAATACATTGCTGAAAACCTATAAATGGGATCATTAGTGATAGATTACCAAACGATTGCCAAAATATCTACACATATAATCTATCAAAAACAGTCAATATGTTGGGCTTGTTGGGAGTTGTGGGGTGTTGTTGGTTGGTGCCTGGTGCTCTGTCTCTGGTCGGGCTCATCGGAGTCTAACTGTTTGTTTTCTTTTGCTCCAGCATTTCAGTGGTTTCTTGCTGTCGTATCCTCACCGTTGTCTCACCTCTATGGTTCTTTGATTTTTGTGTTCACGGAGATGTTGCACTGATGAGTTAGGAGGCCTTCATGCGGACTGAACAAATTATTTGTCTAAATCGCGACGGAAGTAAGGGCGATGATTGTGGCCACGTAAAATCGATTTAAGCCCCCCAGTGGAAATCTTCCACTGACCATTCCAAGGCGGCTCTTCTGTGGCGATTTATTTATGTTGTTGTTTGTTACTTACTGTGTGTATCACTTGTGTCTTTTGATTTTGGATGGCCATATGGCCATTTTGTGGGAAAATAACTGTCCAAATGGCCTTCCTTTGTTTAGGTTTCCATTATGGTCTGGTCGCTTAATGTTTGTATTTCTTTCCCTTTGGTGTCTTTTATGGGTGGAGTAAGTTAATTGTATCAATTCCTGATCTTTGTTTTACTTCTACTTTACTACATCATAGTGTAGAATATATTTTCTTGTCCTTTGGGATCATTGATTCCATTGTGGAATTTTGAAAATATCTGAGGGTCACTGATGAGGCCTAATTGGCCGACACTAGCTAGTCTGGCCCAGAAAGCATGTACTCTCCATATTTTTTCAGTTCTGTGGTGTATTCCTTGCTTCCAAAGGATAACCCTTTTATAGAACATATTTAACTTCACTACAGCTGGTGTGTGGGAATGTGTGGCGGCGGTAAAACGTCTCCCTGCCCTACATCATAGTGTAGAATATATTTTCTTGTCCTTTGGGATCATTGATTCCATTGTGGAATTTTGAAAATATCTGAGGGTCACTGATGAGGCCTAATTGGCCGAAACTAGCTAGCCTGGCCCAGAAAGCATGTACTCTCCACATTTTTCAGTTCTGTGGTGTATTCCTTGCTTCCAAAGGATAGCCATTTTATAGAACATATTACTGTTTACTTGAAACATTTATCATTAAATATACTAACGGGATGGAATAATTGGTACATAACCAATAGATAACCAATTTTTTTTTTCAAACCATTGCTAAAGACCCATAAGGCGAACCATAAGTGATCCAAAGGTTTACCAGTGAATAACCAAACTTTAAGTTTTATCGCCGACACTATCAATTAATTTCAAAATTTGGGGTTGGATTAAATAGACTTTTGCTACAGGGGATATCACAGCCTGAATTTTTCGGCGATATTATATATAAATTGAGAAAATTTAAAGGAAAACCTAACTTTTCAGATCAGTTTCAGAAAATTATTAAACGTTACACACGCATTGGGTACGATATAAATGCTATTCAACAGTCTGCATGCATTGTGTTTGATCCAATCACGGTCGGACATTATGCTTTCCTCCTTAATTGCACGCCGGTGGCTCATGGTTCAGACCCTATGATGGCTCAGACGTAAAGCTAATATTTATTTGTTGGTCGGAGCCGGAACTTTTATGTCTGTTGCTTAGTCCAACGGGGTTCAACTGCTGGTTTTCTTTTGCTCCAGTTTTTCTGTGGCGTTGTGTTCAGTGGCGGATGTCTCAACGCGTTTTACTGTCGAGTCCTCATCCTTGTGTCATCTTGACTTTAATTGTGATTTCCTTGTTTGCCGAGTTGGTACACTGATGAGTTAGAAAACCTTCACGCGGACCGAACAAATACATGTTTGAACCACAGTAATAGTGAGGGTGAGGGTTGGGATCCCGTAAAGTATACTTAAACCCACCAGTTTTATTTAATGACCGTTCCAAGTCGGTGCTTTTGCTGTGGTTCCTTCCTGTTTTGTGCATGTATTTCTAATTCTTTCCCTAATAATACACGTTGTTTTATTAATGATTCCTATTCTTCCCACCTTTTTTGTTGTTCCGTTTAGTTGCATTTGTACGTCCAAGTTCATGTTTGTCTTGTTGCTGATTCTTATTCTTTCTCCGTTATGTTTGTTATTTATTTTTGGTTACGTTTGGGTATTCTGAGTCACCACTTGTTTGGGAAAGAGCTGCTGACTCGGTTTGGCGGTTGTCCGTTTAATTTATTGTTGACACTCAATGTTTCGATTTCTTTCCCTGGTGATGTTGTAAGGAGGATTTGGGATTTGATTGTATCAGTTCCTGATCATTCCTTTTTTCAAATTTGACACAGAGGATTTATGGAGCAGCGGAAAGTGAGGATAAAATGTATGGATTATCTTAACTTTATCATCATGATATTCTATGAAATAGGCTATTTTACCCAAAAACCACTAGTATACCTTAAAGAGAGGCCAAAAGTGATAAAGTACCAAAATATTGCCAAAACGTGACAGACGACGACTATTAAACAGCTGAAAGCTATGATTTAAGTGATGGATTACCTAAGGTTTTCGACTTTTGAGAAACATAAACAGTTTGAAATATGCAAACAGGATATAATAATTGGTGGATAACCGAATATTTTAATCCAAACCAAAACTTAAGAACTACGAATGATTCCATAAGTGACAACAAAATAATGCAAATATTTTGACACAGATAAGCTATGGAACAGCCGAAAATGATGGTATAGTTAATGGATTTCCGTGGGTGTACCATTGATAGACACACATAAACATACAAATGGTGCCATTAATTCTGGATGACCAAATAATTACCAATATTGTGACACAGATAAGATATAGAACAGACGAACGTGATGCTATAATTATTGAATTACAATAAGTTTACGAGACCATTGATATGACACAGACACACTGTTAAATATGCTTACGTACTGGAATAATTGCCTGATAGTTGCTCCAAACCATCACTAAAACATATAATGGGGGCAATAAGTATTACAAAGTTTACAAAAGGATTACCAAAATTATCAAACAGATTATCAATTTAACAGATAGTGATGATAAGCATTATTTATTACATTATGTTTTCCATTTCTTGGCACAGATACACTACTGAATATGTTAAGTGATGGAATAATTGAAGTTTAACAAAAGTATACGGAATATCTGCCCCAACACTATTACTTAAAGCCTACCAATGATGCCATCCTTGATTGATTACCACAGGTTTACATTTAATTCGACACCAATAAACGTTAAAACAGCCAAGGCCTTTGTTATAAGTGATGAACTATATAAGAATAAATGGCGGATTACCAAACGTTAACCCTGATTTTTTTCTCGAACCATCGATATAGACCTGCAAATTGCATCATAAGTGATGGATTACCAAAGAATTACCAGAGTATTACCAATTATTTGAGACAGGGGATCTATCGAACACCCGAATGTGTTGATAGATTTGATGGACTACCTTAAGTTTACCACTTATAAGGCACAAACAACACTATTAAATACGCTAAAGTGAAAGAACTATTGGCGGAGTGCCAATTAGTTCTGATATCTAACCCAAAAAAATAATTAAAGACCTAAAAGAAAGGTCATAAGTGAAGGATTACCGAACTTTTACCGAAACTTTTACATAGGTACACTATGAAAAGTAGAAGTAAAACAAAGATCAGGAATCGATACAATTAACTTAGACCACCCACAAAAGACACCGAAGGGAAAGAAACACAAACACGAAGCGACCAGTCAATAATGGAAACCCCAACATAGGAAAAACCCGAAATCTGGATAAAAAATGGATTACCAAAGGTTTACGATTTGCATGAAACATGTATATTATTTAAATGCAAACGGGATTTAATAAGTGGCGGATTACTAGGATAACCGGAAACTTTACACACAACCAGAACCAAAGACCTAAACATTGCGCCATCATTGATGGATAACCAAATGATTACCAAAGAAAACCAAACGTTTTGACGAACAGGATATATGGAATAGCCGATATTGGTGACAAACTTGATGGATTATTTAAGTTTAAAGTATATATTACAAGTGCTACGTGTCAAATTATTAATAATCATTTAGTATTCTATCACTTATGGCATTAGTGTAGGTGTTTTCGAAAGGCTGTGCGTTCGGTAGCATTAATTAAGTGTGTCTGTGTCAAAAAACTATCAGCCTTTGGTAATCTATCAATAGGTGCATAGAATTTAGGTATTTAGTGATGGTTGTGTGTTTATGAAATAGGTAATCCACCTCTTATTATATTACAGGCTTTCAGTAGTTTAAAGGTGTGTAATAAATGGTAAAATAGAAGTAAAGCATTGATCAGGAATCGGTATAATTGAATTAACCCTCCTTTGTCAATCAATCATCCGCCCCCGCCCATCGGACCTTGGAGAAATAGAAGGGTTGCACGATGCTTCCACGCAGAGGTGATACTAACCGCACATGAGTACTGGTAATCTGCTTAGAAGGTCGAAGACTGCCCAGGTAAACTGCTGCGAGTCGGCCCGTCCATGCATGTAAACCCTATTGGTTTTATTGGGCGGCAGGGATTGAGATGGCATTTCATCTCAATGTCGGGTAAAAGTCCAACAAAATTGGAAGCAATGTCTCCATAATGACCTAAATTGTGTTGACGGGGACGTTAAACCTCAACTCAAACAAACAATTGTCAATCAATCAATCAACGTTGCCATCACACTCAGCTTTTTAAAGTGTTTCTGTTAGGATTCACCTTTACGTATTAAATTATGGTTCCGTGTCTAATATTCGGTAATCCTTTGGTAATCCGCGACTTATTCCATCCATATTTGGGACTTTAGTTTTGTATATGCGTCAAAATCATGCAAAATAGGAGTGAGGCAAATGATCAGAAATCCATACAATTACCCCTCTTCCAATCTGAGACACACGAGTGGAAAACCACGTACACGAAGTAAATACAACATTAGACAATAAACCTATAGCGGACAAAAGGAGGATTATTATCACATAAAATGGTCAAACTGCTTTCCAGAATAAAATAAAAATATTAAAGCAATGCTTACATTCAAAATAAACCTCGACAGAACATCCGCCTTGGATTGTCATAAAAAAGTTATTTCACTTGGGAGGTGATATCTATTTTAAGCGTCTACAATTTTCGACTTCAGACATGTTTGTGTGTAACATATCCGAAAATCCTTAGGTAAGCCACAACCTATGACAATATTGAAGTAAATCGATGATCCAGAATCGAAACAAAAGTACTTGTACCTCTCATCAGAGACACCAAAGGAAAGGAACAGAAACAAGAAGTAGCTAGACCCTAGTAGAAACCACAAAAGAGGAAAGCAAAAAAGTCGGTCACGTATGGAATTTTAGTAGAATTCTTATCATTTACGGTATCTTATTCCGTCTTCTGTTGATTTTAATCATGCATATGTATCAAAAGAATGAGACGCCTATGGAAATTCAACACTGATGACATCACTTTTAGGTTTCTAGTAAACTGTCCATGTCAAATATCCCAAAATTCTTTAATAAGCCTGTACTAATCACATCGTTTTAGTCAGTAACGTAGTGTATTTATGCCATATAAATGATAAACCTTTGCTAATTCATTACTTATTCCATCTATTTTGGATTTTTATCAAGTATCAGTGTCAAATGGTCACTAAGCTTTCGGTAATCTATAATTTATTGCATCACGTTTAGGTGTTTATGAACGGTTCTGTGTTCGAAGACCCGGTAATCTGCCACGTATTTTAATACATTTTGATTTTGGATATTTTATCTGGTTGAAATAAATTTTAAGCCTTTGGTAATCATGTTGTATAAAGGCAAACCTCTGTTAAAATGGTAATCTGCCTCTTTTAATTTAATGTTTGGCTTTCTGGTTGTGCATATGTGTGAGAAAAAAAATGATAAGCCTTTAGTAAGCCATCCCTTACGGAAAACATTATTTAACAATGTCTTATCATTTATTCCATATTTAAGCTACAACAAAACCTAATGCGATCTAATTAGAGGTCGATTATTAATTTCTTAAACACAAAACGATTACTTAATACCTAGTACATAATTGATATATTACCAAAGACAAAAAATAAGTAATTATTTATAACAAACAAACTACCTAAAAGCCATTACCAGAGGTTTAACATAGTATCGTAAGAAAACACTTTATAGTGAAGCAATAAGTGATGAACTTCAAAAGTATTGCCAATAATTTGGCAAGCATCCACAATAAAAAAAGCGGAACGAATTGGATGGTGGATTACCAAGTAGGATTAGGCATTTTCTAACCCTAACCCTAAGTTTCACCATTCATATGACACATCGACACTGTAAAATGGATTAATAAGATGGGATTAATTCGAAGATTACCAAAAGATATCTATCATTGTCAGTTTTTAAAGCGTTTCTATAAACAGTCTTGTAAAATATGTAATCGACCAACACAAATGGTATCGACTAATGAGTATGTGCCTAATACTCGGTAATCCATAACGTATTTCATGTTTGGAATGTTAATATTGCATATATATATCAAATGATCAAAAAATAGGAGTGAAAGAGATACTCCGGAATCGAAAGAGTAAACCAGTTCCCATAAGAGACATCAACTGGAAAGAATTTCAAACAGGAAAACGCTAATGAAAACATCACAAGCGGTAAACCAAACGGACATACTTGCCCACAAAACAGCCAAACGGCTATCCAAAATAAGTTTTTAGTCAATGCATATGTCGTAGGCCAAATAGAAATTTAGCAAGAACCTATCTGGCTAGGTCAAATAGTAATTTTTGTTTGACCTAGCCAGAATCCGGATCTGGCAAAAAATATGCTTATAAACCCTATTGGTTTCATGTGGCGACTGGGCTTGAAATGCCATTTCATCTCAGTGTCGGGTAAAAAAGTCCCACAAAATTGGAAGCAACATATCCAAAATGATAATACTGTATTGATGGGTACGTTAGACATCAACACACACAAAGTAACTGTCCTTTTGGGCTTCCTCATTTTAGGTTTCCATTATGGTCTGGTCGCTCCGTGTGTGTGTGTTTCTGTCCCTTTGATGTCTTTGGTGTTGGAGTAAGTTAATTGTATCAATTCCTGATCTTCGTTTTACTTCTACTTTACAAACACCAAGCCGCCTATACGTGTTTACACACAGCTAACTATCGGATTTTCAGAGGTATTTGTATAAGCGTTAGAAACCCGAGCGTATCAAGCAACTCGGCTTTTCTAAGCTTATACACAGCTAATCCAAGCAGGCGTAATGCTGATCCAATGCATTCCAGTAGTCATAAAAGTCTAATCGAAGGAATCATAAGATTTGTCTTGTGAAATGAAAGCCTAAACGTAATTGCACCTACCTAACTTAAATGTTTAGGTAGAGAATTGATCCAATCATGTCTTTCAATCAGGCATTTGATAGATGTTTGACAATCCCTCGTATATCTCATTACTTAAAGCCTTTTAAACATAAAGTGTATATAAAAACCAACCTGTAGACCTTTTGGTATTATTTTTTTGAAGATGAATCAGAGACAACTGACAGATACATTTTCGAAATTGTTTCATATTTAAAACTGTAACATGAACCTTTGGCCAATAAGTGGGAAACGTTTGGTATCTATCAAATATTCATTACGTTTAGCATTCAAATTAATGATAAGAATTTCTATAACCAGCCCTTTAACTTGTTTAACTCAATAACATATCAACCTTATAGCCTGTAAAGGGTCTGAATATTGTTTACGTTGGTATAAACCATAATTTTTCGACAACCGAGCTTTAACTTTGTTTGGCAGGCTAGTTTTATCCATCATGCCTATAGACCTGCCAAAAGGAAGAAATGCCGTGATTTGGTTTGGCCTGGCTATAAAACATCTTATAAATGGTTTAAAACACTTTTGTTTTTCTTTTAGGTGTTGAGGGCAGTGCTCGGGCTTGGATTTATCGGTTTCTGACGATATTTATTTCACTTGTAATCAATGTCAACATATCAGAAATAATTCAGGACACTGCTATGCTGTAGGAATTGCTGACCTGGTGCATACTGATGTTTGTGTGCCTAAAGTATTTTCGGTTGATAAAGTCTTGATAATAAGAATAGTGTTTCCCCTAATGAGTTATAGCAGGGTGTTGCAACCTGCTGCCCTCTCGGTCCACCCTGCTGCCCTTCTTGCCCACCCTGCTCCCCTATGTAGGTGTGAAAAAAATTCTTGAGAAAATCTGCCAAAACAATTTCCTCTATATAAATGAAACCTTTTAATCATCATAGTAGGTTACAGTATGCTACTGAGTATTGATTATAAAGCATGCGAGGTCTTTATTTGGCCATTTTGAAAGCATGATGGTAACAAAGTGCCCTTTTTAGACAGCGTTCCTGCATAGAAAGTGTCCTTTTTCTGAGCCAGCACTCTGCTCTTTTCGAAGTTTGTGGGAAACACTAAATAACAAGTTCCTATGGAATAACTTGTTAAACGAAATCTCTGTGCGCTGTTACGGACGAAAATATAAACACATAACTGAAATAAATTAGTATACCTGAGTTCGAAGTATTTACTTCCATAATATGGCGCGTGTGTGACTCTGATACTTTAAATACAAATAGAAAGAATTTACACCTGGCGCATTTCGATTGGATCAGATCTACACCCAACAATCTATTGTCCTATCAGATGTAAGCAGACGTAAACAAATGAATATGAGCTATTTGCATGACTATCGTGTTACACAATAGCATACAGTAGTAATTGGGCATAGACCTGTAAATGTTTTTCCATAGACTTCCATTATAGCCTTTCACGAAATTCTGACGCTCTCAACTCTCACTGACCCAAAGTTTTAATCTAGAATTATAGTTTGGGCTTAGTTTTATCAATCAAAAGTAGAGAAACACCATGTTGACCAGCATCCACATGCAGTTTCCGGCTCCTGAAGTTGGTTACCCCTGATTCCGCAGAAAATAAACAATGACAATTAAAAAAATATAATACCCTTTTTTGTGAGCCATAGCTCTCAAACCAGTCCACCAGACAAAAAGGTTTTTTTCTTGAAATTTGCAGAAAATACCTATTTTGTCAAATAACTTATTTTAGTTTCACCGAAACAATTATTGTCCAATGACAGGACAGTTTACTTCTAAAATATACCCCTGGTTCTCCATAAACTTTTTTGACCAATGGCTGCCCAGCTTATATTTACAGGTCTGTGCCCAATTAAGACCTCTGTTACACATTATTTGAAGCCCAGTTATGTATCATTTCGGCCATTTGTATTTCGTACAGCTTTATCAAATGCTAGAAAACTGATGATAATACTCATGTTAACGCCCAAAGCTAATTAACAATCGGTTCGAAATTTAGGAAATAATCTCGAAAGAGCCATTAAACCGAACAAACAAATAATCTATTAGAGGATGCCCTTTAGGCCATTCTGAAGAATTGAGCACCAGTACTTTGTGTCTTTACTACAACGGGATAACAGACTAGACCGAATATTTTCTACCCAAGGCTTGTTTCTCTCCTTTTCTCCCCTGGTCTTAATGAAAGTAATTTCGCCTCCATCAATCATTTCTTCTCTAGTCGATTAACACTCGACCATCGACCTAAGTCAACCATACCTTTTCCCCAGTACAACGCTACCCAATCCTCCTTCCCACTCATTGTTTTGCCCGCCCCAACCCGACAACCTCATCCCTCTATCTTTTCCACCCTTAGCCAGGTCAAAGAATGCTATACTATACTATTTCCCTACAAAAAGGATGCATACGTATTTTGTTAGGGGGATACGAATAGAGGGAAATGGCATGGGTCGAAACGACACGGGTTGGGACAGACATATTAAGCCCGTCTTGTAGTTTGCTCCTAATCATTTCGTCTCACCAATCCCACTTGATCCTACCATATTCTACCTTTCCCTGACTTCCCACCAGCCATGCTTGCTACAGCAATAACAAAACTCTCGACGCAATACACCAATATAAACCACACTACATTTAACACCCATGACCTGTTCTACTTTTAACCACCACTCAATTACTTTGCAAATGAAAATTGCCATTCTTCACCTTCCACGGGTATTAAATATTCCGTATTTAGCACATTTACTGTCAACTCGCAAAGTAAACACAGAAATAATTTCAGTTACATGATCTTTATTAGATTGAGCGCGTTCTAAAACTTTAAAAAGTTCACGCTCTCATCTCAACATATCCATTGTCTCATTCGACCAGATAACTTACCTGTACTGCAATATGGGGTATAAATGGTGTTGCAAAATGACAAGGGAAAGGGGCGAACACATATCGGTGAGAGTTAGGGACCGAATGATAAGTGGAAACGACCAGATCAGCTCGTTCATAGTTTGGGCGACTCATACATACTTCGGTTAGCTCGTACTTTACTAAAACTTGGAGGAACCAACAGAACTTCACACTAGTTAATGTTACATGTCAGTGCATAAGCATAATGCAAAAGTATGAAAAATATGTCACTGTCTGGGCTGTGTACACGTATACTTTCGTATCCCTGTTCATTCGAATATTTGCAGTATAGAATCACCCTTGAATCAGTCTTTTCCTGATTGGAGTACAGAGATGCTATCTCTTGAACTGTAGTAGGTTCCTTGTCAGTGGACTCCATCATGTATGCATGCCGTTCTGATATCCTCCCTATTTTGGTACCTATCCGCGTTATCATCATCATTCCTCACACATAGTAAGAATCTTATAAGCTACTTTTTATTCTTGTCATTTGTCAGGAATGCTTTCCAGACTGGAGGATGCTTAGTCGTTTAGCCTTGCAACACTAACTTATCACCACACCATCGCATTCTCTGTTGAGCCGCCTTAGCATATTCTAGTACATGTCGTTGTCGAATACAACATAGGAACCCCTTGTCACCATGTCAAACAGTCAAACATTTTTATCATATCTGTATAAAATTGCCAGGTACTTCCCGCAAATACTGAAAGACGACATTCCCATTTTTATCACTTGTGAGGATCACTTGTGGCCCTGCAGCACTAGCTTATCACCACACATTCGCCTGCTCTGTTCAACTGCATTAAAGGAAAACAACCACAAAAATTAACTTTCACTTCAGAACAAAGGTTGTGAGGAGACAAACATTTTGGTACAAAGTAGAAGTAAAACAAAGATCAGGAATCGATACAATTAACTTACTTCCCCCACCATAGACACCACAGGGAAAGAAACACAAGACCATAATGGAAACCCAAACAGAGGAAGGCCAAAATGACAGTTACTTTCCCACAAAATGGCCTAATGGCCATCCAAAATAAAAAGACACATGTGATACAATAAGCACGAACAATAACATAAATAAACCGCCACAGAAGAACCGCCTTGGAACGGTCAGTGGAAAAAATCCACTGGGGGGTCTTAAATCGATTTTACGTGGCCACAATCCTACTTCTGTAGCGGTATAGACATTAATTTTGTTCAGTCCGCATGAAGGCTTCCTAACTCATCAATGTAACATCTCCAAGAACATACAAATAAAAAACCCACAGAGATGAAACAAGGTTGAGGACTCGACAGCATACAACAACAGAAATGCTGGAGCAAAAGAAAACCAACAGTTTGACTCCGAGGGGCCCGACCAAAGACGGAGCATCAGGCGCCAACCAACATAAAGAATAACAAATAAAATTCCATCTATGTTTTTACGCTTGAACCGTCATATAATCTTGGGCCGGACCTACCGGTGTACAATCAAAGAGGGAATCAAAGTTGCCAACCGTGATTGGGTTAACCACCAAGCATGCAGTCTGTTTTATAACATTTATGCTGTACCCAATCTTTATATATCGACGAACGATTTTACGAAATTGGGTACTAAAATCATTACAAGAATGTATTTTTCTAAATTTATATACTAAGTCACCATAGAATTCGGATTCCGACAGGTCTTGTTGCAGAAGTGTTTTAAGTCCAACATTGAATTTTGAAACCACATCAGAATCACGTCTATAAAATTTTGAAAAGGCGTAGTTTATGAAACCGATACCCCTGATTAAGATGTTTAGCGGTTAACAATTTATTACGAGTGTTGAAGTCGGATACATGAATTAATTGCGAAATTTAAACCCCGTACGATGTCGCACGAGGAACATCACCATCCAAAAAAGGAAAATTTACAATCTCGAAATCAAAATCATCACGTTTATCATAAATTTTGCAGGAAACAAATCCATCTACAATAGATAAATGTAAATCCAAAAAGGGGGCCTCGGTATCAGAGGAATTTGCCTTGTTTAACTGAAGTTCTGGGGGATAAATCTGACTGATCAAACTATCAAAGTAAGTATTATCAATATTTAATAAATAGTCTCAATATCTAGAAGTAGAGCTAAAATCTTCAATGATTTCAGATTGGTTATCATTTGAAAGCGACAACATGAAGTCTCTTTCATAACAATACACGAACAGATCAGCTACAAGAGGTGCGCAATTCGTACCCATCGGAATACCCACAATTTGTCTAAATAACTTAGTACCGAATCTAATGTAAATATTGTCAAGTAGAAAGGTGAGGGCATCACACACTTTCTGACATGACCAAAGTGTATAATTCTTATGCTCTTTAAAAGTGAAAAATGCATTTCTGACATTAGTTAATCACTTTTCCGGTGGTCCATACTGTGTGACATTACATGCAAGATAGAGAGAATCTTCTCTGTGAAAAGCCCATTCAATTAAATTATTAAGTTTTTCTTTTATAAGATTATGAGGAAGAGTAGTGTAAAGAGTAGAAAAATCGTAAGTAGACAGACTTGAAGCACGAAAACGTCTGAATTTCAATTTATTTAACACCTCATTCGAAATTTTTATAGACCAAAACAGATTTCTACCTGATCTTTCAAAGACTTTGTCACAATATATAACCACATGCGTTTTAATAGCAGTAAGACAGGTAGTTAATAATTTAGAAAGTTCAGTGGTAGTACAAGAGCTAGAATTTGCAATCCCCGGCTTAATAATATCTTAAGCGGTTTCTATTGAAACCTGATAAACGGCCGTGTTGGATCATATAAAAATTGACTCTAGCTTAACCATATCTTTAGCGGTTTCTATTGATACCTGATAAACTGCCTTGTAGGAGTGTATAAAAAATGACTCCAGCTTAACCATATCTTAAGCGGGTTCTATTGATACCTGATAAACCACCTTGTTGGAACGATAAAAACTGACTACGGCTTAACCACATCTTAAGCGGTTTCTATTGATACCTAATAAACCGCCTAGTTGGATCGTATAAAAATTGACTCCGGCATAACCATATCTCAAGTGGTTTTTATTGATACCTACCTACCCTAACCTACCCTATCCTACTCTGCCCTTCACCACCATACCCCGCCCCTACTCCACTATATCCCCACAACCCAATCCAAACTACCCCACCCCACCCTATCTCAAAACGACCCCAACACCCCTCTCTACCCTATCCTACCATACCCTACCCTAAACTACCTTACCCCACCCATTCCCACCACACACCAACCCACACTAAACCCCAAAGCCTGCCCATCCGACCCTACCCAACACCACCCCAGCCCACACTCACGCCATCCCAGCCCACCCGCAACTAACCCCACCCCTACCCTACCCTATCCCACACCACTCCAACCTCACTCCACCATTTCCCCACATCCTATCCAACCCAACCTCATCCTACCTTATCCTACACTACTCCACCCTATCCTATCCTACCCTACCCCACCCCACCCCAACCCACCCCACCCCACACTACCTCGACTCCACCATATACCCACATCCCCAGCCAACACCACTCCATCCATCCATACCCTACTCCACCCTACACCACCCTACCCTGCCCTACCCCACCCCACCCCACCCCACCCCATCCCTTCCCACCCCATTCCATAACCACCCAACGTATCCCACCCCACCCCTATTCCAAAACATCCCCAACCCACCCTACACGACCAAAACAGCCCTCCCCACACCACAATACCCAAGTCCAACCTCATCCCACTCCAGCCCATCAGCCACCCACCCCACCCCAACCGTACCCTACCCCATCCCACCCTCTCAACACCACGCCAGCCTACCCCTACCCACCCCACTCCTGCCCACCCGCCACTCACCCCTAACCAACCCTACACTATTCCACCCCACCCCACCCCATCCCCACTCCACCATATTCCCACATCCCAATCGAACCCCACCCCATCCTACGTTACCCTACCCTACCCTACCATTCTTTACACTACCCTACCATATCCCACCCAACGCCACCCCACCCCACCATATCTCGACATCCCCATCCAACCCCACCCGATCCTACCTTACCCTAACCTACCATACCCCACCCTACACTACCCTACCCTACACTATCAACCCATACCCACCTCACCCAACGCACCCATCCCATTCTACGTTACCCTACCCCACCCTACACAACCCTACACTATCCCACCTCATCCCACCACATCCAATCTCAAAACAATCCCACCCCACCCTACACGACCCCAACATTCCTCTTCTCACCTCACCACACCTCCCTACGCTACCCTACCCTACTCTACCTAGCCTACCCCACCCCACCTAACTACACGCCACCCGACACTACCCCCACACACCACCAGCCAACCCTCATCCCATTCCATAACCACCCAACCTACCCACCCCTATCCCAAAACAACCACAACCCACCCTACACGACACCAACATCCCTCCCATCACCAAACCTCCCTACCCTACCCTACCCTTACCTACCCTACCCTACCTTATCCTACTCTACTCTACCCAGCCAAACCCAACCCATCCAACTACACCCCACCAGACACTACCCCACACCACCCAAGCCAATCTAATCCCACCCCAGCCAACCGGCACCTCAACCCACCCCTACCTACCTTATCCAACCCTATCATACCCACCCCAACCCCATCCACAATATCCCCACATTCCTATCCAACCCCACGCCATCCTACCTTACCCTACCTACTCTAGCTTACCCTACTCTATCCCACCCCACCACACCCCACTCCACCATATCCACACATCCCCAACTCTATCCAACCCCACCCCATCCTACCTTACCCTACCCTAACCCTAACCCTAAACCACCCTAACCTACCATCCCACCACCACACCGCCATCCCATATTCACCCTACTCACCCAACACAACAACCCCATCCTATACTACTCTACCCTACCCCATCCCACCCCACCCCATCCCCATCCACCCAAAATACCACTCCATCGCACACCAACACCCCTCCCCAACCTACCCTACACCACCCAGGCCCACCCTACAACCACCCCACCCTACCCTACCCCACACTGACCCATCCCAACCCCACTCAATCATATCCCTCATCCCCATCAAACCCCAACCCACCCCATCTTAACATATCCTACCCTACTTTACCCTACCCTACATAGCCCATCCCAACCCCACTCCGCCATATCCCCACATCCCCATCCAACCACACTCCATCCTTCCTTACCCTACACTACAACGCCCTACCCTACCCCATCCCACCACACCCCAACCCACCCACCCCATCCTACCCTACCCAAGCCCACCTCATCCCTAAAAATACCACCTCACCACACACCAACACCCTCTCCACCCTACCCTACGAAACCCAAGCCCACCCCACAACCACCCCCCCCTACCCTAACCCACAATGACCCATCCCACCCACACCCCACTCTCACCCAAACCACACCGTGCACTTTCTTACCCTACACCCCAGCCCGCCTGCACCTCAACACTACCCTACCCTACCCCTTCACTTCCCATCACACCCCCATCCCGTAACCACCCTACCCACCCCACCAACCCACCTCATCCTACACTACCCTACCCTATCCCACCCCACACCTCCCCCACTCCAACATACCCCCACATCACCATCCAACCCAACCCCACCCTACCTTATCCTACCACACCCTACCCCACCCCACCCACCCCATCACAAAACCACTCAACCCCATCCTACCCTGCCTTACCTTGCCCCACCCCAACCACCCACTTCGCCACACTCCCCATAAACCGCACCCACCATACACCAACAGGCTTCCCCACCCTACACAACCCCACCCAACCAACCCCACCCAATCCCACCCCAATCCACCCTACCCTACACAACACTGACCCATCCCACCAACACTCCACCCCAACCCTGGTCTACCTTACCCTACCCTACTCCGCCCCGCCCACCCTCACCTGAGACCACCCTAGCCAACCCGCACATCACACCACCCCTACCCTACCCAACCCTACCTTATAATACCCCACCTCACCCCCACTCCACCATATCCCCACATCCCCATCCAACCCCACCCAATCCTACCTTACGCTACACTACCCTACACCACCCCATCCCACTCCTCAAAAGACCCCACCCAACTCCGAAAAAAAAACACCCCACCAAAAACCAACACCCTGGCCCATCCCACCTACACACCACCCTCACACCCACCCTGCCCCCACCCTACCCTACACTACCCCAGCCCACCCTCACCTTACCCCAGCCCACCCGCACCTTACCCCACCCCTACCCTAACCTTAAGGTAAACATTCTGTTATATACTATAGGCAAGAAAGTCGATTCTTGCTAATGTCCACGTGACCAACGCGGATAACCACGTGACCATTATTGACCAATCAATCAAAAGCGCGGGAAAAGGCTCTCGTGGAGAGGGGAACTGAGGCCGGTTCCATTACACCGATTTAGCCAATTCAACCACCATTAGTTTCACGGTTCATCACTTGCAGTTTTATGTAAAGACGATTGCTGCACGGTGGTCGATGACCGTTTATATTGCTCTGATATGACATGTAGCAATTATAAAACAGGGTCATTTTTATTCCTAGAAAAAATTAATAATAATATTCGGGTTCGTTCTGTGCGTTCGGAATCAGATTTTTGTAACACCGTCAACACGGATCACGTGATATACACGAAATGCCGATCACGTGATATACACAACTCCGAGCTCTGTTCTAGACGCCATATTTGTTTTCTTGGATTATTCTTATTATTATTCGCCATTATTCGTCATTATTATCGTAAGTACTTAATATAAATCATTGAAGAGATGGTTTGATCTCTGTAAACTTGTTTTTCTATCCATTTTCTCGAGCCAGACGGCCAGGTACGGATGAAGTCTTAAGTCAGCGTTTTAAAGCGAGAAATGCATCCGTGACCTAGTTCTTGGGATTTGGATCGGATTTCAAAGTCCTGAAAGTATTGAGGGAAGTTGATTTATGCGGTACATGCACATTCAACATGATAAAAATGGTAGTGGTAGATTAAACAGTTCTCTAAACGTCTTTGACAAGGTTGTAAAAAGGAGTTTAACAAGATTCGCGCCGCTTTGCCTGGGCAGGCTTAGATCCTCTGAGCGGTTTACCAGTGCTCGTGTGCAGTCGGTTTCAGCACGGCGCGGAAGCATCATGCAGTCCGTCTATTTCTTCAAGCCCTGATGGGCGGGGGCGGATGGACTGTGCTCGTGCATTTGACCATTGGCAAACATAATCTTCATAATCAGACGCCACATAACGCGGAGTCTGATCAGATTTGCTGTGCCTGCTTAAAGGGTCGAAGTAAATACCGCTAAGAACTACTAAGAACTACTAAGAAGCACTAAGAACTTCTAAGAAGCACTAAGAACTACTAAGAAGCACTAAGAACTACTAAGAAGCACTAAGAACTACTAAGAAGCACTAAGAAGCGGTACTTTAAAGAAATTTTAAGTTGTTATTTATTCAAAACGATATTTTAAATGTTATATTTATTAATGTGATTTATTTATAATTTGACTCTGTAGAAACATTAATGCTAAGAAACAGACCCTCCTGATTTTCGCACCCGGGGCTTGGGACCCGGCGAGGGCACAGTTATCTTTTTTTTTTTTTTTTTTTTTTTGTGTGTGTGTGTGTGTTTTTTTTTTTTTAATTTTTTTTTGTTTATTTTTTTTTTTTTTTTTACATTTGTACGGAACCCGGGAAGGGACATGATTTTTTTTTATTTTATAAGTTGTGCGCACAAGATAATATCTTGTGCGGACAACATATTATCTTGTGCGGACAACATATTATCTTGTGCAGACAACATATTATCTTGTGCGGACAAGATAATATCTTGTCCGCACAACATAATATCTTGTCCGCACAAGATATTATCTTGTGCGGACAACATATTATCTTGTGCAGACAAGATATTATCTTGTCCGCACAAGATATTAAGTTGTGCGAACAAGATATTATCTTGTCCGCACAAGATAATATCTTGTCTGCACAACATAGATCTTGTGCGCACAAGATATTATCTTGTCTGCACAAGATATTATCTTGTCCGCACAAGATAATATCTTGTCCGCACAAGATAATATCTTGTCCGCACAACTTCCCAAGATCTATGTTGTGCAAACAAGATAATATGTTGTGCGAACAAGATAATATGTTGTGCGAACAAGATCATATCTTGTCCGCACAAGATAATATCTTGTCCGCACAAGATAATATGTTGTCCGAACAAGATAATATCTTGTCCGCTCAAGATATTATCTTGTTCGCACAACATATTAAAAATAAAAACTCATGTCCCTTCCCGGGTTCCGTACATTTGTATTCTTTCTTTTTTAAATATATATTTTTTTTACTTTTGTTTTTCTAGCATTTTGGTATAGTTGATATTATTTTCTTATTTACCTTTTATTAAAATATCTACATATATATACAGTGGCCGTCCTCGGTAGCTGAGTCGGATGCGAGTCTAACTAGTGATCGTGAGGATGCCGAATCGATACCTCATTCTTTCATGGAGATTGATCTTGAAATCCCTTCTGCTGATCCAAGAAGGGTAGTTGTCAGTTTCTTGCTAAACAATGTGTACTGTACTGGTTAACCGCTAGCGTATAAGCCAGCCAGGAAAAAGGTTTGAAAAGTAAACTGACCGGCTCAGATTACCTAAATAGTGTTGACCGGGCCGTTAAACTCCAGTACAAGCAAACAAAAACCTATTTGCAATCGAACGGATGGTGTTGACTGGGTCATTAAACTGCAATACAAACAAATAAAATCTTTTTACAGTCAAACTTAAATGGCTTGAACCCTCTTGGGACCATGGGAATTTGTTCCAGTCTGGAGTAGCTCGAGTCATTAAAGAGCTACCCATCACAAAAAGATGCCAAATTAACTTTAGCCCCTTTAACCCACTGATGATGTATAAAGAAATACTGGGGTTTACAGGGCTTAACATTATTTATTCATTTCTGCTTTAAAACATAGATCGTGGTACTTGTTCGAGCCGCCCCACACAATCTACCTTTTGTGCAGAAACATAAAGCATACATCACAATTTTCTATCAATTGGTAAACTGACCTGCTCAAAATATCCTAAATAGTGTTGGCTGGGTCGTTAAAAACTCCAATCCAAACAAACAAATCAAATCTATAAACAGTCAAACTTAAATGGCTAGGAACATGAAAATTAGTCCAGGTCATGTGTAGTTCGAGCCATTGGGGGGCTACTCATCACAAATTTTAATTGTGAACCCCTTAAACCCCATTTATAGATAAAAATGGGGTTTACAGGGTTAACATTATTTTTTTATTCTTGCTTAAAACATAGATTGTGGTACCCGTTAGAGTCACCTCATCGAGGCGATTCTAATAGCTTCCCAGAAACTACTGGCTCAAAATGACTTAAATGGTGTTGACTGGTTCATTAAACTCCGATACAAAAGAAAATCTGTTTACAGTCAAACTTAAATAGCTAGAACCCTTTTGGGACCATAATTTTTTCGAGTCAGGGGAAGTTCGAGCCATTGAGGATCTACTCATTACAAAAACACGCCAATTTAATTGTGATTCCCCGTAAACCTTATTTATTGAGAAAAGCCGGGGTTAATTGGGGTAAAACATTTCTTTTAATTTCTAATTAACTATTCGGGCGTAAAATTGTGTGGCTCTTTAGAACCACCTGATTCAGGCGGTTGTAACGATTCCCAAACATATATGTTTGGATCATAAGTAAGAAAAATGCCGAAACTTCTCGTCTTATAAAATTAAATTTTAAGGAGACTTGAAATTGTATTTTATGGGGCAGAAAAAAATAGTTTTTTTTTTTTTTTTTACATTGCCACGTAAACGCGTTCACGTAGTTAAAAAAAAGGTCTGAAGTGAAAAAGTCCTCAAATTTTACGGTATACTTTCTAATATACTTTCTTTTTCTCCCCGCTCATAAGCCTGCATGATGTGTTCTCTAAGTAAAAATAAGTGAAAACAGCCGTAATGTAAAAAAAAAATAAAATAAATAGATCTAAATAAGTAATAAAAAATGTTTGAAACGAGGAATTTTCTGGGATAAGTACTCTGATGTTCTCCGCTTTTTATTAATTCTTAGTAGTTCTTAGAGCTTCTTAGTGCTTCTTAGTAGTTCTTAGTGCTTCTTAGTAGTTCTTAGTGCTTCTTAGTAGTTCTTAGTGCTTCTTAGTAGTTCTTAGTGCTTCTTAGTAGTTCTTAGTGCTTCTTAGTAGTTCTTAGTGCTTCTTAGTAGTTCTTAGTGCTTCTTAGTAGTTCTTAGTGCTTCTTAGTGCTTCTTAGTGCTTCTTAGTAGTTCTTAGTGCTTCTTAGTAGTTCTTAGTGGTATTTACTGCTACCGTGCTTAAACGGACAGTCCGATTCTCAGTTCATGATTATTTTCCCAACCTACATTTAGAGACAATCGATCCACAAGTACTCTCAGTGCTTTGATTACCTGACATACTGCCTTGTTGATATGTATACAAATTGACTGCCTTGTTGGATCATTTAAAATTGACCCCGGCTTAATCATATCTTAAGCGGTTTCTATTGATACCTGATAAACAGCCGTGTTGGATTGTATAAAAATTGACTCTGGCTTAACCATATCTTAAGCGGTTTCCATTGATAACTGATAAACCGCATTTTTGGAGCGTATAAAAATTGACCCCGGCTTAACCATATCTTAAGCGGTTTCTATTGATCTGTTATAAACCGCCTTGTGGGAGCGTATAAAAATTGACCCCGGCTTAACCATATCTTAGGCGGCTTCTATTGATACCTGATGAAGCGCCTTGTTGGAACGATAAAAAATGACTCCAGCTTAACCACATCTTAAGCGGTTTCAATTGATACCTGATAAACCGTCTAGTTGGATCGTACAAAAATTGACTCCGGCTTAACCATAACTTAAGTGGTGTCTATTGATAAACCGCCTTGTTGGATTGTATAAAAACTGACCCCGGCTTAACCATATCTTAAGCGGTTTCCATTGTTATCTGATAAACCGCCTAATTGAACGTATAAAAATTAACCCCGGCTTAACCATATCTTAAGCGGCATCTATTGATACCTGATAAACCGCCTTGTTGGAACGATAGAAATTGACTCCGGCTTAACCATATCTTAAGCGGTTTCTATTGATACCTGATAAACCGTCTAGTTGGATCCTATAAAAACTGACCCCGGCTTATCGATATCTTAAGCGGTGTCTATTGATACCTGATAAACCGCCTAATTGGAACGTATAAAAATTGACCCGGCTTAACCATATCTTAAGCGGCATCTATTGATACCTGATAAACCGCCTTGTTGGAACGATAGAAATTGACTCCGGCTTAACCATATCTTAAGCGGTTTCTATTGATACCTGATAAACCGTCTAGTTGGATCCTATAAAAACTGACCCCGGCTTATCGATATCTTAAGCGGTGTCTATTGATACCTGATAAACCGCCTAATTGGAACGTATAAAAATTGACCCGGCTTAACCATATCTTAAGCGGCATCTATTGATACCTGATAAACTGCCTTGTTGGAACGATAGAAATTGACTCCGGCTTAACCATATCTTAAGCGGTTTCTATTGATACCTGATAAACCGTCTAGTTGGATCCTATAAAAACTGACCCCGGCTTATCGATATCTTAAGCGGTGTCTATTGATACCTGATAAACCGCCTAATTGGAACGTATAAAAATTGACCCGGCTTAACCATATCTTAAGCGGCATCTATTGATACCTGATAAACCGCCTTGTTGGAACGATAGAAATTGACTCCGGCTTAACCATATCTTAAGGGGTTTCTATTGATACCTGATAAACCGTCTAGTTGGATCCTATAAAAACTGACCCCGGCTTATCGATATCTTAAGCGGTGTCTATTGATACCTGATAAACCGCCTAATTGGAACGTATAAAAATTGACCCGGCTCAACCATATCTTAAGCGGTTTCTATTGTTACCTTATAAACCGCCTTGGAGGAGCGTATTAAAATTAACCCTGGCTTAACCATATCTTAAGCGGCTTATATTGATACCTGATGAACCGCCTTGTTGGAACGATAAAAATTGACTCCGGCTTAACCACATCTTAAGCGGTTTCTATTGATACCTAATAAACAGCCTTGTTGGATCATATAAAAATGACTCCGGCATAACCATATCTTAAGCGGATAATATTGATACCTACCTACCCTACTCTATCCTATCCTACTCTGCCCTTCCCCACCCAACCCCGTCCCTATTCAACTATATCCCCACAACCAAATTTAACCCCATCCAATCCTACACCACCGTACCCTACCCCACCCACGCCACCCCACCCCATCCCATCCCCATCTCATAACCATCCCAGCCAACCCAATCCACCCCACCCCACACCTTTCTCAAAACGACCCCAACACCCCTCTCTACCATACCCTTAACTACCCTACCCAACCCACACACTAAACCCCAAAGCCAACCAGCCCACCCGACCCTACCCCACACCACCCCAGCCCACACTCACCCCAGACCAGCCCACCCGCACCTAACCCCTACCCTATCCCACCCCACCCTTACTCCACCATATCCCCACAACCCCATCCAACCCAACCCCATCCTACCTTACCCTACCCTAACCCTAACCCTAAACCACCCTACCCTACCATCCCACCACCTTACCCGACCCCACCACAACTAACCCTACCCCATCCCTAACCACCACACCGCCATCCCATATTCACCCTACTCGCCCAACACAACAACCCCATCCTATACTACTCTACCCTACCCCACCCCACCCCATCCCCATCAACCCAAAATACCACTCCATCGCACACCAACACCCCTTCCCCACCCAGGCCCACCCTACAACCACTCCACCCTACCCTACCCCACACTTACCCATCCCAACCCCACTCAATCATATCCCTCATCCCCATCAAACCCCAACCCACGCCATCCTAACATACCCTACCCTACTCTACCCTACCCTACATAGCCCACCCCAACCCCACTCCACCATATACCCACATCCCCATCCAACCACACCCCATCCTTCCTTACCCTACCCTACACCGCCCTACCCTACCCCATCCCACCACACCCCAACCCACCCACCCCATCCTACCCTACCCAAGCCCACCCCATCCCCATCCCCATCCCTAAAAATACCACCACATCACACACAAACACCCTCCCCACCCTACCCTACGAAACCCAAGCCCACCCCACAACCACCCCACCCTACCCTAACCCACAATGACCCATCCCACACACACCCCACCATCACCCAACCCACACCGTGCACTATCTTACCCTACACCCCAGCCCGCCTGCACCTCAAAACTACCCTACACTACCCCTTCACTTCCCATCACACCCCCATCCCGTAACCACCCTACCCACCCAACCAACCCACCTCATCCTACACTACCCTACCCTATCCCACCCCACACCTCCCCCACTCCAACATACCCCCACATCACCATCCAACCCAACCCCATCCTACCTTATCCTACCACACCCTACCCCACCCCACCTACCCCATCACAAAACCACTCCACCCCATCCTACCCTGCCTTACCTTGCCCCACCCCAACCACCCACCTCGCCACATTCCCCATAAACCGGGCCCAGGCCCACCCTACAACCACCCCACCCTACCCTACCCCACACTTACCCATCCCAACCCCACTCAATCATA
The DNA here is from genome assembly GCA_963580285.1 of Lucinisca nassula. Lineage (NCBI taxonomy): Eukaryota > Metazoa > Mollusca > Bivalvia > Lucinida > Lucinidae > Lucinisca > Lucinisca nassula. Next base: position 87,902,106 of record OY757027.1, read on the forward strand.
TCCCTCATCCCCATCAAACCCCAACCCACCCCATCCTAACATACCCTACCCTACTCTACCCTACCCTACATAGCCCACCCCAACCCCACTCCACCATATCCCCACATCCCCATCCAACCACACCCCATCCTTCCTTACCCTACCCTACACCGCCCTACCCTACCCCATCCCACCACACCCCACCCACCCACCCCATCCTACCCTACCCAAGCCCACCCCATCCCCATCCCTAAAAATACCACCTCATCACACACAAACACCCTCCCCACCCTACCCTACGAAACCCAAGCCCACCCCACAACCACCCCACCCTACCCTAACCCACAATTACCCATCCCACACACACCCCACTATCACCCAACCCACACCGTGCACTATCTTACCCTACACCCCAGCCCGCCTGCACCTCAAAACTACCCTACACTACCCCTTCACTTCCCATGACACCCCCATCCCGTAACCACCCTACCCACCCAACCAACCCACCTCATCCTACACTACCCTACCCTATCCCACCCCACACCTCCCCCACTCCAACATACCCCCACACCACCATCCAACCCAACCCCATCCTACCTTATCCTACCACACCCTACCCCACCCCACCCACCCCATCACAAAACCACTCCACCCCATCCTACCCTGCCTTACCTTGCCCCACCCCAACCACCCACCTCGCCACATTCCCCATAAACCGCACCCACCATACACCAACAGGCTTCCCCACCATTCACAACCCCACCCAACCAACCCCACCCAATCCCACCCCAACCCACCCTACCCTACCCCACACTGACCCATCCCACCAACACCCCACCCCAACCCTGGCCTACCTTACCCTACCCTACTCCGCCCCGCCCACCCTCACCTGAGACCACCCTAGCCAACCTGCACATCACACCACCCCTACCCTACCCAACCCTACCTTATAATACCCCACCTCACCCCCACTCCACCATATCCCCACATCCCAATCCAACCCCACCCAATCCTACCTTACGCTACACTACCCTACCCCACCCCATCCCACTCCCCAAAAGACCCCACCCAACTCCGAAAAAAAAACACCCCACCATACACCAACACCCTGGCCCATCCCACCTACACCCCACCCTCACACCCACCCTGCCCCACCGTACCCTACACCACCCCAGCTCACCCTCACCTTACCCCAGCCCACCCGCTCCTTACCCCACCCCTACCCTAACCTTAAGATAAACATTCTGTCATATACTATAGGCAAGAAAGTCGATTCTTGCTAATGCCAACGTGACCAACGCGGATAACCACGTCACCATTATTGACCAATCAATCAAATGCGCGGGAAAAGGCTCTCGTGGAGAGGGGAACTGAGGCCGGTTCCATTACACCGATTTAGCCAATTCAACCACCATTAGTTTCACCGTTCATCACTTGCAGTTTTATGTAGACGATTGCTGCACGATGGTCGATGACCGTTTATATTGCTCTGATATGACATGTAGCAATTATAAAACAAGGTCATTTTTATTCCTAGAAAAAATTAATAATAATATTCGGGTTCGTTCTGTGCGTTCGGAATCAGATTTTTGTAACACCGTCAACACTGATCACGTGATATACACAAAATGCCAATCACGTGATATACACAACGCCGAGCTCTGTTCCAGACGCCATATTTGTTTTCTTGGATTATTCTTATTATTATTCGCCATTATTCGTCATTATTATCGTAAGTTCTTAATATAAATCATTGAAGAGATGGTTTGATCTCTGTAAACTTGTTTTTCTATCCATTTTCTTCTCGAGCCAGACGGCCAGGTACGGATGAAGTCTTAAGTCAGCGTTTTAAAGCGAGAAATGCATCCGTGACCTAGTTCTTGGGATTTGGATCGGATTTCAAAGTACTGAAAGTATTGAGGGAAGTTGGTTTATGAGGTACATGTACATTCACCATGATAAAAATGGTAGTGGTAGATTAAACAGTTCTCTAAACATCTTTGACAAGGTTGTAAAAAGGAGTTTAACCAGATTCGCACCGCTTTGCCTGGGCAGGCTTAGATCCTCTGAGCGGTTTACCAGTGCTCGTGTGCAGTCGGTTTCAGCACGGCGCGGAAGCATCATGCAGTCCGTCTATTTCTTCAAGCCCTGATGGGCGGGGGGGGGGGATGGACTGTGCTCGTGCATTTGACCATTGGCAAACATAATCTTCATAATCAGACGCCACATAACGCGGAGTCTGATTAGATTTGCTGTGCCTGCTTAAACGGACAGTCCGATTCTCAGTTCATGATTATTTTCCCAACCTACATTTAGAGACAATCGATCCACAAGTACTCTCAGTGCTTTGATTACCTGACATACTGCCTTGTTGATATGTATACAAATTGACTGCCTTGTTGGATCATTTAAAATTGACCCCGGCTTAATCATATCTTAAGCGTTTTTTATTGATACCTGATAAACAGCCGTGTTGGATTGTATAAAAATTGACTCTGGCTTAACCATATCTTAAGTGGTTTCCATTGATAACTGATAAACCGCATTTTTGGAGTGTATAAAATTGACCCCGGCTTAACCATATCTTAAGCGGTTTCTATTGATCCGTTATAAACCGCCTTGTGGGAGCGTATAAAAATTGACCCCGGCTTAACCATATCTTAGGCGGCTTCTATTGATACCTGATAAAGCACCTTGTTGGAATGATAAAAAATGACTCCAGCTTAACCAAATCTTAAGCGGTTTCAATTGATACCTGATAAACCGTCTAGTTGGATCGTACAAAAATTGACTCCGGCTTAACCATAACTTAAGTGGTGTCTATTGATACCTGATAAACCGCCTTGTTGGATTGCATAAAAACTGACCCCGGCTTAACCATATCTTAAGCGGTTTCCATTGTTATCTGATAAACCGCCTAATTGAACGTATAAAAATTAACCCCAGCTTAACCATATCTTAAGCGGCATCTATTGATACCTGATAAACCGCCTTGTTGGAACGATAGAAATTGACTCCGGCTTAACTATATCTTAAGCGGTTTCTATTGATACCTGATAAACCGTCTAGTTGGATCCTATAAAAACTGACCCCGGCTTATCGATATCTTAAGCGGTGTCTATTGATACCTGATAAACCGCCTAATTGGAACTTATAAAAATTGACCCGGCTTAACCATATCTTAAGCGGCATCTATTGATACCTGATAAACCGCCTTGTTGGAACGATAGAAATTGACTCCGGCTTAACCATATCTTAAGCGGTTTCTATTGATACCTGATAAACCGTCTAGTTGGATCCTATAAAAACTGACCCCGGCTTATCGATATCTTAAGCGGTGTCTATTGATACCTGATAAACCGCCTAATTGGAACGTATAAAAATTGACCCGGCTCAACCATATCTTAAGCGGTTTCTATTGTTACCTTATAAACCGCCTTGTAGGAGCATATTAAAATTAACCCTGGCTTAACCATATCTTAAGCGGCTTATATTGATAGCTGATGAACCGCCTTGTTGGAATGATAAAAATTGACTCCGGCTTAACCACATCTTAAGCGGTTTCTATTGATACCTAATAAACAGCCTAGTTGGATCATATAAAAATGACTCCGGCATAACCATATCTTAAGCGGATAATATTGATACCTACCTACCCTACTCTATCCTATCCTACACTGCCCTTCCCCACCCAACCCCGTCCCTACTCAACTATATCCCCACAACCCAATTTAACCCCATCAAATCCAACCCCACCCTACACCACCGTACCCTACCCCACCCCACGCCACCCCACCCCATCCCGCCCCCATCCCATCCCCATCTCATTACCATCCCAGCCAACCCAATCCACCCCACCCCACACCTTTCTCCAAAACGACCCAAACACCCCTCTCTACCATACCCTTCACTACCCTACCCAACCCACACACTAAACCCCAAAGCCCGCCAGCCCACCCGACCCTACCCCACACCACCCCAGCCCACACTCACCCCACCCCAGACCAGCCCACCCGCACCTAACCCCTACCCTATCCCACCCCACCCTTACTCCACCATATCCCCACATCCCCATCCAACCCAACCCCATCCTACCTTACCCTACCCTAACCCTAACCCTAAACAACCCTACCCTACCATCCCACCACCTTACCCGACCCCACCACAACTTACCCTACCCCATCCCTAACCATCACACCGCCATCCCATATTCACCCTACTCGCCCAACACAACAACCCCATCCTATACTACTCTACCCTACCCCATCCCACCCCACCCCATCCCCATCCACCCAAAATACCACTCCATCGCACACCAACACCCCTCCCCAACCTACCCTTCCCCACCCAGGCCCACCCTACAACCACCCCACCCTACCCTACCCCACACTTACCCATCCCAACCCCACTCAATCATATCCCTCATCCCCATCAAACCCCAACCCACCCCATCCTAACATACCCTACCCTACTCTACCCTACCCTACATAGCCCACCCCAACCCCACTCCACCATATCCCCACATCCCCATCCAACCACACCCCATCCTTCCTTACCCTACCCTACACCGCCCTACCCTACCTCATCCCACCACACCCCAACCCACCCACCCCATCCTACCCTACCCAAGCCCACCCCATCCCCATCCCTAAAAATACCACCTCATCACACACAAACACCCTCCCAGCCCTACCCTACGAAACCCAAGCCCACCCCACCCTACCCTAACCCACAATGACCCATCCCACACACACCCCACTATCACCCAACCCACACCGTGCACTATCTTACCCTACACCCCAGCCCGCCTGCACCTCAAAACTACCCTACACTACCCCTTCACTTCCCATCACACCCCCATCCCGTAACCACCCTACCCACCCAACCAACCCACCTCATCCTACACTACCCTACCCTATCCCACCCCACACCTCCCCCACTCCAACATACCCCCACATCACCATCCAACCCAACCCCATCCTACCTTATCCTACCACACCCTACCCCACCCCACCCACCCCACCCACCCCATCACAAAACCACTCCACCCCATCCTACCCTGCCTTACCTTGCCCCACCCCAACCACCCACCTCGCCACATTCCCCATAAACCGGGCCCAGGCCCACCCTACAACCACCCCACCCTACCCTACCCCACTCTTACCCATCCCAACCCCATTCAATCATATCCCTCATCCCCATCAAACCCCAACCCACCCATCCTAACATACCCTACCCTTTTCTGCCCTATCCTACATAGCCCACCCCAACCCCACTCCACCATATCCCCACATCCCCATCCAACCACACCCCATCCTTCCTTACCCTACCCTACACCGCCCTACCCTACCCCATCCCACCACACCCCAACCCACCCACCCCATCCTACCCTACCCAAGCCCACCCCATCCCCATCCCCATCCCTAAAAATACCACCTCATCACACACAAACACCCTCCCCACCCTACCCTACGAAACCCAAGCCCACCCCACAACCACCCCACCCTACCCTAACCCACAATGACCCATCCCACACACACCCCACTATCACCCAACCCACACCGTGCACTATCTTATCCTACACCCCAGCCCGCCTGCACCTCAAAACTACCCGACACTACCCCTTCACTTCCCATCACACCCCCATCCCGTAACCACCCTACTCACCCAACCAACCCACCTCATCCTACACTACCCTACCCTATCCCACCCCACACCTCCCCCACTCCAACATACCCCCACATCACCATCCAACCCAACCCCATCCTACCTTATCCTATAACACCCTACCCCACCCCACCCACCCCATCACAAAACCACTCCACCCCATCCTACCCTGCCTTACCTTGACCCACCCCAACCACCCACCTCGCCACATTCCCCATAAACCGCACCCACCATACACCAACAGGCTTCCCCACCATTCACAACCCCACCCAACCAACCCCACCCAATCCCACCCCAACCCACCCTACCCTACCCCACACTGACCCATCCCACCAACACCCCACCCCAACCCTGGCCTACCTTACCCTACCCTACTCCGCCCCCGCCCACCCTCACCTGAGACCACCCTAGCCAACCTGCACATCACACCACCCCTACCCTACCCAACCCTACCTTATAATACCCCACCTCACCCCCACTCCACCATATCCCCACATCCCAATCCAACCCCACCCAATCCTACCTTACGCTACACTACCCTACCCCACCCCATCCCACTCCCCAAAAGACCCCACCCAACTCCGAAAAAAAAAAACACCCCACCATACACCAACACCCTGGCCCATCCCACCTACACCCCACCCACACACCCACCCTGCCCCACCGTACCCTACACCACCCCAGCTCACCCTCACCTTACCCCAGCCCACCCGCTCCTTACCCCACCCCTACCCTAACCTTAAGATAAACAATCTGTCATATACTATAGGCAAGAAAGTCGATTCTTGCTAATGCCCACGTGACCAACGCGGATAACCACGTCACCATTATTGACCAATCAATCAAATGCGCGGGAAAAGGCTCTCGTGGAGAGGGGAACTGAGGCCGGTTCCATTACACCGATTTAGCCAATTCAACCACCATTAGTTTCACCGTTCATCACTTGCAGTTTTATGTAAAGACGATTGCTGCACGGTGGTCGATGACCGTTTATATTGCTCTGATATGACATGTAGCAATTATAAAACAAGGTCATTTTTATTCCTAGAAAAAATTAATAATAATATTCGGGTTCGTTCTGTGCGTTCGGAATCAGATTTTTGTAACACCGTCAACACTGATCACGTGATATACACAAAATGCCAATCACGTGATATACACAACGCCGAGCTCTGTTCCAGACGCCATATTTGTTTTTCTTGGATTATTCTTATTATTATTCGCCATTATTCGTCATTATTATCGTAAGTTCTTAATATAAATCATTGAAGAGATGGTTTGATCTCTGTAAACTTTTTTTTCTATCCATTTTCTTCTCGAGCCAGACGGCCAGGTACGGATGAAGTCTTAAGTCAGCGTTTTAAAGCGAGAAATGCATCCGTGACCTAGTTCTTGGGATTTGGATCGGATTTCAAAGTACTGAAAGTATTGAGGGAAGTTGATTTATGAGGTACATGTACATTCACCATGATAAAAATGGTAGTGGTAGATTAAACAGTTCTCTAAACATCTTTGACAAGGTTGTAAAAAGGAGTTGAACCAGATTCGCACCGCTTTGCCTGGGCAGGCTTAGATCCTCTGAGCGGTTTACCGGTGCTCGTGTGCAGTCGGTTTCAGCACGGCGCGGAAGCATCATGCAGTCCGTCTATTTCTTCAAGCTCTGATGGGCGGGGGAGGGGGGGGCGGATGGACTGTGCTCGTGCATTTGACCATTGGCAAACATAATCTTCATAATCAGACGCCACATAACGCGGAGTCTGATCAGATTTGCTGTGCCTGCTTAAACGGACAGTCCGATTCTCAGTTCATGATTATTTTCCCAACCTACATTTAGAGACAATCGATCCACAAGTACTCTCAGTGCTTTGATTACCTGACATACTGCCTTGTTGATATGTATACAAATTGACTGCCTTGTTGGATCATTTAAAATTGACCCCGGCTTAATCATATCTTAAGCGTTTTTTATTGATACCTGATAAACAGCCGTGTTGGATTGTATTAAAATTGACTCTGGCTTAACCATATCTTAAGTGGTTTCCATTGATAACTGATAAACCGCATTTTTGGAGCGTATAAAATTGACCCCGGCTTAACCATATCTTAAGCGGTTTCTATTGATCCGTTATAAACCGCCTTGTGGGAGCGTATAAAAATTGACCCCGGCTTAACCATATCTTAGGCGGCTTCTATTGATACCTGATAAAGCACCTTGTTGGAATGATAAAAAATGACTCCAGCTTAACCAAATCTTAAGCGGTTTCAATTGATACCTGATAAACCGTCTAGTTGGATCGTACAAAAATTGACTCCGGCTTAACCATAACTTAAGTGGTGTCTATTGATACCTGATAAACCGCCTTGTTGGATTGTATAAAAACTGACCCCGGCTTAACCATATCTTAAGTGGTTTCCATTGTTATCTGATAAACCGCCTAATTGAACGTATAAAAATTAACCCCAGCTTAACCATATCTTAAGCGGCATCTATTGATACCTGATAAACCGCCTTGTTGGAACGATAGAAATTGACTCCGGCTTATCGATATCTTAAGCGGTGTCTATTGATACCTGATAAACCGCCTAATTGGAACGTATAAAAATTGACCCGGCTTAACCATATCTTAAGCGGCATCTATTGATACCTGATAAACCGCCTTGTTGGAACGATAGAAATTGACTCCGGCTTAACCATATCTTAAGCGGTTTCTATTGATACCTGATAAACCGTCTAGTTGGATCCTATAAAAATTGACCCCGGCTTATCGATATCTTAAGCGGTGTCTATTGATACCTGATAAACCGCCTAATTGGAACGTATAAAAATTGACCCGGCTCAACCATATCTTAAGCGGTTTCTATTGTTACTTTATAAACCGCCTTGTAGGAGCGTATTAAAATTAACCCTGGCTTAACCATATCTTAAGCGGCTTATATTGATACCTGATGAACCGCCTTGTTGGAATGATAAAAATTGACTCCGGCTTAACCACATCTTAAGCGGTTTCTATTGATACCTAATAAACAGCCTAGTTGGATCATATAAAAATGACTCCGGCATAACCATATCTTAAGCGGATAATATTGATACCTACCTACCCTACTCTATCCTATCCTACACTGCCCTTCCCCACCCAACCCCGTCCCTACTCAACTATATCCCCACAACCTAATTTAACCCCATCAAATCCAACCCCACCCTACACCACCGTACCCTACCCCACCCCATCCCGCCCCCATCCCATCCCCATCTCATTACCATCCCAGCCAACCCAATCCACCCCACCCCACACCTTTCTCCAAAACGACCCAAACACCCCTCTCTACCATACCCTTCACTACCCTACCCAACCCACACACTAAACCCCAAAGCCCGCCAGCCCACCCGACCCTACCCCACACCACCCCAGCCCACACTCACCCCACCCCAGACCAGCCCACCCGCACCTAACCCCTACCCTATCCCACCCCACCCTTACTCCACCATATCCCCACATCCCCATCCAACCCAACCCCATCCTACCTTACCCTACCCTAACCCTAACCCTAAACCACCCTACCCTACCATCCCACCACCTTACCCGACCCCACCACAACTTACCCTACCCCATCCCTAACCACCACACCGCCATCCCATATTCACCCTACTCGCCCAACACAACAACCCCATCCTATACTACTCTACCCTACCCCATCCCACCCCATCCCCATCCACCCAAAATACCACTCCATCGCACACCAACACCCCTCCCCAACCTACCCTTCCCCACCCAGGCCCACCCTACAACCACCCCACCCTACCCTACCCCACACTTACCCATCCCAACCCCACTCAATCATATCCCTCATCCCCATCAAACCCCAAACCACCCCATCCTAACATACCCTACCCTACTCTACCCTACCCTACATAGCCCACCCCAACCCCACTCCACCATATCCCCACATCCCCATCCAACCACACCCCATCCTTCCTTACCCTACCCTACACCGCCCTACCCTACCCCATCCCACCACACCCCAACCCACCCACCCCATCCTACCCTACCCAAGCCCACCCCATCCCCATCCCTGAAAATACCACCTCACCACACACCAACACCCTCCCCACCCTACCCTACGAAACCCAAGCCCACCCCACAACCACCCCACCCTACCGTAACCCACAATGACCCATCCCACCCACACCCCACTCTCACCCAACCCACACCGTGCACTATCTTACCCTACACCCCAGCCCACCTGCACCTCAACACTACCCTACCCTACCCCTTCACTTCCCGTCACACCCCCATCCCGTAACCACCCTACCCACCCAACCAACCCACCTCATCCTACACTACCCTACCCTATCCCACCCCACACCTCCCCCACTCCAACATACCCCCACATCACCATCCAACCCAACCCCATCCTACCTTATCCTACCACACCCTACCCCACCCCACCCACCCCATCACAAAATTACTCCACCCCATCCTACCCTGCCTTACCTTGCCCCACCCCAACCACCCACCTCGCCACACTCCCCATAAACCGCACCCACCATACACCAACAGGCTTCCCCACCCTACACGACCCCACCCAACCAACCCCACCCAATCCCACCCCAACCCACCCTACCCCACACTGACCCATCCCACCAACACCCAACCCCAACCCTGGCCTACCTTACCCTACCCTACTCCGCCCACCCTCACCTGAGACCACCCTAGCCAACCTGCACATCACACCACCCCTACCCTACCCAACCCTACCTTATAATACCCCACCTCACCCCCACTCCACCATATCCCCACACCCCTATCCAACCCCACCCAATCCTACCTTACGCTACACTACCCTACCCCACCCCATCCCACTCCCCAAAAGACCCCACCCAACTCCGAAAAAAAAAACACCCCACCATACACCAACACCCTGGCCCATCCCACCTACACCCCACCCTCACACCCGGCCTGCCCCACCCTACCCTACACCACCCCAGCTCACCCTCACCTTACCCCAGCCCACCCGAACCTTACCCCACCCCTACCCTAACCTTAAGGTAAACATTCTGTTATATACTATAGGCAAGAAAGTCGATTCTTGCTAATGTCCACGTGACCAACGCGGATAACCACGTGACCATTATTGACCAATCAATCAAATGCGCGGGAAAAGGCTCTCGTGGAGAGGGGAACTGAGGCCGGTTCCATTACACAGATTTAGCCAATTCAACCACCATTAGTTTCACCGTTCATCACTTGCAGTTTTATGTAAAGACGATTGCTGCACGATGGTCGATGACCGTTTATATTGCTCTGATATGACATGTAGCAATTATAAAACAAGGTCATTTTTATTCCTAGAAAAAATTAATAATAATATTCGGGTTCGTTCTGTGCGTTCGGAATCAGATTTTTGTAACACCGTCAACACTGATCACGTGATATACACAAAATGCCAATCACGTGATATACACAACGCCGAGCTCTGTTCCAGACGCCATATTTGTTTTCTTGGATTATTCTTATTATTATTCGCCATTATTCGTCATTATTATCGTAAGTTCTTAATATAAATCATTTAAGAGATGGTTTGATCTCTGTAAACTTGTTTTTCTATCCATTTTCTTCTCGAGCCAGACGGCCAGGTACGGATGAAGTCTTAAGTCAGCGTTTTAAAGCGAGAAATGCATCCGTGACCTAGTTCTTGGGATTTGGATCGGATTTCAAAGTACTGAAAGTATTGAGGGAAGTTGATTTATGAGGTACATGTACATTCACCATGATAAAAATGGTAGTGGTAGATTAAACAGTTCTCTAAACATCTTTGACAAGGTTGTAAAAAGGAGTTGAACCAGATTCGCACCGCTTTGCCTGGGCAGGCTTAGATCCTCTGAGCGGTTTACCGGTGCTCGTGTGCAGTCGGTTTCAGCACGGCGCGGAAGCATCATGCAGTCCGTCTATTTCTTCAAGCTCTGATGGGCGGGGGAGGGGGGGGCGGATGGACTGTGCTCGTGCATTTGACCATTGGCAAACATAATCTTCATAATCAGACGCCACATAACGCGGAGTCTGATCAGATTTGCTGTGCCTGCTTAAACGGACAGTCCGATTCTCAGTTCATGATTATTTTCCCAACCTACATTTAGAGACAATCGATCCACAAGTACTCTCAGTGCTTTGATTACCTGACATACTGCCTTGTTGATATGTATACAAATTGACTGCCTTGTTGGATCATTTAAAATTGACCCCGGCTTAATCATATCTTAAGCGTTTTTTATTGATACCTGATAAACAGCCGTGTTGGATTGTATTAAAATTGACTCTGGCTTAACCATATCTTAAGTGGTTTCCATTGATAACTGATAAACCGCATTTTTGGAGCGTATAAAATTGACCCCGGCTTAACCATATCTTAAGCGGTTTCTATTGATCCGTTATAAACCGCCTTGTGGGAGCGTATAAAAATTGACCCCGGCTTAACCATATCTTAGGCGGCTTCTATTGATACCTGATAAAGCACCTTGTTGGAATGATAAAAAATGACTCCAGCTTAACCAAATCTTAAGCGGTTTCAATTGATACCTGATAAACCGTCTAGTTGGATCGTACAAAAATTGACTCCGGCTTAACCATAACTTAAGTGGTGTCTATTGATACCTGATAAACCGCCTTGTTGGATTGTATAAAAACTGACCCCGGCTTAACCATATCTTAAGTGGTTTCCATTGTTATCTGATAAACCGCCTAATTGAACGTATAAAAATTAACCCCAGCTTAACCATATCTTAAGCGGCATCTATTGATACCTGATAAACCGCCTTGTTGGAACGATAGAAATTGACTCCGGCTTATCGATATCTTAAGCGGTGTCTATTGATACCTGATAAACCGCCTAATTGGAACGTATAAAAATTGACCCGGCTTAACCATATCTTAAGCGGCATCTATTGATACCTGATAAACCGCCTTGTTGGAACGATAGAAATTGACTCCGGCTTAACCATATCTTAAGCGGTTTCTATTGATACCTGATAAACCGTCTAGTTGGATCCTATAAAAATTGACCCCGGCTTATCGATATCTTAAGCGGTGTCTATTGATACCTGATAAACCGCCTAATTGGAACGTATAAAAATTGACCCGGCTCAACCATATCTTAAGCGGTTTCTATTGTTACTTTATAAACCGCCTTGTAGGAGCGTATTAAAATTAACCCTGGCTTAACCATATCTTAAGCGGCTTATATTGATACCTGATGAACCGCCTTGTTGGAATGATAAAAATTGACTCCGGCTTAACCACATCTTAAGCGGTTTCTATTGATACCTAATAAAAGGGTTAGGGTTAGGGTTAGGGTTAGGGTTAGGGTTAGGGTTAGGGTTTAGGGGTTAGGGTTTAGGGTTAGGGTTAGGGTTAGGGTTAGGGTTAGGGTTAGGGTTAGGGGTTAGGGTTAGGGTTAGGGTTAGGGTTAGGGTTAGGGTTAGAGTTAGGGTTAGGGTTAGGGTTAGGGTTAGGGTTAGGGTTAGGGTTAGGGTTTAGGGTTAGGGTTAGGGTTAGGGTTAGGGTTAGGGTTAGGGGTTAGGGGTTAGGGTTAGGGTTAGGGTTAGGGTTAGGGTTAGGGTTAGGGTTAGGGTTAGAGGTTAGGGTTAGGGTTAGGGTTAGGGTTAGGGTTAGGGTTAGGGTTAGGGTTAGGGTTAGGGGTTAGGGGTTAGGGGTTAGGGTTAGGGTTAGGGTTAGGGTTAGGGTTAGGGTTAGGGTTAGGGTTAGGGTTAGGGTTAGGGTTAGGGTTAGGGTTAGGGTTAGGGTTAGGGTTAGGGTTAGGGTTGGGTTAGGGTTAGGGTTAGGGTTAGGGTTAGGGTTAGGGTTAGGGTTAGGGTATAGGCGATTTGGCATTAGCGTTAGCGTTCTAACCCTAGCGGATGTATATTTTGCTTAGGGTTGGTGTGTACTTAGGTTAGGGTTGCCTTTTTACCAACCCTGGCGTAGGATATTGTTACTATTTTTAGTAAATTTTACCGAACTTCTTTTTTCAAGGGAGAGTATTCAACAAGGGAAATAACAAAGTTTGGAATAAGTTTGAAATTTCCATGACATAGCCTACTTTGGAATTGTGTAGCTCGGCAACGCCTCGGCGTACAGACAAAAAATTTATATGTACGTGTAGATTGGAATGGGGACTACATGCTCATGTATACAGACTACGCCTGAGGTACCCCTTCTCCAGGTTGTAAGACTTCAAAGTTAGCACAATGGCTGTTTCCGACTCGACATGAAAATTTGCTAAGTTATTTTTCCAATTTACAATACTTTGGAACTATGTAGTTCGGCAACGCCTCGGCGTAGAGAAAAAAGGTTTACATGTACGTGTAGATCGGAATGGGGACTACGAGCTCATGTATACAGACTACGCCTGAGATACCCCTTCTCAAGGTTGTAAGAGTTCAAAGTGAGCATAATGGCTGTTTCCAGGATTTTTTTCAATTTATTGGCTTTGCTCAATATTCAATGATTCATAGATCGAGAATGCCTCGGCGGACGGAAGAAATGTTAACATGTATGTGTAGATCAGAATCAGGAGAACAAATTCATTCATGCAGACTACCACTCACGTGGCCCTTCTTCTGGTTGTAATAGTTCAAAGTCAGCATACCATGTATTTAGTTACAGCCTTATATCACTTATTATAATTCAGACTTAGCCGGTGTACCAAGCCATTATCTGATACCATGTATTTAGTCGCAGACTTATATCGCCTTATTATTCTTCAGACTTAGCCGCTGTACCAAGCCGGTATCTGATACCATGTATTTAGCCGCAGACTTATATCACCTAATTATTCTTCAGACTAGTACCAAGACAGTATCTAATGCCATGTATTTAGTCGCAGACTTATATCACCTTATTATTCCTCAGACTTAGTCGCTGTACCAAGAAGGTATCTGATACCATGTATTTAGTAGCAGACTGATATCACTGAATTATTATTCAGACTTAGCCGCTGTACCAAGCCAGTATCTGATACCATGTATTTAGTCGCAGACTTATATCACCTTCTTATTCTTCAGAAATAGCCGCTGTACCAAGCCGGTTTCTGATACCATGTATTTAGTCGCAGACTTATATCACCTTATTATTCTTCAGACTTAGCCGGTGTACCAAGCCGATATCTGATACCATGTATTTAGTCGCAGACTTATATCACCTTCTTATTCTTCAGACTTAGCCGGTGTACCAAGCTGGTATCTGATACCATGTATTTAGTCGCAGACTTATATCAGCTTATTATTCTTCAGACTTAGCAGCTGTACCAAGCCGGTATCTGATACCATGTATTGAGTCACAGACTTATATCGCCTTCTTATTCTTCAGACTTAGCCGCTGTACCAAGCCGGTATCTGATACCATGTATTTAGCCACAGACTTATAACGCCTAATTATTGTTCAGACTTAGCCGCTGTACCAAGCCGGTATCTGATACCATGTAGGTAGACGCAGACTTATATCACCTTGTTATTCATCAGACCTTAGCCGGTTGTACCAAGCCGGTATCTGATACCATGTATTTAGTCACAGACTTATATCACTTTATTATTCTTCAGACTTAGCTGGTGTACCAAGCTAGTATCTGATACCATGTATTTAGTCGCAGACTTATATCACCTTCTTATTCTTCAGACTGTAGCCGCTCTACCATGCCGGCATCTGATACTATGTATTTAACCGAAGACTTATATACCTTATTATTCTTCAGACTTAGCCGGTGTACCAAGACAGTATCTGATACCATGTGTTGAGTCACAGACTTATACCACCTTCTTATTCTTCACACTTAGCTGCTGTACCAAGCCAGTATCTGATACCATCTATTTAGTCCCAGACTAATATCACCCTTATTTTTCTTCATACTTAGCCCGGGTGTATCAAGCTGATACTTGATTACCATGTATTTTAGTCGCAGACTTATATCACCTTATTATTCTTCTGACTTAGACGGTGTAGGTTAGGGTTAGGGTTAGGGTTAGGGTTAGGGTTAGGGTTAGGTTAGGGTTGGGTTAGGGGTTAGGGTTAGGGTTAGGGTTAGGGTTAGAGTAGGGTTAGGGTTAGGGTTAGGGTTAGGGTTAGGGTTAAGAGTTAGGGTTAGGTATTAAGAATAGAAACGAGCATCATACCGGTATGGTCCGTGTCGCCCTTGTTATATATTGCTGGAAAATGAACACTGTTTGGTGTAATACTTTATTTTTGTTATGCCCCGCCATTCGAAGAATGGTGGAAGGGCAAATAGCATTGCCCCTGTCCGTCCGTTCGTCCGTCCGTCCGTTCGTTCGTCCGTCCCGAAACTTTGACGCAGTCAATACCTTTCTTATTTCTGGATGGATTTTGAAATTACTTGTACAAATGTTAACCATTATGAGACGATGTGTCATGTGCAAAACCCAGGTCCGTACCTCCAAGGTCAAGGTCATACTTAGAGGTCAAAGGTCAAAAAAGGGCCCGAATATCATACCTTTATGGTCCGTGTTGCCCACGATTTGTGGCTGGAAAATGAACAATGTTTTGCGTAGATCTGTATGTTTGTGTTAACATAGCTTGTATTGGTTGTGAACTGAAACTAATGACGTTTACTGTCGACATTTAACCGTGTCGTGCTATTTTGCGATATCTCCTGATTTTGTTCGTTTCAGGTGGAGAGATGGAAGACGCTGACGAAGAGGGGCCTGATTGAAGTCGCCAAGGGTTTTGAGTTCTTCGTGGGTTTGATAGGAGGTCTGTGAGGGTTTGTTATAGGTTTTAGGGTTAAAGAGGGTTTAAAAGGTTCTGCGTAGGTTCAAATGGGTTTCACCTGGATTGGGTGCCCTCGAAGGGGTTCAGAGGGGTTTGAAGGGTTTCAGCAGCTTAAACGGTTTTACGGAGGCTGGAATGGGTTTATGGGGGTCTTTGAGTACTCTTAGATGTTTTAAGAGAGTTTCAAAGAGTCTAGAAATGGTTTAGAAAGGGTTTCAAAGAGTGCCGAATGTTACCAGAGCAAAGAACATTGGAGTCGGGTTTACAAATGGGTTAAGAATGGGTTTCAGGGGGGTTTTATGCGCTTGTAGGAATTGGAAAGTGGTTTGTGAGGGGTTTAAAGAGGTTTGAAGTTTTAAGAGCTTTCTGACGCCGTACTTGGGTTTGCAATGGGTTTCGAATGTTTGAGAGGGCTGGAAGGGGCTTAAGAGTGATTTAAGGGGTTTCAACGGCTTTTCCAGTTGACGGGAATGGGAAAGGTTTTGCAAACTGTAAAGCAGTGTTTAAAAGGGGTTTGATGGGTTTGAGAGTGTTTAAAGAGGGTTTAATGGGAGTTAAGTATAGGGTATCGCGTGAGTATCGAAATAAGGCGGTCAAAGGTTTAAAGGGGATTTGAATTCATCGTGGGTTTGATAGGAGGTTTGTGGGAATTTGTAATACGCTTGAGGGTTTTAGAGGTCTTTATGGTTCTGGGTGGGTTTCGATTGCTTTTACCGGGGCTGGGTGCGCTCAAAGGGGGGTTTCAGGCGGGTTTGAGGGTTACAGCGGCTTGAAAGGTTTTACGGAGGTTTGAATGGGTTTATGGAGCTTTTGGGTGCTTTTTAATAGTTTTTACGAGATTAAGAGTTCGAATTGGGTTTACAAATGGGTTGAAATGGGTTTCAGGAGGGTTTTATGCACTTGTAGGAATTGGTAGGTGTTTTGTGTGGGGTTTAAAGAGTTTTGAGGTTTTAAGAGTTTTCTGACGCTGAACGTGGGTTTGCAATTGGTTACGAAGGTTCGAGAAGGCTGAAAGGGGCTTAAGCGTGTTTACAGGGGGATTCAACGGGCTTTTCAAGTTGACGGGAATCGGGAAGGTTTTTGCTAAGTTTAAAACGGGGTTTAAAAGGGTTTTGGTGGTTTTGAATGGTCTGAGGTGTAAAGGGGATCTGAGTTCATCGTGGGTTTGATTGGAGGTTTGTGGGGGTTCGTAGTACGTTTGAGGGTTTAAGAGGTTCCTAACGTTCTATACCCTAGGCGGTATAAGTCTGCGGACAAATACTTACCATCAGATAATACTTTGATACTGCGGTGAAATCTGAAAAATAACAAGGCAGTATAAGTCTGCAGATAAATACTTAGAATCAGATACTCAATTCCTACACCATTTACTTATACTACTATACCTACACCATTTACTTATAATACTATTCTTTCACCATTTACTTATACTACTTTTCCTACACTATTTAATTACACTACTATTCCTACACCATTTACTCATTCTACTATTCCTACACCATTTACTTATACTACTATACCTACACCATGTACTTATAATACTATTCTTACACCATTAACTTATACTACTTTTCCTACACCATTTAATTACACTACTATTCCTACACCATTTACTCATTCTACTATTCCTACACCATTTCCTTATACTATTATTCCTACACCATTTACTTATACTACTATTCCTACACCATTTACTTATAGTACTATTCCTACACCATTTGAACCACGCTTAAACCCCCTTTCGGCCCTCTCGAACCTTTGAAACCCATTAAAACTCCAGTAGAGCGTCAGAAAGCTCATAAGCCCTCAAACCTTTTATAAACCCTTCACAAACCACAAGTTCCTAAAACCCTCGTAAAACCCATTTTAAGCCACTTTTAAACTCCATGCGAATGTTCTTCATAAAGGTAATCCTCTGGCAGCAAGGAGACCTCTCAAAAACACTCCGGACTCTTCGAACCGCCTTTAAATCTCTTAAAACATTGAAAAGTACTCAAAAGCCTCATAAACCCATTCAACCCCCCCGTGAAACCTTACCAGCCGCTGAAACCCTTCAAACCCCTCTTAAACCCATTTGAGGGTATCCAATCCCTTGAAACCCACGCAGAACGTTAAAAACCGCTTAAAACCGTCCAACCTATAACTACCCTTCACAAACCACCCATCATACGCACGACGAACTCAAAACCCCTCTTAAACCTACGTACTTTTAAACCCGTCCCGAATGTTCTTTGCAAAAGTAAACCCATCTCTCAAAACTCTCTGAACTCTTTTAACCCCCGTTTAAGTGTCTGGTAACTTTGAAAACTACACAAAGGCCTCAGAAAACCTTTCAAAACCCCCGTTAAACCTTAAAATCAGCCGAAACCATTCCAACCCCTATTAAACCCCTTTGGGGACACTCAAACCCGGTAAAACCCCTTGAAACACACGCAGAACGCTAAAAGCCTCTTTAACCCTCAGACCTATAGCAAACCCACACAAACCTCCTATCAACCCCACGACGAACCCAAAACCCTCTTTAACCTATGTAGGCCCATTTCGAAACCCCATGCAAAACCAAACCCTTTCCAACCCCGCTTAAAGTTTCGAAGCCCTTTCCGATTCCCGTAAACTTGAAAAGCCGCTGAAACCACGCTTAAACCCGTTTTGGCCCTCTCGACCCTTTGAAACCCATTGAAACCCAAGTAGAGCATCAGAAAGCTCATAAACCCTCAAACCTATTATAAACCCTTCACAAACCACCTTTCAATTCCTTCAAGTTACTGAAACCCTCGTAAAACCCATTTTAACCCACTTTTAGGGTTAGGGTTAGGGTAAGGGTTACACCCCCTAAAAGCTCTTAAAGGTTTGGAAATTACTCAAAAGCCTCATAAACCCTTTCAAACCCCCGTAAAACCTTGCATCATTGAGGCGGTCCTAACGAGTACCCACAACCTATGTCTTGGAGCAGAAATAAGTAAAACACTGTGTACCTCCGTAAACCCCAGTTTTAACTCTATAAAGTGGGGTTTAGAGATTTCACGGACTTGTTCACGCGATGTTGAAAGGGCGTTGCTTTGGCTGGGATTAAGGTAAGAATGAGGGTTAGGGTTAGGGTTAAGAGTTAAGGGTTAGGGTTGGGGTAAGGGTTAAGTCCGAAAGGGTTAGGGTTAGGGTTAGGGTTAGGGTTAGGGTTAGGGTTAGGGTTAGGGTTAGGGTTAGGGTTAGGGTTAGGGTTAGGGTTAGGGTTAGGGGGTTAGGGTTAGGGTTAGGGTTAGGGTTAGGGTTAGGGTTAGGGTTAGGGTTAGGGTTAGGGTTAGGGTTAGGAGTTAGGGTTAGGGTTAGGGTTAGGGTTAGGGTTAGGGTTAGGGTTAGGGTTAGGGTTAGGGTTAGGGTTAGGGTAGGGTTAGGGTTAGGGTTAGGGTTAGGGTTAGGGTTAGGGTTAGGGTTAGGGGTTAGGGTTAGGGTTAGGGGTTAGGGTTAGGGGTTAGGGTTAGGGTTAGGGTTAGGGTTAGGGTTAGGGTTAGGGTTAGGGTTAGGAGTTAGGGTTAGGGTTAGGGTTAGGGTTAGGGTTAGGGTTAGGGTTAGGGTTAGGGGTTAGGGTTAGGGTTAGGGTATAGGCGATTTGGCATTAGCGTTAGCGTTCTAACCCTAGCGGATGTATATTTTGCTTAGGGTTGGTGTGTACTTAGGTTAGGGTTGCCTTTTTACCAACCCTGGCGTAGGATATTGTTACTATTTTTAGTAAATTTTACCGAACTTCTTTTTTCAAGGGAGAGTATTCAACAAGGGAAATAACAAAGTTTGGAATAAGTTTGAAATTTCCATGACATAGCCTACTTTGGAATTGTGTAGCTCGGCAACGCCTCGGCGTACAGACAAAAAATTTATATGTACGTGTAGATTGGAATGGGGACTACATGCTCATGTATACAGACTACGCCTGAGGTACCCCTTCTCCAGGTTGTAAGACTTCAAAGTTAGCACAATGGCTGTTTCCGACTCGACATGAAAATTTGCTAAGTTATTTTTCCAATTTACAATACTTTGGAACTATGTAGTTCGGCAACGCCTCGGCGTAGAGAAAAAAGGTTTACATGTACGTGTAGATCGGAATGGGGACTACGAGCTCATGTATACAGACTACGCCTGAGATACCCCTTCTCAAGGTTGTAAGAGTTCAAAGTGAGCATAATGGCTGTTTCCAGGATTTTTTTCAATTTATTGGCTTTGCTCAATATTCAATGATTCATAGATCGAGAATGCCTCGGCGGACGGAAGAAATGTTAACATGTATGTGTAGATCAGAATCAGGAGAACAAATTCATTCATGCAGACTACCACTCACGTGGCCCTTCTTCTGGTTGTAATAGTTCAAAGTCAGCATACCATGTATTTAGTTACAGCCTTATATCACTTATTATAATTCAGACTTAGCCGGTGTACCAAGCCATTATCTGATACCATGTATTTAGTCGCAGACTTATATCGCCTTATTATTCTTCAGACTTAGCCGCTGTACCAAGCCGGTATCTGATACCATGTATTTAGCCGCAGACTTATATCACCTAATTATTCTTCAGACTAAACGGATGTACCAAGACAGTATCTAATGCCATGTATTTAGTCGCAGACTTATATCACCTTATTATTCCTCAGACTTAGTCGCTGTACCAAGAAGGTATCTGATACCATGTATTTAGTAGCAGACTGATATCACTGAATTATTATTCAGACTTAGCCGCTGTACCAAGCCAGTATCTGATACCATGTATTTAGTCGCAGACTTATATCACCTTCTTATTCTTCAGAAATAGCCGCTGTACCAAGCCGGTTTCTGATACCATGTATTTAGTCGCAGACTTATATCACCTTATTATTCTTCAGACTTAGCCGGTGTACCAAGCCGATATCTGATACCATGTATTTAGTCGCAGACTTATATCACCTTCTTATTCTTCAGACTTAGCCGGTGTACCAAGCTGGTATCTGATACCATGTATTTAGTCGCAGACTTATATCAGCTTATTATTCTTCAGACTTAGCAGCTGTACCAAGCCGGTATCTGATACCATGTATTGAGTCACAGACTTATATCGCCTTCTTATTCTTCAGACTTAGCCGCTGTACCAAGCCGGTATCTGATACCATGTATTTAGCCACAGACTTATAACGCCTAATTATTGTTCAGACTTAGCCGCTGTACCAAGCCGGTATCTGATACCATGTAGGTAGACGCAGACTTATATCACCTTGTTATTCATCAGACTTAGCCGGTGTACCAAGCCGGTATCTGATACCATGTATTTAGTCACAGACTTATATCACTTTATTATTCTTCAGACTTAGCTGGTGTACCAAGCTAGTATCTGATACCATGTATTTAGTCGCAGACTTATATCACCTTCTTATTCTTCAGACTTAGCCGCTCTACCATGCCGGCATCTGATACTATGTATTTAACCGAAGACTTATATACCTTATTATTCTTCAGACTTAGCCGGTGTACCAAGACAGTATCTGATACCATGTGTTGAGTCACAGACTTATACCACCTTCTTATTCTTCACACTTAGCTGCTGTACCAAGCCAGTATCTGATACCATCTATTTAGTCCCAGACTAATATCACCTTATTTTTCTTCATACTTAGCCGGTGTATCAAGCTGATACTTGATACCATGTATTTAGTCGCAGACTTATATCACCTTATTATTCTTCTGACTTAGACGGTGTAGGTTAGGGTTAGGGTTAGGGTTAGGGTTAGGGTTAGGGTTAGGTTAGGGTTAGGGTTAGGGGTTAGGGTTAGGGTTAGGGTTAGGGTTAGAGTAGGGTTAGGGTTAGGGTTAGGGTTAGGGTTAGGGTTAAGAGTTAGGGTTAGGTATTAAGAATAGAAACGAGCATCATACCGGTATGGTCCGTGTCGCCCTTGTTATATATTGCTGGAAAATGAACACTGTTTGGTGTAATACTTTATTTTTGTTATGCCCCCGCCATTCGAAGAATGGTGGAAGGGCAAATAGCATTGCCCCTGTCCGTCCGTTCGTCCGTCCGTCCGTTCGTTCGTCCGTCCGAAACTTTGACGCAGTCAATACCTTTCTTATTTCTGGATGGATTTTGAAATTACTTTGTACAAATGTTAACCATTATGAGACGATGTGTCATGTGCAAAACCCAGGTCCGTACCTCCAAGGTCAAGGTCATACTTAGAGGTCAAAGGTCAAAAAAGGGCCCGAATATCATACCTTTATGGTCCGTGTTGCCCACGATTTGTGGCTGGAAAATGAACAATGTTTTGCGTAGATCTGTATGTTTGTGTTAACATAGCTTGTATTGGTTGTGAACTGAAACTAATGACGTTTACTGTCGTCATTTAACCGTGTCGTGCTATTTTGCGATATCTCCTGATTTTGTTCGTTTCAGGTGGAGAGATGGAAGACGCTGACGAAGAGGGCCTGATTGAAGTCGCCAAGGGTTTTGAGTTCTTCGTGGGTTTGATAGGAGGTCTGTGAGGGTTTGTTATAGGTTTTAGGGTTAAAGAGGGTTTAAAAGGTTCTGCGTAGGTTCAAATGGGTTTCACCTGGATTGGGTGCCCTCGAAGGGGTTCAGAGGGGTTTGAAGGGTTTCAGCAGCTTAAACGGTTTTACGGAGGCTGGAATGGGTTTATGGGGGTCTTTGAGTACTCTTAGATGTTTTAAGAGAGTTTCAAAGAGTCTAGAAATGGTTTAGAAAGGGTTTCAAAGAGTGCCGAATGTTACCAGAGCAAAGAACATTGGAGTCGGGTTTACAAATGGGTTAAGAATGGGTTTCAGGGGGGTTTTATGCGCTTGTAGGAATTGGAAAGTGGTTTGTGAGGGGTTTAAAGAGGTTTGAAGTTTTAAGAGCTTTCTGACGCCGTACTTGGGTTTGCAATGGGTTTCGAATGTTTGAGAGGGCTGGAAGGGGCTTAAGAGTGATTTAAGGGGTTTCAACGGCTTTTCCAGTTGACGGGAATGGGAAAGGTTTTGCAAACTGTAAAGCAGTGTTTAAAAGGGGTTTGATGGGTTTGAGAGTGTTTAAAGAGGGTTTAATGGGAGTTAAGTATAGGGTATCGCGTGAGTATCGAAATAAGGCGGTCAAAGGTTTAAAGGGGATTTGAATTCATCGTGGGTTTGATAGGAGGTTTGTGGGAATTTGTAATACGCTTGAGGGTTTTAGAGGTCTTTATGGTTCTGGGTGGGTTTCGATTGCTTTTACCGGGGCTGGGTGCGCTCAAAGGGGGGTTTCAGGCGGGTTTGAGGGTTACAGCGGCTTGAAAGGTTTTACGGAGGTTTGAATGGGTTTATGGAGCTTTTGGGTGCTTTTTAATAGTTTTTACGAGATTAAGAGTTCGAATTGGGTTTACAAATGGGTTGAAATGGGTTTCAGGAGGGTTTTATGCACTTGTAGGAATTGGTAGGTGTTTTGTGTGGGGTTTAAAGAGTTTTGAGGTTTTAAGAGTTTTCTGACGCTGAACGTGGGTTTGCAATTGGTTACGAAGGTTCGAGAAGGCTGAAAGGGGCTTAAGCGTGTTTACAGGGGGATTCAACGGGCTTTTCAAGTTGACGGGAATCGGGAAGGTTTTTGCTAAGTTTAAAACGGGGTTTAAAAGGGTTTTGGTGGTTTTGAATGGTCTGAGGTGTAAAGGGGATCTGAGTTCATCGTGGGTTTGATTGGAGGTTTGTGGGGGTTCGTAGTACGTTTGAGGGTTTAAGAGGTTCCTAACGTTCTATACCCTAGGCGGTATAAGTCTGCGGACAAATACTTACCATCAGATAATACTTTGATACTGCGGTGAAATCTGAAAAATAACAAGGCAGTATAAGTCTGCAGATAAATACTTAGAATCAGATACTCAATTCCTACACCATTTACTTATACTACTATACCTACACCATTTACTTATAATACTATTCTTTCACCATTTACTTATACTACTTTTCCTACACTATTTAATTACACTACTATTCCTACACCATTTACTCATTCTACTATTCCTACACCATTTACTTATACTACTATACCTACACCATGTACTTATAATACTATTCTTACACCATTAACTTATACTACTTTTCCTACACCATTTAATTACACTACTATTCCTACACCATTTACTCATTCTACTATTCCTACACCATTTCCTTATACTATTATTCCTACACCATTTACTTATACTACTATTCCTACACCATTTACTTATAGTACTATTCCTACACCATTTGAACCACGCTTAAACCCCCTTTCGGCCCTCTCGAACCTTTGAAACCCATTAAAACTCCAGTAGAGCGTCAGAAAGCTCATAAGCCCTCAAACCTTTTATAAACCCTTCACAAACCACAAGTTCCTAAAACCCTCGTAAAACCCATTTTAAGCCACTTTTAAACTCCATGCGAATGTTCTTCATAAAGGTAATCCTCTGGCAGCAAGGAGACCTCTCAAAAACACTCCGGACTCTTCGAACCGCCTTTAAATCTCTTAAAACATTGAAAAGTACTCAAAAGCCTCATAAACCCATTCAACCCCCCCGTGAAACCTTACCAGCCGCTGAAACCCTTCAAACCCCTCTTAAACCCATTTGAGGGTATCCAATCCCTTGAAACCCACGCAGAACGTTAAAAACCGCTTAAAACCGTCCAACCTATAACTACCCTTCACAAACCACCCATCATACGCACGACGAACTCAAAACCCCTCTTAAACCTACGTACTTTTAAACCCGTCCCGAATGTTCTTTGCAAAAGTAAACCCATCTCTCAAAACTCTCTGAACTCTTTTAACCCCCGTTTAAGTGTCTGGTAACTTTGAAAACTACACAAAGGCCTCAGAAAACCTTTCAAAACCCCCGTTAAACCTTAAAATCAGCCGAAACCATTCCAACCCCTATTAAACCCCTTTGGGGACACTCAAACCCGGTAAAACCCCTTGAAACACACGCAGAACGCTAAAAGCCTCTTTAACCCTCAGACCTATAGCAAACCCACACAAACCTCCTATCAACCCCACGACGAACCCAAAACCCTCTTTAACCTATGTAGGCCCATTTCGAAACCCCATGCAAAACCAAACCCTTTCCAACCCCGCTTAAAGTTTCGAAGCCCTTTCCGATTCCCGTAAACTTGAAAAGCCGCTGAAACCACGCTTAAACCCGTTTTGGCCCTCTCGACCCTTTGAAACCCATTGAAACCCAAGTAGAGCATCAGAAAGCTCATAAACCCTCAAACCTATTATAAACCCTTCACAAACCACCTTTCAATTCCTTCAAGTTACTGAAACCCTCGTAAAACCCATTTTAACCCACTTTTAGGGTTAGGGTTAGGGTAAGGGTTACACCCCCTAAAAGCTCTTAAAGGTTTGGAAATTACTCAAAAGCCTCATAAACCCTTTCAAACCCCCGTAAAACCTTGCATCATTGAGGCGGTCCTAACGAGTACCCACAACCTATGTCTTGGAGCAGAAATAAGTAAAACACTGTGTACCTCCGTAAACCCCAGTTTTAACTCTATAAAGTGGGGTTTAGAGATTTCACGGACTTGTTCACGCGATGTTGAAAGGGCGTTGCTTTGGCTGGGATTAAGGTAAGAATGAGGGTTAGGGTTAAGAGTTAAGGGTTAGGGTTGGGGTAAGGGTTAAGTCCGAAAGGGTTAGGGTTAGGGTTAGGGTTAGGGTTAGGGTTAGGGTTAGGGTTAGGGTTAGGTTAGGGTTAGGGTTAGGGTTAGGGTTAGGGTTAGGGTTAGGGTTAGGGTTAGGGGTTAGGGTTAGGGTTAGGGTTAGGGTTAGGGTTAGGGTTAGGGTAGAGGGTTAGGGTTAGGGTTAGGGTTAGGGTTAGGGTTAGGGTTAGGGTTAGGGTTAGGGTTAGGGTTAGGGTTAGGGGTTAGGGTTAGGGTTAGGGTTAGGGTTAGGGTTAGGGTTAGGGTTAGGGTTAGGGTTAGGGGTTAGGGGTTAGGGTTAGGGTTAGGGTTAGGGGTTAGGGTTAGGGTTAGGGTTAGGGTTAGGGTTAGGGTTAGGGTTAGGTTAGGGTTAGGGTTAGGGTTAGGGTTAGGGTTAGGGTTAGGGTTAGGGTAAGGTTAGGGTTAGGGTTAGGGTTAGGGTTAGGGTTAGGGTTAGGGTTAGGGTTAGGGTTAGGGTTAGGGTAGGGTTAGGGTTAGGGTTAGGGTTAGGGTTAGGGTTAGGGTATAAGGGTATATTGAGGTATGACGATTGGCGGATGTGTACATTATTGAGTAATTATTTGGCTGAGGGTTGGCGATAGGGTTGACCCTTTCCTTATATTATTATTATAATATTTGCCTACGCTAGGGTCTGTTATTAGGTTGCCGGAACTTCTTTAAACCGGCAACGCTTTTACATGATTAATCTCCCTTGTTTTTTTATTTTATATTTTCCGCGTCATAGCGTACTTTGAACCTGTATAGATCGAGTATGCCTGGGCGTAAGGAAGAGATGTTGACATGTATGTGTAGATGGTAGTCCGGACTACAAATTCGTGTATAGAGACTTCGACTCACGCACCTGTTCTCCTGGCAGAAAGAGTTCAAAAGTAGAGTAATGACTGTTTCAATGCAGACATGAAAATCTTCTAAGTAATTTTGACAATGTGATGCCCTTGTTCAATATTCAATGCGTAATAGGTCGAGAACGCCTCGGTGTACCAAGTGATGTTTACATGTATGTGTAGACCAGAGTCCGGACTTCAAGTTCTTTCATACAGAGTACCACTCACGTGCTTCTTTTTCTGGTTGGAAGAGCTCTAATTTAGCATGATCGCTGTTATCTACTTAACATAAAATTTTCTAAGTTATTTTGTTGATTAATGGTCCTTGTCAAATTTCGATGTTTAATAACTCCTTCATTTTCTATGCGATTTTAAGTCTGTAAAAAGTATGTTGTAGGCCGGAGTCCAGACTACACATTTTATAATTCAGACTATGACTCACATGCCCCTTCTTCTAGTTATAAGAGCTCAAAGTTAGCATGATGGCTATTTTTCACTGAACATGCAAATATTCTAAGTTATTTTGATGACCCTATCCCTCAATCCTCACTCATTAACCCAACATTCAACCCTCAAACCAACCCTCAACCCAACCCTCAAACCAACCCTCAATCCTCAACCCAACCCTCAACCCAACCCTCAACCCTCAGATACCAGCTTGGTACAGCGGTCAAGTCTGAAGACTAACAAGGTGGAATAAAGCTGCGGATAAATATTTAGTATGAGAAACTCTCTTCTATTATTCTTCAGACTAAGGCGCTGTACCAAGCCTGTATCTGATACTATGTACTTAGCCGCAGACTTAAATCAACATATTATTCTTGAGACTTGGCCGCTGTACCAAGCCGGTATCTGCTACCATGTATTTAGCTGCAGACTTATATCACCAGTTTATTCTTCAGACTTGGCCGCTGTACTAAACCGGTATCTGATGCCATGTATTTAGCCGCAGACTTATACCACTTAATTTTTCTTCAAAATTGGGTGCTGTATGAAACCGGTATCTGATACCAAGTGTTGAAACGCAAACATATTATATGTCAGACTTGACCGCTGTACCAAGCCTGTATCTGATTCCAAGTATTTTTTCGCAGACTTTAATCACCGTATTATTCTTCAGACTTAGGCACTGGAGCAAACCGGTATCTTATACCATGTATTTAGTCGCAGACTTTAATAACCGTATTATTCTTCAGACTTAGGCACTGGAGCAAGCCGGTATCTGATACCATGTATTTAGTCGCAGACTTATATCGCCTTATTATTCTACAGACTTGGTCGCTGTGCCAAGCCGGTATCTGATTACATATATTTAGCCGCTCACTTATACTACCTAATTATTCTTCAGACTTGGGTACCGTATGAATCCGGTATCTGATACCAAGTCTTGAAACGCATACATATTATATGTCAGACTTGACCACTGTATATCTGATACCATGCATTTAGTCGCAGACTTATATCACCTTATCATTCTTCTGACTTTGCCGCTGTTCCAATGCGCTATCTGATACCAAGTGTTTAGTCGAAGACTTATACCATCTTATCTTTCTTCAGACTTGTTCGTTGTACTAATATGGTATCGGATACAAAGTATTTAGTCGTATTTAGTATCTACTGAACATAGAATTTTCTAAGTTATTTTGATGATTAATGGTCCTTGTCCAACTTCGATGTTTAATAACTCCTTCATTTTCTATGCGATTTTAAGTCTGTAAGAAGTATGTTGTAGGCCAGAGTCCAGACTACAAATTTAATATAATTCAGACTATGACTCACATGCCCCTTCTTCTAGTTATAAGAGCTCTAAGTTAGCATGACGGCTATTTTTTACTGAACATGTAAATATTCTAAGTTATTTTGATGACCCTCACCCTGAGGGTTGACCCTAGGGTTGACCCTAAACCTGACCTTGACCCTTAGGGTTGACCCTAGGGTTGACCCTAAATGACCCTAAACCTGACCTTGACCCTTAGGGTTGACCCTAGGGTTGACCCTAAGGGTCAAGGTCATGTTTAGGGTCATTTAGGGTTGACCCTAGGGTTGACCCTGAGGGTCAAGGTCATGTTTAGGGTCATTTAGGGTTGACCCTAGGGTTGACCCTGAGGGTCAAGGTCATGTTTAGGGTCATTTAGGGTTGACCCTAGGGTTAAGGGTTAGGGTTAGGGTTAGGGGTTAGGGTTAGGGTTAGGGTATAAGGGTATATTGAGGTACGACGATTGGCGGATGTGTACATTATTGAGTAATTATTTGGCTGAGGGTTGGCGATAGGGTTGACCCTTTCCTAGGGTAGGGTATAGGGGTTAGGGTTAGGGTTAGGGTTAGGGTTAGGGTTAGGGTTAGGGTTAGGGTTAGGGTTAGGGTTTAGGGTTAGGGTTAGGGTTAGGGTTAGGGTTAGGGTTAGGGTTAGGGTTAGGGTTAGGGTTTAGGGTTAGGGTTAGGGTTAGGGTTAGGGTTAGGGTTAGGGTTAGGGTTAGGGTTTAGGGTTAGGGTTAGGGTTAGGGTTAGGGTTAGGGTTAGGGTTAGGGTTTAGGTATTAGGTGTTTAGGGGGTACCCCTATACCTCTAACCCTGGCGGATGTATATTTTGCTTAGGGTTGGTGTGTACTTAGGTTAGGGTTGCCTTTTTACCAACCCTGGCGTAGGATATTGTTACTATTTTTAGAAAATTTTACCGAACTTCTTTTTTCAAGGGAGACTATTCAACAAGGGAAATAACAAAGTTTGGAATAAGTTTGAAATTTCCATGACATAGCCTACTTTGGAATTGTGTAGCTCGGCAACGCCTCGGCGTACAGACAAAAGGTTTATATGTACGTGTAGATTGGAATGGGGACTACATGCTCATGTATACAGACTACGCCTGAGTAACCCCTTCTCCTGGTTGTAAGACTTCAAAGTTAGCATAATCGCTGTTTCCGACTCGACATGAAAATTTGCTAAGTTATTTTTCCAATTTACAATACTTTGGAACTATGTAGTTCGGCAACGCCTCGGCGTAGAGATAAAAGGTTTACATGTACGTGTAGATCGGAATGGGGACTACGAGCTCATGTATACAGACTACGCCTGAGATACCCCTTCTCAAGGTTGTAAGAGTTCAAAGTAAGCATAATGGCTGTTTCCAGGATTTTTTTCAGTTTATTGTCTTTGCTCAATATTCAATGATTCATAGATCGAGAATGCCTCGACGGACGGAAGAAATGTTTACATTTATATGTAGATCAGAATCAGGAAAACAAATTCATTTATGCAGACTACCACTCACGTGGCCCTTCTTCTGGTTGTAATAGTTCAAAGTCAGCATACCATGTATTTAGTTACAGACTTATATCACTTATTATTATTCAGACTTAGCCGGTGTACCAAGCCGGTATCTGATACCATGTATTTAGTCGCAGACTTATATCGCCTTATTATTCTTCAGACTTAGCCGCTGTACCAAGCCGGTATCTGATACCATGTATTTAGCCGCAGACTTATATCACCTAATTATTCTTCAGACTAAACCGCTGTACCAAGACAGTATCTAATGTCATGTATTTAGTCGCAGACTTATATCACCTTATTGTTCTTCAGACTTAGTCGCTGTACCAAGAAGGTATCTGATACCATGTATTTAGTAGCAGACTGATATCACTGAATTATTATTCAGACTTAGCCGCTGTACCAAGCCGGTATCTGATACCATGTATTTAGTCGCAGACTTATATTACCTTCTTATTCTTCAGACTTAGCCGGTGTACCAAGCCTGTATCTGATACCATGTATTTAGTCGCAGACTTATATCACCTTATTATTCTTCAGACTTATCCGGTGTACCAAGCCCGTATCAGATACGAAGTATTTAGTCGCAGACTTATATCACCTTATTATTCTTCAGACCTAGCTGCTGTACCGAGCCGGTATCTGATACCATGTATTTAGTCGCAGACTTATATCACCTTCTTATTCTTCAGACTTAGCCGCTGTACCAGGGCGGTATCTGATACCATGTATTTAGCCGCAGACTTATATCGCCTAATTATTCTTCAGACTTAGCCGTTGTACCAAGCTGGTATCTGATACCATGTATTTAGCCGCAGACTTATATCACCTAATTATTCTTGAGACTAAACCGCTGTACCAAGACAGTATCTAATGTCATGTATTTAGTCGCAGACTTATATCACCTTATTGTTCTTCAGACTTAGTCGCTGTACCAAGAAGGTATCTGATACCATGTATTTAGTAGCAGACTGATATCACTGAATTATTATTCAGACTTAGCCGCTGTACCAAGCCGGTATCTGATACCATGTATTTAGTCGCAGACTTATATTACCTTCTTATTCTTCAGACTTAGCCGGTGTACCAAGCCTGTATCTGATACCATGTATTTAGTCGCAGACTTATATCACCTTATTATTCTTCAGACTTATCCGGTGTACCAAGCCCGTATCAGATACGAAGTATTTAGTCGCAGACTTATATCACCTTATTATTCTTCAGACCTAGCTGCTGTACCGAGCCGGTATCTGATACCATGTATTTAGTCGCAGACTTATATCACCTTCTTATTCTTCAGACTTAGCCGCTGTACCAGGGCGGTATCTGATACCATGTATTTAGCCGCAGACTTATATCGCCTAATTATTCTTCAGACTTAGCCGTTGTACCAAGCTGGTATCTGATACCTTTTATTTAGCCGCAGACTTATATCACCTTATTATTCTTCAGACTCAGCCGGTGTACCAAACCCATATCTGATACCAAGTATTTAGTCGCAGACTTATATCACCTTATTATTCTTCAGACCTACCCGCTGTATCGAGCCAGTATCTGATACCATGTATTTAGTCGCAGGCTTATATCACCTTATTATTCTTCAGACTTACCCGCTGTACCGAGCCAGTATCTGATACCATGTATTTAGTCGCAGACTTATATCACCTTATTATTCTTCGGACTTAGCCTGTGTACCAAGCCCTTATCTGATACCATGTATTTAGTCGCAGACTTATATCACCTTATTATTCTTCAGACCTAGCCGCTGTACCGAGCCGGTATCTGATACCATGTATTTAGTCGCAGACTTATATCACCTCATTATTCTTCAGACTTAGCCGGTGTACCAAGCCCATATCTGATACCATGTATTTAGTCGCAGACTTATATCATCTTATTATTCTTCAGACTTAGCCGCTGTACCAAGCCGGTATCTGATACCATGTATTTAGCCGCAGACTTAGATAGCCTTATTCCTGAAAATTTTCTAAGATATATTTTAATTCATTTGCTGTGTTCAATTTTCAACGCTCACCCTATCCCTAACCCTAACCCAACCCTAACCCTAACCCAACCCTAACCCATCCCTACGCCAACCCGTACCCAAACCAATCACTTACCCGATCCCTTACCCAACCCTATCCCAAAACCAACCCTATACAAACAATATCCTAGCCTGTTCCGACTGGATTCGAACATTTTCTAAGTTATTTTTAGGGTTAGGGTTAGGGTTAGGGTTAGGGGTTAGGGTTAGGGTTAGGGTTTAGGGTTAGGGTTAGGGTTAGGGTTTAGGGTTAGGGTTAGGGTTAGGGTTAGGTATTAGGGTTAGGGTTAGGGTTAGGGTTAGGGTTAGGGTTAGAGGTTAGGGTTAGGGTTTGGGTTAGGGTTAGGGTTAGGGTTAGGGTTAGGGTTAGGTTAGGGTTAGGGTTAGGGTTAGGGTTAGGGTTAGGGTTAGGTTAGGGTTAGGGTTAGGGTTAGGGTTAGGGTTAGGGTTAGAGGTTAGGGTTAGGGTTAGGGTTAGGGTAGGGTTAGGGTTAGGGTTAGGGTTAGGGGTTAGGGTTAGGGTTAGGGTTAGGGTTAGGGTTAGGGTTAGGAGTTAGGGTTAGGGTTAGGGTTAGGGTTAGGGGTTAGGGTTAGGGTTAGGGGTTAGGGTTAGGGTTAGGGTTAGGGTTAGGGTTAGGGTAGGGTTAGGTATTAGGTGTTTAGGGGGTACCCCTATACCTCTAACCCTGGCGGATGTATATTTTGCTTAGGGTTGGTGTGTACTTAGGTTAGGGTTGCCTTTTTACCAACCCTGGCGTAGGATATTGTTACTATTTTTAGAAAATTTTACCGAACTTCTTTTTTCAAGGGAGACTATTCAACAAGGGAAATAACAAAGTTTGGAATAAGTTTGAAATTTCCATGACATAGCCTACTTTGGAATTGTGTAGCTCGGCAACGCCTCGGCGTACAGACAAAAGGTTTATATGTACGTGTAGATTGGAATGGGGACTACATGCTCATGTATACAGACTACGCCTGAGTAACCCCTTCTCCTGGTTGTAAGACTTCAAAGTTAGCATAATCGCTGTTTCCGACTCGACATGAAAATTTGCTAAGTTATTTTTCCAATTTACAATACTTTGGAACTATGTAGTTCGGCAACGCCTCGGCGTAGAGATAAAAGGTTTACATGTACGTGTAGATCGGAATGGGGACTACGAGCTCATGTATACAGACTACGCCTGAGATACCCCTTCTCAAGGTTGTAAGAGTTCAAAGTAAGCATAATGGCTGTTTCCAGGATTTTTTTCAGTTTATTGTCTTTGCTCAATATTCAATGATTCATAGATCGAGAATGCCTCGACGGACGGAAGAAATGTTTACATTTATATGTAGATCAGAATCAGGAAAACAAATTCATTTATGCAGACTACCACTCACGTGGCCCTTCTTCTGGTTGTAATAGTTCAAAGTCAGCATACCATGTATTTAGTTACAGACTTATATCACTTATTATTATTCAGACTTAGCCGGTGTACCAAGCCGGTATCTGATACCATGTATTTAGTCGCAGACTTATATCGCCTTATTATTCTTCAGACTTAGCCGCTGTACCAAGCCGGTATCTGATACCATGTATTTAGCCGCAGACTTATATCACCTAATTATTCTTCAGACTAAACCGCTGTACCAAGACAGTATCTAATGTCATGTATTTAGTCGCAGACTTATATCACCTTATTGTTCTTCAGACTTAGTCGCTGTACCAAGAAGGTATCTGATACCATGTATTTAGTAGCAGACTGATATCACTGAATTATTATTCAGACTTAGCCGCTGTACCAAGCCGGTATCTGATACCATGTATTTAGTCGCAGACTTATATTACCTTCTTATTCTTCAGACTTAGCCGGTGTACCAAGCCTGTATCTGATACCATGTATTTAGTCGCAGACTTATATCACCTTATTATTCTTCAGACTTATCCGGTGTACCAAGCCCGTATCAGATACGAAGTATTTAGTCGCAGACTTATATCACCTTATTATTCTTCAGACCTAGCTGCTGTACCGAGCCGGTATCTGATACCATGTATTTAGTCGCAGACTTATATCACCTTCTTATTCTTCAGACTTAGCCGCTGTACCAGGGCGGTATCTGATACCATGTATTTAGCCGCAGACTTATATCGCCTAATTATTCTTCAGACTTAGCCGTTGTACCAAGCTGGTATCTGATACCATGTATTTAGCCGCAGACTTATATCACCTAATTATTCTTGAGACTAAACCGCTGTACCAAGACAGTATCTAATGTCATGTATTTAGTCGCAGACTTATATCACCTTATTGTTCTTCAGACTTAGTCGCTGTACCAAGAAGGTATCTGATACCATGTATTTAGTAGCAGACTGATATCACTGAATTATTATTCAGACTTAGCCGCTGTACCAAGCCGGTATCTGATACCATGTATTTAGTCGCAGACTTATATTACCTTCTTATTCTTCAGACTTAGCCGGTGTACCAAGCCTGTATCTGATACCATGTATTTAGTCGCAGACTTATATCACCTTATTATTCTTCAGACTTATCCGGTGTACCAAGCCCGTATCAGATACGAAGTATTTAGTCGCAGACTTATATCACCTTATTATTCTTCAGACCTAGCTGCTGTACCGAGCCGGTATCTGATACCATGTATTTAGTCGCAGACTTATATCACCTTCTTATTCTTCAGACTTAGCCGCTGTACCAGGGCGGTATCTGATACCATGTATTTAGCCGCAGACTTATATCGCCTAATTATTCTTCAGACTTAGCCGTTGTACCAAGCTGGTATCTGATACCTTTTATTTAGCCGCAGACTTATATCACCTTATTATTCTTCAGACTCAGCCGGTGTACCAAACCCATATCTGATACCAAGTATTTAGTCGCAGACTTATATCACCTTATTATTCTTCAGACCTACCCGCTGTATCGAGCCAGTATCTGATACCATGTATTTAGTCGCAGGCTTATATCACCTTATTATTCTTCAGACTTACCCGCTGTACCGAGCCAGTATCTGATACCATGTATTTAGTCGCAGACTTATATCACCTTATTATTCTTCGGACTTAGCCTGTGTACCAAGCCCTTATCTGATACCATGTATTTAGTCGCAGACTTATATCACCTTATTATTCTTCAGACCTAGCCGCTGTACCGAGCCGGTATCTGATACCATGTATTTAGTCGCAGACTTATATCACCTCATTATTCTTCAGACTTAGCCGGTGTACCAAGCCCATATCTGATACCATGTATTTAGTCGCAGACTTATATCATCTTATTATTCTTCAGACTTAGCCGCTGTACCAAGCCGGTATCTGATACCATGTATTTAGCCGCAGACTTAGATAGCCTTATTCCTGAAAATTTTCTAAGATATATTTTAATTCATTTGCTGTGTTCAATTTTCAACGCTCACCCTATCCCTAACCCTAACCCAACCCTAACCCTAACCCAACCCTAACCCATCCCTACGCCAACCCGTACCCAAACCAATCACTTACCCGATCCCTTACCCAACCCTATCCCAAAACCAACCCTATACAAACAATATCCTAGCCTGTTCCGACTGGATTCGAACATTTTCTAAGTTATTTTTAGGGTTAGGGTTAGGGTTAGGGTTAGGGGTTAGGGTTAGGGTTAGGGTTTAGGGTTAGGGTTAGGGTTAGGGTTTAGGGTTAGGGTTAGGGTTAGGGTTAGGTATTAGGGTTAGGGTTAGGGTTAGGGTTAGGGTTAGGGTTAGAGGTTAGGGTTAGGGTTTGGGTTAGGGTTAGGGTTAGGGGTTAGGGTTAGGGTTAGGGTTTAGGGTTAGGGTTAGGGTTAGGGTTTAGGGTTAGGGTTAGGGTTAGGGTTAGGTATTAGGGTTAGGGTTAGGGTTAGGGTTAGGGTTAGGGTTAGAGGTTAGGGTTAGGGTTTGGGTTAGGGTTAGGGTTAGGGTTAGGGTTAGGGTTAGGTTAGGGTTAGGGTTAGGGTTAGGGTTAGGGTTAGGGTTAGGTTAGGGTTAGGGTTAGGGTTAGGGTTAGGGTTAGGGTTAGAGGTTAGGGTTAGGGTTAGGGTTAGGGTAGGGTTAGGGTTAGGGTTAGGGTTAGGGGTTAGGGTTAGGGTTAGGGTTAGGGTTAGGGTTAGGGTTAGGAGTTAGGGTTAGGGTTAGGGTTAGGGTTAGGGGTTAGGGTTAGGGTTAGGGGTTAGGGTTAGGGTTAGGGTTAGGGTTAGGGTTAGGGTAGGGTTAGGTATTAGGTGTTTAGGGGGTACCCCTATACCTCTAACCCTGGCGGATGTATATTTTGCTTAGGGTTGGTGTGTACTTAGGTTAGGGTTGCCTTTTTACCAACCCTGGCGTAGGATATTGTTACTATTTTTAGAAAATTTTACCGAACTTCTTTTTTCAAGGGAGACTATTCAACAAGGGAAATAACAAAGTTTGGAATAAGTTTGAAATTTCCATGACATAGCCTACTTTGGAATTGTGTAGCTCGGCAACGCCTCGGCGTACAGACAAAAGGTTTATATGTACGTGTAGATTGGAATGGGGACTACATGCTCATGTATACAGACTACGCCTGAGTAACCCCTTCTCCTGGTTGTAAGACTTCAAAGTTAGCATAATCGCTGTTTCCGACTCGACATGAAAATTTGCTAAGTTATTTTTCCAATTTACAATACTTTGGAACTATGTAGTTCGGCAACGCCTCGGCGTAGAGATAAAAGGTTTACATGTACGTGTAGATCGGAATGGGGACTACGAGCTCATGTATACAGACTACGCCTGAGATACCCCTTCTCAAGGTTGTAAGAGTTCAAAGTAAGCATAATGGCTGTTTCCAGGATTTTTTTCAGTTTATTGTCTTTGCTCAATATTCAATGATTCATAGATCGAGAATGCCTCGACGGACGGAAGAAATGTTTACATTTATATGTAGATCAGAATCAGGAAAACAAATTCATTTATGCAGACTACCACTCACGTGGCCCTTCTTCTGGTTGTAATAGTTCAAAGTCAGCATACCATGTATTTAGTTACAGACTTATATCACTTATTATTATTCAGACTTAGCCGGTGTACCAAGCCGGTATCTGATACCATGTATTTAGTCGCAGACTTATATCGCCTTATTATTCTTCAGACTTAGCCGCTGTACCAAGCCGGTATCTGATACCATGTATTTAGCCGCAGACTTATATCACCTAATTATTCTTCAGACTAAACCGCTGTACCAAGACAGTATCTAATGTCATGTATTTAGTCGCAGACTTATATCACCTTATTGTTCTTCAGACTTAGTCGCTGTACCAAGAAGGTATCTGATACCATGTATTTAGTAGCAGACTGATATCACTGAATTATTATTCAGACTTAGCCGCTGTACCAAGCCGGTATCTGATACCATGTATTTAGTCGCAGACTTATATTACCTTCTTATTCTTCAGACTTAGCCGGTGTACCAAGCCTGTATCTGATACCATGTATTTAGTCGCAGACTTATATCACCTTATTATTCTTCAGACTTATCCGGTGTACCAAGCCCGTATCAGATACGAAGTATTTAGTCGCAGACTTATATCACCTTATTATTCTTCAGACCTAGCTGCTGTACCGAGCCGGTATCTGATACCATGTATTTAGTCGCAGACTTATATCACCTTCTTATTCTTCAGACTTAGCCGCTGTACCAGGGCGGTATCTGATACCATGTATTTAGCCGCAGACTTATATCGCCTAATTATTCTTCAGACTTAGCCGTTGTACCAAGCTGGTATCTGATACCATGTATTTAGCCGCAGACTTATATCACCTAATTATTCTTGAGACTAAACCGCTGTACCAAGACAGTATCTAATGTCATGTATTTAGTCGCAGACTTATATCACCTTATTGTTCTTCAGACTTAGTCGCTGTACCAAGAAGGTATCTGATACCATGTATTTAGTAGCAGACTGATATCACTGAATTATTATTCAGACTTAGCCGCTGTACCAAGCCGGTATCTGATACCATGTATTTAGTCGCAGACTTATATTACCTTCTTATTCTTCAGACTTAGCCGGTGTACCAAGCCTGTATCTGATACCATGTATTTAGTCGCAGACTTATATCACCTTATTATTCTTCAGACTTATCCGGTGTACCAAGCCCGTATCAGATACGAAGTATTTAGTCGCAGACTTATATCACCTTATTATTCTTCAGACCTAGCTGCTGTACCGAGCCGGTATCTGATACCATGTATTTAGTCGCAGA
>OY757027.1:87943067-87945110 GCA_963580285.1 Lucinisca nassula
GATACCATGTATTTAGTCGCAGACTTATATCGCCTTATTATTCTTCAGACTTAGCCGCTGTACCAAGCCGGTATCTGATACCATGTATTTAGCCGCAGACTTATATCACCTAATTATTCTTCAGACTAAACCGCTGTACCAAGACAGTATCTAATGTCATGTATTTAGTCGCAGACTTATATCACCTTATTGTTCTTCAGACTTAGTCGCTGTACCAAGAAGGTATCTGATACCATGTATTTAGTAGCAGACTGATATCACTGAATTATTATTCAGACTTAGCCGCTGTACCAAGCCGGTATCTGATACCATGTATTTAGTCGCAGACTTATATTACCTTCTTATTCTTCAGACTTAGCCGGTGTACCAAGCCTGTATCTGATACCATGTATTTAGTCGCAGACTTATATCACCTTATTATTCTTCAGACTTATCCGGTGTACCAAGCCCGTATCAGATACGAAGTATTTAGTCGCAGACTATATCACCTTATTATTCTTCAGACCTAGCTGCTGTACCGAGCCGGTATCTGATACCATGTATTTAGTCGCAGACTTATATCACCTTCTTATTCTTCAGACTTAGCCGCTGTACCAGGGCGGTATCTGATACCATGTATTTAGCCGCAGACTTATATCGCCTAATTATTCTTCAGACTTAGCCCGTTGTACCAAGCTGGTATCTGATACCATGTATTTAGCCGCAGACTTATATCACCTAATTATTCTTGAGACTAAACCGCTGTACCAAGACAGTATCTAATGTCATGTATTTAGTCGCAGACTTATATCACCTTATTGTTCTTCAGACTTAGTCGCTGTACCAAGAAGGTATCTGATACCATGTATTTAGTAGCAGACTGATATCACTGAATTATTATTCAGACTTAGCCGCTGTACCAAGCCGGTATCTGATACCATGTATTTAGTCGCAGACTTATATTACCTTCTTATTCTTCAGACTTAGCCGGTGTACCAAGCCTGTATCTGATACCATGTATTTAGTCGCAGACTTATATCACCTTATTATTCTTCAGACTTATCCGGTGTACCAAGCCCGTATCAGATACGAAGTATTTAGTCGCAGACTTATATCACCTTATTATTCTTCAGACCTAGCTGCTGTACCGAGCCGGTATCTGATACCATGTATTTAGTCGCAGACTTATATCACCTTCTTATTCTTCAGACTTAGCCGCTGTACCAGGGCGGTATCTGATACCATGTATTAAGCCGCAGACTTATATCGCCTAATTATTCTTCAGACTTAGCCGTTGTACCAAGCTGGTATCTGATACCTTTTATTTAGCCGCAGACTTATATCACCTTATTATTCTTCAGACTCAGCCGGTGTACCAAACCCATATCTGATACCAAGTATTTAGTCGCAGACTTATATCACCTTATTATTCTTCAGACCTACCCGCTGTATCGAGCCAGTATCTGATACCATGTATTTAGTCGCAGGCTTATATCACCTTATTATTCTTCAGACTTACCCGCTGTACCGAGCCAGTATCTGATACCATGTATTTAGTCGCAGACTTATATCACCTTATTATTCTTCGGACTTAGCCTGTGTACCAAGCCCTTATCTGATACCATGTATTTAGTCGCAGACTTATATCACCTTATTATTCTTCAGACCTAGCCGCTGTACCGAGCCGGTATCTGATACCATGTATTTAGTCGCAGACTTATATCACCTCATTATTCTTCAGACTTAGCCGGTGTACCAAGCCCATATCTGATACCATGTATTTAGTCGCAGACTTATATCATCTTATTATTCTTCAGACTTAGCCGCTGTAACCAAGCCGGTATCTGATACCATGTATTTAGCCGCAGACTTAGATAGCCTTATTCCTGAAAATTTTCTAAGATATATTTTAATTCATTTGCTGTGTTCAATTTTCAACGCTCACCCTATCCCTAACCCTAACCCAACCCTAACCCTAACCCAACCCTAACCCATCCCTACGCCAACCCGTACCCAAACCAATCACTTACCCGATCCCTTACCCAACCCTATCCCAAAACCAAC
>CAUZLF010000005.1:0-97755 GCA_963580285.1 Lucinisca nassula
CGCACGGGGGCCCTTTGGTTTTACATGGGCTTATATAGGGAAAATCTTGAAAAATCTTCTTCTCTGTAACCGCAAGGCCCAGGTCTTTGATATTTGGTATGAAGCTTCATCTAGTGGACCCCTACCAAGATTGTTCAAATTATAGTGCTGGAGCAAAAAATGCCCCCGCACGGGGGCCCTTTGGTTTTACACAGGCTTATATAGGGAAAATCTTGAAAAATCTTCTTCTCTGAAACCGCAAGGCCCAGGTCTTTGATATTTGGTACGAAGCTTCATCTAGTGGACCCCTACCAAGATTGTTCAAATTATAGTGCTGGGGCCAAAAATGCCCCCGCACGGGGGCCCTTTGGTTTTACATGGGCTTATATAGGGAAAATCTTTAAAAATCTTCTTCTCTGAAACCGCAAGGCCCAGGTCTTTGATATTTGGTACGAAGCTTCATCTAGTGGACCCCTACCAAGATTGTTCAAATTATAGTGCTGGGGCCAAAAATGCCCCCGCACGGGGGCCCTTTGGTTTTACATGGGCTTATGTAGGGAAAATCTTTAAAAATCTTCTTCTCTGAAACCGCAAGGCCCAGGTCTTTGATATTTGGTATGAAGCTTTATCTAGTGAACCCCTACCAAGATTGTTCAAATTATAGTGCTGGATCTAAAAATGCCCCCGCACAGGGGCCCTTTGGTTTTACATGGGCTTATATGGGGAAAATCTTGAAAAATCTTCTCTGAAACCGCAAGGCCCAGGTCTTTGATATTTGGTATGAAGCTTCATCTAGTGGACCCCTACCAAGATTGTTCAAATTATAGTGCTGGGGCCAAAAATGCCTCAGCACCAGGGCCCTTTTGTTTTACATAGGCTTATATCGGGAAAATCTTGAAAAATCTTCTTCTCTGAAACCGCAAGGCCCAGGTCTTTGATATTTGGTATGAAGCTTCATCTAGTGGACCCCTACCAAGATTGTTCAAATTATAGTGCTGGAGCTAAAAATGCCCCCCACACGGGGGCCCTTTGGTTTTACATGGGCTTATATAGGGAAAATCTTGAAAAAATCTTCTTCTCTGAAACCGCAAGGCCCAGGTCTTTGATATTTGGTACGAAGCTTCATCTAGTGGACCCCTACCAAGATTATTCAAATTATAGTGCTGGGGCCAAAAATGCCCCTGCACCAGGGCCCTTTTGTTTTAAATAGGCTTATATAGCGAAAATCTTGAAAAATCTTCTTCTCTGAAACTGCAAGGCCCAGGTCTTTGATATTTGGTATGAAGCTTCATCTTGTGGACATTTACCAAGATTGTTCAAATTATAGCCCTGGGGCCGAAAATGCCCCCGCTCCGGGGCCCTTTGGTTTTACATAGACGTATATAGGGAAAATCTTGAAAAATCTTCTTTGAAACCACAAGGCTTAGGTCTTCGATATTTGTTATGAAGCTTCAGCTAGTGGACCTCTATAAAGATTGTTCAAATTATAGCCCTGAGACCAAAAATGCCTCTGCCATGTGGCCCTTTGGTTTTACATAGACTTATATAGGGAAAATCTTTAAAAATCATCTTCTCTGAAACACAAGGCTTAGGTCTTTGAT
This sequence comes from Lucinisca nassula, assembly GCA_963580285.1. Lineage (NCBI taxonomy): Eukaryota > Metazoa > Mollusca > Bivalvia > Lucinida > Lucinidae > Lucinisca > Lucinisca nassula. Next base: position 1,581 of record CAUZLF010000005.1, read on the forward strand.
ATTTGTTATGAAGCTTTGTCTTGATGACCTTTATCAAGATTGTTCAAATTATAGCCCTGGGGCCAAAAATGCCCCTGCTCGGGGCCCTTTGGTTTAACATAGACTTATATAGGGAAAATCTTGTTTTACATAGACTTCTATATGCAGGGTAAACCTTTAAAATCTTCATCTCTGAAACCAGAATGCCCAGGTCTTTCATATTCGATATGAAGCTTCATCTTGTGGACCTCTACCAAGATTGTTCAAATTATAGCCCTGGGGCCAAAATTGACCCTGCCCGGGGCCCACTTGTTATACATTGGATCAGGTGAGCGAACCAGGGCCCTCTGGGCCCTCTTGTATGAAGTGGAGGGGTGGGGCATGGCCCCGGCACATCCTAGGGGACCCCCAGGTTGGTGTCACTGAGTCCATCTTATCATAAGGAACAAGAATATATATGGATTAGGGGTTGGGGTCTGTAAGGTTTCTGAGATATAAGGCATTTTATGAAGTGGAGGGGGTGGAGCATGGCCCCGGCACAACCTAGGGGCCCCCCAGGTTGACATAAAAGCATATGGCTGAGAGAAGTTTACTCAAGGAACATGTTTATGTAAGTTTTGTCAAAATATCAGCAATGACTTGGCAGTAAATGCCATTTTTCAGTTTTCCCCATTATAAGTCAATGGAAACTCTAAGTTGCCATAGCAACAAAACTGAAAGGCCAAATTTCATAAAAACACAAAACCTGTAAAGGCAAATATGGTGAATATTTTCATAAAGTCTCAGCCTCCTAGAGCATATGGTTTCTGAGGAGATGATTTTTTAAGTATTTTATTGTCTTTTTTTTGCATTTTGGTTTCCATGGCAACCAATAAAAATGGGCCGAAGGCCTAAAATCAGATAAAAGCAGATAGTAGATTGCCTATGGAACATTTCTATGAAAGTTTTGTCAAAATATCTGCAGAGGCTTGGCAGTAAATGCCATTTTTCAATTTCCCCCATTATAAGTCTATGGAAACTACAAGTTGCCATAGCAACCAAACTAATGAGCCGATTTTGATAAAAAAAACACAAACTTTCAATCCCCCAGGCCAAGGATAATACAGATAAAATTTGGGCCCAATCGGACCAGTGGCTTCAGAGGAGATGTCGTTTGAAAGTGTTGACGCAGACGACATACGTCATACGACGACGAACAACTGCCTATCCCAGAAGCTCCCCCGGAGCCTTCGGCTCTGGTGAGCTAAAAATGTTCACTGTTTAACATACAATTCACATTCAAATGAAAAGGCCTCACTGGTGTATATGGAGCTAAACTTTTTGATGAAATCATCATCATCTTCATCATTAATATCATCAATGGCAATATCATCATTTACAGTATTTATTGTCGGTGCAATAATCCAAATATTTAAAATATGAGCATTTAGTATATAAACACCATATGTTTAAACAATCAGTTTTTATCCAGGGCATCAATAACAATATTAATATCATGACCATTTATAGCACCAATACGAGCAATATAATTTAGCAAAAACAACGATTTGGATTATTTAGTTTTGGGACACTAATTGCACACCTGGGTCAAAGGTCTGATCCTTTGTTTGGAAATTTCATAGAGGGTTTCCATCCCATGAGATTCAACAGGGAAGGACCAGACAAGACTGTGCTAATGCCAAAGATGCTGATTACACTGTGTGTACACACAGGCTTATCTGCATATTTATCGTTCATACATGAAATTTGCAGGTTTTCTCATGATGAGGCTCATTCATTATGGTCTATAATATATTAAATGATAAAAGTGTATGAATAGATTGGTGCAAATGTTAAGCAGCTAAACTACACAGTTTGATCTAATCCTGTGTGTGAAAATATTTTTATGAAGCAGCCATCACTATTGTACCACTTTTGGAGCGGCTATACTTACACATTCTATGTCAAATAGAGAATAGTATTCTCAATTCTCAAACAATCTATTATTTTATTCCTAAAAATTACAGAAAGGGGTGTGTGCATGGTATATGCTGGTTACAAAAACACATTATTATGTATTTACTATTTAGCAATATACAAGTTGCCTATGTTAACTTAAAACAAGTTTTTAGTGAAAAGCTTGCCCCAAATATGCTTACCATAGTCCCATTTTCGACCATTTTACTGGTTAAAATCATGGTGTGTATCATATTTATACTTCATTAATGAGTTTCCTGCATGAAACAAGTCAAACAAATGTAAATTGCACCACTGTTAATGACTACATCTGAAAAGACCTTAATATTTCAACATTGTCCTAATGTTAGTCTTATTACATAACTGGCACATTCGTGAACTTGCGTACCGCATGTTGGCATGATATAAAACATGTTTTGCAAGACTTAAAAAATGGGAAATATTGTGTTTCATACTGCCCAGATATAGTACTAAAATAATATACTAAAGAGAATTTTGGTACCATGGTGGCCACTCAAAATGCATTTTTGTGAGCTTTCGTCACACGGGAGCTTCTACTAATTAGTCAACACCCAACAGCCAGTTAGATGAAACACAAATTTGTGAAGCATTTACCGATAAAGTATTCTACCAATAAAAAATGGACCAAAAATTGTTCAGGCAGGAATTCGGCAAAGATTCATATCAAACTGTACATATATATATAGTACAATAAGAGCCCATGTCGATCAGGGCTTGGAGAAATAGATTGGGCTGCATGGTGCTTCCACGCAGAGCTGAAACCGACCGCACATGAGTACTGGTAAACCGTTTAGATGGTGTAAGCCTGCCCAGGCAAAGTGAAGCGAGTCAGATCGCCCCTGCATATAAACCCTAATGGTTTGTTTGGGTGGTAGAGCTCGAGATGTCATTTCATCTCCGTGTTGGGTAAAAGTCCCACACAATCTGAAGCATCATCTCCAAAATGAGAGACATTAAACCTCAATTCAAGCAAAGTGTACATATTAACAGTTCGTTACATTATTAACTTACATACTTGCCAGAACTAACATCACATTTTGGACACCACAATTCTTTTTCTGCTTTCACTTTCTATAGTTTGTAAATTTCCAGGTTATCAGCCTACTTTCAGATTTTAAAACATACTTTTGACAAGGTGGGGATTTCGTAAGTTTGGCTTCGTTAATCACTGTCTTAATGTACCTTGGTAAGAGCCAAATTTTTCTAACTTGTGTGTGAAAAATTGTTTTTGTGGAGGACTTGAGATTGTAAAATATTTTTCAGCCTTTCCTCTCTTTCTTTTAATGTCCCGCCAACAGGGCCTCCATGTTTTTTTCTTTTCAGAACCATGGCGCCTTGAGAGAAAAGGTTAGTTTTTATCCCAGAGGTTATTAAAATACACCCCAAAACCTGACCCTGACACTATAACACAGCTTTGATTAGATTTGATTCCAGTGTTTCCTCTTTGGAATTCTAAAAATATTTGAGGGTCACCGATGAGGCCTAATTGGCAGAAACTATTTAGTCTGGCCCAGAGGTGGCTTGTACACGCCACAGTTTTCTGTTCTATATTGTAATCCTTGCTTCAGTAGGATTACCTTCTCATAGAACATTGGATATAACAGGGTTTAACACTTTTTGTACCAAATGGAATCTTCCTCCTTATATATAGCAGGAGTCCATTTCGAAATTTAGGGGTGTCAGGTTGTTATTTCTGCAAAATTTATTAGGAAAATGGCTTAACTTTTTGCAAACTGTGTTGGCCCTGATCAGACGCCGCGTTCTGCGGCGTCTGATCTGGGCCTGCACTGTTTGCCAGGGTACCCGTTTAGGGGTTTCCGGTACAAAATGGGTTAACCGTTATACTGCTGAATATTTTAATTAGCCACACCCATTTCTGATTATCAGCCAAGCAGATTACAACATAAAATGTTTCAAATTCGCAAACTGACAGACAGAGTAGACCAGATGGCTTCTTCATCAGGTCTGGATCTACACTGCTTGCAAAAGTAGGGGTTGTCGTGATTTTTTTTGTTTGATTCAAGGTTTAACGTCCCCGTCAACACTGTAAAGGTCATTTTGGAGACATTGCTTCTAATTTTGACATCTCAAGCCTTGCCCCCCAATGAAACCAATAAGCATGGAGGGTCTGACTCACACCGCTTTGCCTGGGCAAGCTTAAGGGGTTGTCGTGAACAGCAGGACAAGGGTTAAAGAATGAATTGACTTTTAACAGCAACACTAGTGAATTATTGGCAGTAACATGGTTGTTCAACCAACATGGTTTCTGCTTTTGACTCCAACAATTACGGCTGGCACGATTAACCAGATAATCGATTAATCTAACGATAAGTTTCACAAAAATGATTATCATTTATGATTTGCTTGTAATCGATTATTTGATAAGTACAATTTACTACCCAAAGATGTGCTTAAAATAGCAGGATGAGTGGCAAACGGTGCAGGCCCTGATGAGATGCCAGATTCTGCGGTGTCTCATCTGGGTCTTCACTGTTTGCTCACGTCTGTCTTTCAAATACATATATGGTAATGTACAACATATGGTAGGAGTCATGCTCAGATAGAAAGCCAAACAGGTAAAAATATGACCAAATCGTCAGCGATTACTAATCGATTATCGATCACAGTGACAAGACTGATAATTGCTTAACTTCTCAGCTCCGATTAGCCAGCCCTACCAACAATACTGTTATAAAGAAGATAAGGTCTCATTTCATACTCTGCTCTGACAGCATGAAATTTGTAGTTCATTATAGGTTAGCTAGAGCTACACAGAGCTGAAACAGACCAAACTTGAATACTGGTAAACCACTTAGAGGGTCTAAGCCTGCCCAGGAAAAGTGGTGCAAGTCTGATTGCTCCTTAAACCCTAGCTGTTTCTTTGGGCAGTAGCGTTTGAGAAGTCATTTTATCTCATTGTTGGGTAAAAGTCTCACAAAATTGGAAGCAACTTTTCCAAAATTACCTAAATATTGTTGATGGGGACATAAAACCTCAAACAAATGAACAAACAAACCTCAAGCAAACGCCAAGTTCTGCGGTGTCTGATCTGGGCTGCACTGTTTGCAAAGGTACCCCTTTAGGGGCTTCCCGCATGCAGTGGGTTAAAGTAGCCCATTTATAGAGTGCAACATTTTATGTTTGTCCATTTCAGCTCAGATAGAAGTGATACCATGTAAAGTTTGCGGAGACAAATCCTCAGGGGTCCACTACGGTGTAATCACATGTGAAGGTTGTAAGGTAAGCTGCCATATTACCAAGGCCTCATATTTTTCAGGCATCTGCAGGATTTCAGGCTTTCAGAGCCATTAAAATCCTGACAATTTGGACATGCTGTAATCCTCCTATAATTTTAACAAATTTGTTTCACAATCTGACAAGGAATCCTAAAGGTACAGATAGAATGGCAAACAGTGTAGACCCTGATCAGACTGCTAAGGAGCAATCTGATCTGGATCTTCACTGTTTGCTTAGGATTGTCTGTCCCAATACTTAGAATCATTACAGTGTTCTGTTTAAAATGACTATTCAAGGTATCAAAATCAGACCTTTCAGGCATGGTTAAGCTTGGTCAGTATGAGGCCTTATTACCGTATTTTGCCTAAATTATCCGACGCCTAAACTCCTTACCTAGCCTAGCCACTAGGCATTAAAATGAATAATATGGAATTAAAATTCATCTTTTGCTCTATAAGAGTTAAGTGGTTTAGCTAGTCTAGTCTCTCTGGCTCAATTTTAATCCTAAGATTTGAGAATCTTCCAAATATACTTGCCATTACAAAGAAGGTGATAAATTTTTAATACAATAAAAAATACCAAAAATGAACAGGCATTTATTTTCAGACTAGTGGCTAGTCTACTTACCATACTTTGGCCCCCACCCATCGGGGCTTGAAGAAATAGATGCGCTGCATAGGCCCCCGCCCATCGGGGCTTGACGAGATAGATGGGCTGCATGATGCTTCCACGCAGAGCTGAATCTGACCGTACACGAGTACTGGTAAAGCGCTAAGAGGACCTAAGCCTGCCCAGGCAAAACTGCGAGTCTGATCTTCCATGCTTTAAAACCCTATTGGTTTCAATAGGCAACAGGGCTTGAGATGTCAATTCATCTCAGTGTTGGGTAAAAAACCCACAAAATTGGAAGCAACGTCTCCAAAATGACCTATTAGCCTATACAGTGTTGACAGGAATGTTAAACCTCAAATCAAACAAACAAACAAGAGCTGATACCGACACGCACACGAGTACTGGTAAACCGCTTAGAGGATATAAGCCTGCCCATACAAAGTGGTGAAAGTCGGCCCGTCCATGCTTATAAACCCTGTTGGTTTCATTGGGCGGCAGGGCTTGAGATGTCATCTCATCTAAATGTTGGGCAAAAGTCCCACAAAATTGGAAGCAACATCTCCAAAATGACCCAAACAGTGTTGAGGGGGACGTTAAACCTCCAATCAAACAAACAAAACTTACCATACTTGTCTAAAATTTGAATTTATTATAAAAACTACTACTACTTATTACCCCCTGGTGTGTCTAAAAATTTGTTTGATTTGAGGTTTAACGTCCCCGTCAACCCTGTAAAGGTCATTTTGGAGACGTTGCTTCCAATTTTGTGGGACTTTTACCCGGCATTGAGATGAAGTGACATCTCAAGCCCTGTCGGCCAATGAAACCAATATGGTTTATTAGCATGGACGGTCCGCCTCGCACCGGGGTTCCTGGACAGGCTTAGATCCTCTAAGCGGTTTACCAGTACTAGTGTGCGGGCTGGATTCAGCTCTGCGTGGAAGCATCATGCAGCCCATATATTTCTTCAAGCCCCTATGGGCGGGGGCCATTGTGTCTTAAAATAGCTTGATGAATCGGAAACTAGCACACAGTGTAGACCGTGATGAGACCCCACATCCTGCATTTCATCTGGTTCCACACTGTTTGCAAAAGACAAATATACCGTAAAAATCCGAAAAAAATTGGTCACCGTTATTCTACTAAAATTTTAACAAATTTGATACATGATCCAGTAAGGAGTCCAAAAGGTGCAGACAAAATGGCAGACAGTGTAGACCCTGATCAGACTGCTCCTTAGCAGTCTAATCTGGGCCTGCACTGTTTGCTTAAGCATATCTGTTCCATTTCTTAGAACCATTATGGTAGTAAATATGGTATAAGGCTTAGACATAAAAGGGTTACATATCAGAAGGATGCAGGTTGGGTAGGTACACAGCTGAAGTGAAAGAAAACAAAAGTGATTATTGAGATGGCTAAAAATGGAAATTTTTGAATTAAATACTGTAAAGGGAATGGGTTTCACCTTCAGGGAAGGCAACTGTTTCAAAAATATTTTTTCGTCTCCCATGGCAGTATTTGTTTGTTTGATTTGGGGTTTAACATCCCCGTCAACACTGTAAAGGTCATTTTGGAGACGTTGCTTCCATTTTTGTGGGACTTTTACCCGACATTGAGATGAAATGACATCTCAAGCCCTGCCGCCCAATGAAACCAATAAGGTTTATAAGCATGGACGGGCCGACTCTCACCGCATTGCTTGGGCAGGCTTAGATCCTCTAAGCTGTTTACCAGTACTCGTGTGCGGGTCGGTTTCAGCTCTGCGTGGAAGCATCATGCAGCAAATATACTTCTTCAAGCCCCTATGGGCGGGGGCCCTCCGATGGCAGTAGGGATTTTCTCTAAAAGTAGAACCCGTCTTTTTACTCAGGACCTTACATTATAAGAAAACAAACAGGTACGGTAGTCACAAAAATTGTCTACCTTTGAGTGACTGAATTAATCTTGAGAAAAGACAACTGTCCACAAAAGATATTTCTCAGTCTGCCTTGGAGATGGATATATATAAAAGTTGTTCCTTCTATTTTAGTAACTTTTCGTAATCTTGACCACCTTTTCTAAACTTCATTCAGCACTTTTTTGTGAGTGCGCATAAATCATGTCACTGCAAGCACTACTGATTTAAGTTCAGACTTCATTTTAAACCTTGCGTGTAAGCTGTCCATCCTGTGGGTGAGACTGAATATTGCTGCAATATGCAACAAAAGAATACAACGCCAGCCTCGGTAGCTCAGACGGATGTGTGTCTGACTGGTGATCCTGAGGACACAGGTTCGATACCTGCTAGGGTTGGCAACATTCTTTCGTGGAGATTGATCATGAAATCTTTTCTCTGGTCAGTCTCTCCCTTCCGCTGATTCAAGAAGGGTAGCAGTCAGTTTCTAGCGAAAGGATGTGCACTGTACTGGTTAACCGCTTATGTATAAGAATGCCCAGGAAAAGTGTGTATAGGTCAAATGACCGGCTCAAAAAGGACATAGTGTTGACTGGGCCGTTATACAAACAAACAAACAAAATAATACCGTAATGATCCTAAGTTTTGTGACAGATTGGCCTTAGCAAACAGTGCAGACCCAGATCAGACTGTTCACTGATTGCCATTCCATCTGCCAAATGTATCAGTTCATTACAAAAACAACAATCGGCCACTCCAAACAGTAATGACCAGTATTGACCACGTTTTGATTGCCCAACTTTGGGTGACTTCAAGATGGACTAAAGGTGTGGTTAGGTAATGTGATGTATGTAGTGTTGAACCAGTTGTTAACCCTTGTCCTGCTGAGCCCGGCTATGATTTATCTTTCAAACAATGTAGATCCAGATCAGATGGCTTCTGAAGAAGCCATCTGATTTGGATCTTCATTGTTTGTTATTCAGTTTCTGAATTTGTTGCAATAATTTGCATCAAGTAATCTGATTGGTTGATATTCAGTCATATTTAAATCTTCATCAGGTCAAGGGTTAAACTCTAAAAAGGAAACAAAAAAAAGACCCCAGGATAATCTTGTTTGTACTATTTTCAGGGATTTTTCCGACGAAGCCAGTCGGGTCCGGTGAATTATCAGTGTCCCAGGAATAAATCTTGTGTCATTGACCGAGTAAACAGAAACCGCTGTCAGTATTGTAGGTTACAGAAATGCTTGGCCCTCGGGATGTCGCGAGATGGTAAGTTAGTTTATACTAATTTATTTTAGTTCGATTGCGATGAAAGCTTCAAGCTTATTGAGTCGCTCTCGAACACATTCCGGGTGTTTTCACGCGCACGAGAGAGAGGCAGTGGCTTTTACACCACTGCTACCCACTTACACCTGGGTGGAGTGGAGCAGTGTCATTACGTGTTTTGCTCAAGGACACACCTCGATACCGGTGGCCGGTTCGAATGCACAACCTCTCGATCATAAGTCGGACACGTTAATCACTGCGCTATCGAGGCTGATGGTAAGTTAACCCATATAGCACTAGTCAGGATTAGTAGATGACATTTTCAGATTATGTATTTGTTTATTGAAAAAATACGGCTTGATGTAATATGTCTGTTGGGCAGGTAGTTAGCATGAAATGTCAGGCCACCACCTATCAGGACAAGAAGACATAGATTGGGCTGCATACTGGCCTGTACAGCTACCCCCACTAGTAAGACTGCTAATCGGTTTATCGGATAATCGGTCGATAAATTCCACAAAAATGATTATCATTATTGATTTGCTTGTAATCAATTATTTGATAAGTAGAATTTACTACCCAAAGTAGTGCCTAAAATAGCTGGAAGAGTGGCAAACAGTGCAGACCCTGATGAGACGATGATGTCTGGGTCTACACTGTTTGCTCAGGCCTGTCTGTTCAAATATATACACATGGTTTAGAACAACATACGGTAAGAGTCATGCTCAGATCAAAAGCCAGACAGGTAAAAGTATGACCAGATCTTCAGTTATTACCAATCGATTATCGAGCACACTGGCAGGACTTGCTAATTTGATTATCTTTTCAGCTCCAATTAACCAGTCCTACAGACTAGCAACACTCTTGATATTTTACATGCTGAAATCAGCAGTATTGTACTATCAAGTCAGTGAACACAAAGGTGCTGATGAGACTGCACAGAAGTGGAGTCTGATCAGCACCTGTCTTGTCCTGAGATGGCAAAAATAGGTTTTCTTATGACATACATTATATGAGCCGCGCCAAGCGAATTTGTGTCTTCGAGCATTCCGTCATGACAAATTTTAACTGCGCATGCCCAGCCATTCAGAGGGGCCAGGGATATGGCTTTCTGTCTGAAGGTTCCTCTTGATTCACTGCTTGTATTAGCAAGCAGCGAAGGTTCTGGCGAGACAGCGCGGATGCGCAGGCTTGCCTGAACCTTTGCTGCTCGCATAGGCGATAAGTACCAAAATCGCTTGACGGGGCCCATATGATAAACATTCATGCTTGTTACATTTGAAATACAGTCAACTCTCTTTATACTGACATTTGTTATAATGGCAAAACTCGCTATAACGGCAATTTCAATGGAATGACCACTTAGCTAAAGGCTTAGCCTCTGTTCCGAGCGGCGTGGGCTTCCCTGATGTTGGAAATGCACAAATCAAGTCCATAACCATGAAAGAGTCTTGTAATCTAATACTCCAAGAAACAAATGTTATAGATATTTGTTAGAATAATAGGGAACAAATACTGTCATTATAACGAGGATCCTCTGTATATAAAAAAAAATGTTGAAGTAAGTAAGCAGATCTTCAATTATTGCCCGTATTTACTTTTACAGCTGTGAAGTTTGGGCGGATGTCGAAGAAACAGAGGGAGAAGGTGGAAGATGAAGCCAACCTGCTGAAGCGGGCCGGGATGAATGGGTATGGTGTTATCCCCCCTCGTGAACACAGTTTGTCACCCAATAACAACTCTTTTATCACGTAAGCATAGCTACAGACATAGAGGAGTAAACAGGTTATACGACAGATAATTTTTCATTATTTCTTGTCCCGCCTGCCTGGTCAGATATAGGAGTCCTGTTTGTCTGTCTGTCTGTTCTTTCATCAGTTCGTCAAGCCATCTCGGGGCCCCCGGCCACCTGGGCTTGAAGAAATAGATGGGCTGCATGATGCTTCCACGCAGAGCTGAAACTGACCGCACACGAGTACTGGTAAACCACTTCAAGGATCTAAGCCTGCCCAGGCAAAGCAGTGCGAGTCGGTCCGTCCATGCTTATAAACCCTATTGGTTCCATTGGGCGACAGGGCTTGAGATGTCAATTCACCTCAATGTCGGGTAAAAGTCCCACAAACTTGGAACCTCCTCAACGGGGATGTTAAACCTCAAATCAATCAAATTGTGAAGCCATCAACACTTGCGACAACCCTAACTTAAATTATGATGGTGAAATCCATACAGTACGACATAGCTTTTGGCAGAATTTTTGTTAGAAACATATGTTGTTGGTGCTCATTAGAATCGCCATGCAAGGGGATTCTGGCAAGTACCCACAACATATCATTATGAAAACATGCCTATACAAATACATTGTAACCTTAATCACTGAAAAAAAAAGAAAAATTTAAGATGAAAATTGTGATATTTCTCTTATTTCTGGCCAAAAGGCGGTTCTAACGAGTACCCACAATCTATATTTATACCCCCGGCATACGTCCGTTCGTCTGTTTGTTAGTTTGTTCCTACTTCTGTCTGTTACGCCGCTCATCAACCTTTACGTCAAAGTTTTGCGTTAAACCTTTTTGACAGCTCATATCTCTGTAACCACGTGTTAAATGCTCTTCATATTTGGTAAAGGATATCTATATAGCATTACCTTTCATATATAATATCTAAGCCCCTGGGTCAGCCCCTAGGTGAGCTGTCTGTCTGTCCGTCTGTCTGTTCAGCTACTTTTACGTCAAAGTTTTGTGTTAAACCTTTTTCATTGCTGATATCTCTGTAACCACATGTTACATTCTCTTCATATTTGGTAAAGGATATCTCTGTAGCATTATCTTTCATATGGAATATCTAAGCTCCTGGGTCAAGCCCCTGGGTGGGCTGTCCGTCTGTCTGTTCATCTACTTTTACGTCAAAGTTTTGTGTTATACCTTTTTGATTGCCAGTGTCTCTTTTACCACGTTGGATTCTCTTCATATTTGGTACAGGATATCTCTATAGCATTACCTTTCATATGGAATATCTAAGCCCCAGGGTCAAGTCCCTGGGTGGACCGTCCGTCCGTTTGTCAACTTTTACGTCAAAGTTTTGTGTTAAACCTTTTTGATTGCTCATATCTCTGTAACCTCATGTTAGATTCTCTTCATATTTGGTACAGAATATAGCTATAGTATTAACTTTTATACGGAATATCTAAGCTCCTGGGTCAAGCCCCTGGGTGGGGCTAGGGGTCAATAATTAAGACTTAGGCATTTTGATTATGTCTATGTTTTGTTTTAACTGTTTTAATTATACTCCTTGTTGTTGAAATGCAATGGTTATTCTCAGTGGACTAAATGGAAAGTTAATATGGAAAGGTTCAATGCTGCAGACAAATTGTCATTTCCACTATAAGGGGATGGCACTGACCGGGGGTATACGTGCCCCACTGGGCACTTTCTCTAGTTTAGATCAGAAATAAGAAAAATAAAGTTTGTAAACCCCAGTTTTACTTTATAAAAATGGGGTTCAAGTGAGTCAAAATTATATAGGCGTGTTTTCGTGATGTGATTTAGCTGAGAAATAAGAAAAATTATCCAAGAATTACTCTTACTACACCTCTATGTCTGTAGCTATGCATTAGCCTATAGTGCTACTCTCTAGTGCTTCGTAGTAGCTATTAAGATGACTGAATACATCTGCAAGGGAGGGAAATCCTTCTAAAAACAATTTTGTCTCTTTTAGCAGTAATTTACTGAGCAAATTCTTTAAGAGTAGACCCCCTTTATCAGGGCTGTGTCAGACTCTGTAGGATAACAGACTCTGTAGTCTGGAAACTTGTCTACCGGTAACAACAGATAAGGTGTATATTTGGTGATAACTGAAGGATAATTTTCCGTAGTTTCTTCATATAAACCTATGTTGTGGGTATTTGTTAGTACAAATCAGTACTCCTCAAATTAGTACTCCTCATAGGTTTTTATGGAGAACTGACAAAAATTATCCTTCATTTATCACAAATACCCAACTTGTCTATTTCTATGCAGTACCAAGTGTAAAATATACACAAATTTTAAAGATGTATCCATTCACCTTAACACATAAAATGCCAATCACGACATGTCGTCTGCTTTGCCGTCTGCCGGTTACCTTAACAGTAATATTTTTGCAAACAGTGTGGACCCAGAACAACTGCTCCTCTAGGAGCAGTCTGATCTGGGCCCACACTGTTTGCCTGTATGCAAAAATATTTTCAAAAAGTTTGCAAAAAAATTTCAGCAGACGACATAAGCAGACATCTGCCAGACGACATTTTCAGATGTAGTGTTTTCTCGGCATCTTAAGGGTTAAAAGGCAATCTGTAAAAATACTGTTGTGGTGTGCTTTTTACCAAAAAAAAAAGATATTTTTCCACTATCTATGAAACTGGCAAGAATAAGAACATCACGTGAACCAGTCCGTGAAACGAAGACCCCCTTAAACCCCACTTCATACAGAGAAAACTGGGGTTTACGGGGGTATACATTAGTTTTCTTATTTCTGCTCCGAGACTCGTTAGAACCGCCTCACTTAGGCGGTTCTAACGAGCACCCTCAACCTATGTTTTGAATACGTGTAACAAAAATATTAAGGAAAAGTAGCCATTTTGGAGATGTGAAAAATGCAGTACGTAGCACAGATGAGTTTTCGTAATGATTAAGGCGGTGCACCAGAAGCTGTTGAACATTTTGAATGCTCTATAAAAAAGTAAAGCGTTGGATCGGGACGTTAACTGGAGGCCCCCTGTGCAGGGAGAACCATCCCCGTAATTGCATGATTACTGTGTACGCTTTCATCCTGCAAAATCTGGAGTGAATGTAATGTACACCTGCGAGTATTGGCCAAATGAGACCGATGGCAGTATCAGTAGAATGAAAGAAAGAAAGAAAGAAATACCAAAAAAAATTTCATCACGACATGTTATCCCATGATTAATGGTGCGTATTGCGATGGCGCTGTCCTTGACAACCCTATGATTTCCATCAAAAAATTTTGAAACTTTTTCGGCAATTTAACCTGATATAAAATCATTCTGTTACAAACAGAATCTTGAATGCATGGTCATTTCGTGTGAAATTTATGAAACTTGCAAGCGGCACATTTCATATATTTCATTATTAAATGACCTCTTTGTCTATAACATGTTGAATGACAAGATGAGAGTAGAAGCACACTATACAACAGTTTTTAAGATGCCTTTGTAGTTAGTGCCTCTATAGTTAGTTTGCCATTTGCTGGATAGGACACATCACATTTTAATGGCTTCCAAGTGTCACTTTAAGGCGAATGGGAACACCTGGCAGATTTTTCCGCCATTTTTCAAAGGGAGACAACTTTTGGAACTTCCTATTCGCTTTTCTATAAGCCCTGTCCCACTGAAAAAGGGGTCTACTCTTAAAAGAAAGAATTTGCTCCTCAGGAGCAAATTCTTTCCTTTAAGAGTTGACCCTTGTTGACATGGGAGACAAAAACACTTTGCAAGAGTTGCCTCCCCTGACGGTGTTCCCATTCCCCTTAAATTACAGAAAATGTATCTAGTGCAAGAAGAAAAAAAATGAGGATAAAGGTGAACTTGGTCATAAAGGTGACAAAATATAAATAGAGGCTTATATTGCTGGATTTCTGAAATTAAAAAAGAGTTCAACCCTTAAGCTGCCGAGAAAAAAGAACATCTGAAAATGTTGTCTGCTGATGTCGTCTGCTGAAGTCTCTGGCAAACTTTTTAAAAATATTTTTTCGTATAGGCAAACTGGACCCAGATCTGGGAGCATTCTGATCTGAGTCCACACTGTTTGCAAAAACTAATTTTAAAGTACTTGGCAGACAACAAAGCAGATGACCATTGTCGTGATTGGTATTTGATGAGATTAAACTTCTCCCCTTGGATAGGGTGAAAGTTTGAACTCTTTTAGATTTTTATATTCTTTCCATGTTTAGTTTAGCAGTTTTACAACTTCCATTTTACTTACTGACTCACAGTTTTATTCTTCCCTTGTTTAGTTTAGCAGTTTTAGAACTTTTGTTTTACTTATTGACTCACAGTTTTATTCTTTCCGTGTTTAGTTTAGCAGTTTTAGAACTTCTGTTTTACTTATTGACTCACAGTTTTATTCTTCCAATGTTTAGTTTAGCAGTTTTAGAACTTCCGTTTTACTAACTGACTCACAGTTTTCTCTTCCATTGTTTTGTTTAGCAGTTTTAGAACTTCTGTTTTACTTTTTGACTCACAGTTGTGTTCTTCCCTACTTTAGTTTAGCAGTTTTAGAACTTCTGTTTTACCTATTTACTCAGTTTTATTCTACCCTTGTTTAGTTTAGCAGTTTTAGAACTTCCGTTTTACTAACTGACTCACAGTTTTCTCTTCCCTTGTTTAGTTTAGCAGTTTTAGAACTTCTGTTTTACCTATTTACTCAGTTTTATTCTACCCTTGTTTAGTTTAGCAGTTTTTGAACTTTTGTTTTACTTATTGACTTACTTATTGACTCAGTTTTATTCTACCCTTGTTTAGTTTAGCAGTTTTAGAACTTTTGTTTTACTTATTGACTCACAGTTTTATTTATTCTGTGTTTTGTTTTGTTTAGCGGTTTTAAAACTTCCACTTAAGTTTTTGTGACTTCTGCAAGTGAATTCTGTTTGCGGTGGCCCCATTGAACCCAAGAATTTGGGCACCACTAACTGTCACTCCATCACAGACATTGTGTCCTTATCTGACAAGTGTTTTGAATAACACATCAAATCTTTTTAAAACGAAACAACTTTTAGAACGTCCTGAAAAGGAAAATATTCTTTCATCTTAAGAGAAGATCCCTATTTATAATGAGGACAAAATCTTTTAAATTTAATGCAGTGCTGGAAAATTCAGCTCGTCCACTCACATGATGAGTACAGATTTTGGACACCGATGTGAAATTAATACCAAAATACATATGCCATTGTTCATGCAGGACAAGTGAAATTTTGAAGAATTTTTCACCCTTGAGTTGCCTCCCCCTGAAGGTGTATCCATATTTCCCCGAAATAAACTTTATCATGATTGTCATGGTCAGGAGAGGGAAACAAGGTGTCTCGATTTTTCGGGTGAATACGCTACTTCTATTTTTAACTTTACAAAGTTTTTAACACTTCCTGCACGTATTTACTGTAGCGGTGAAGGATTAGAAAAAGTTCTTGCACATGTTCTTTATTAACCCACTGTAAACTAGTGGACTCTTCCATTGCCATATGTTGGAGAAGTCCATTTGTCATACAAGGGGTGGTAGGCCTATTTTTTCGTTCTTATTCTATTTTTGATGGAAAATTCTGTTTGCAAATAGTGAGGCCCTGATCAGACGCCGCATTCTACGGCGTCTGATCTGGGCCTGCACTGTTTGCAAAGGTACCCCTTTAGGAGTTTCCCGCATGCAATGGGTTAATATTCATTCAGGTCCAGCTGTTGCGAGCTAACAGTTGTTAGTTTTGATAACATTAACATTTTTATCACATGAGCCAGCACAAGAGAACTGACAGTAAGAACTGTGTGGTCTGTGAAGACACTGATCAGACCATGCACCTAAGGCTGACACGATTAATCGATCGATAGATTCGACAAAAATGATTATCATTTCCGATTTGCTTTTAATCGATTACTTGATAGGTACAATTTACTACCAAAAGTTATGCCTAAAATAGCTGGATGAGTGGCAAACAGTGCAGACCCTGATGAGACGCCGCATTATGTGGCGTCTCATCTAGGCTTACACTGTTTGCTCAGGCCTGTCTGTTCAAATATACATATGGTAAAGTGCAACATATGGTAAGTGTCATGCTCAGACTGTCAGACAGAAAGCCAGACAGGTAAAATTATCATAAAAACCTTAGCGATTACTAATCGATAATCGATCGCAATGACAGGACTGATAATCGATTATCTTTTCAGCTCCGATTAGCCAACCCTACATGCACCTGCACTGTCTGATCAGTCTTCACTGTTCTCTCAAGTCTTCTATAGCCTCTGGGTTATCCGGGTTATTATAGAGTGTGATAGCTGAGTGGTTAGTGCACTTGCCTCTGTTGCTGGAGGCCCCCGGTTTGATCCTCGGAGATGGAGATTATTTTGGTGTCTGAACACGCTCCAATGGCATCATTTGCAGGGATGAATGTCAAAAAGTTCACCTTCCTTCGGATCCGGACTTTTACTGGAGGCCCCCAATGCAGGGAGTCATCCCCTGTGCAGGTTAAAGAACCCTACCATAATAACAAGATTACTGATTATGATTTCATTCTACAAACCTGGGTCCAGTTGTTCTAAATTAAAGACGTCGTTAGTTAATGTATTGTTAAAATTTGATCATTTAAAAAGACAAATATGCTAATATTTTTGCTAAAAAAAATGTGAGCAGCTTTTGCAAATGCAAAAGCTGCTCACATTTTTCAGCAAAAATAGCAAAATTTTAGATATTGAACTGGCTAGAACAGTTAACAATATGACCACTAACTAGTTTGTTAAGCTAACAAGGCTTTGAACAACTGGCCACGTGTGTACATAATGTAACCTGCGAGTAGTGGTCAAATCATAATGTTTCCGATAGCAGTATAAGTAGATACATGTAGCTAGACAAAGTGTTACAAATGGAAAACCTTCATGAAACAGGCTTTATGCAAGGCTTGCCCGAGTCTTCTCTGCCAGGCCTGCAAAAACCTGCTTTTCCACCCTCCCTGAGGAGTGCCTAGTGCTGGAGTGTGCAGATTTGTAGGCTGATCTGCATCTTTATGGTACTCATATGTCCAAATACATACTGTAAATATTTGCAGTATGCAGTCACAAATCGGTAGCTCAGTCAGATGCACGTCTTGACTGGTTATCAGGCGGACGCGGGTTCGATACCTGCTGGGGTTGGCAACATTCTTTCGTGGAGACTGATCATGAAATCTTTTCAACGGTCATTCCCTCCCTTCCGCTGATTCAAAGAGGAAAGTTGACAGTTTTTGTGGAATGAGTGCACTGTACTGGTTAATCTCTTACATATAAGCCTGCCCAGGAAAAGTGTGGATAGGTAAACTGACTGGCTCAAAAATGATCTAAAATAGTGTTGACTGGGTCCTTAAATTCCAATACAAACAAACAAACAAATGCCTTCACAATTCAACCTCTGCAGATGCATGTCTGGCTGGTGATCATTAGATATCTGCCGGTTTGGCAACATTTTTCTGTGGAGATTGATCATGAAGACTTCTCATTTTCTATTGCCTAACTGGTGATTTAACCTATTTTGTACAAGAAACCCCGAAACAGGTAATTGGCAAACAGCATAGGCCCAGATCTGATCGGGGCCTACACTGCTTGCAAAAAGTTCAGCCATTTTTCAAAGAAATTTTGAAGAAAAACAGCTGTCACTCCTAAATTTTGAAATGGACTCCTGCTGTATATAAGGAGGAAGATTCCATTTTGTACAAAAAGGGATCAGAAGGTCAGTTGTCAGTTTCTGGTGAAAGAAAGTGCACTCTTCTGGTTAACCGCTTTCCCACACAGGAAAAGTGTTTTTAGGTAAACTGTCCAGCTGTAAATTGCCCTAAATAGTGTTGACTGGGCCATTAAATTCCAAAAAAACAATAAAGAAATACTGTGCCGAGATCTTTTATAGCCACTATACAGCACTTAAAAACACCAGCTGTAATTAGATGTTCTACAGAAAAGTATCCTTCAAAAACACACTTGAGAACATCAAACTGTTGCCTATTCATGTCTTTGTGGTGGATAATACTGTACCTTTTGATAAGAATGTATACACCTAGCACATTGGTGACCCTTAGGACCCTCGTCAACTTCCCACTTTGTTTTGTCTCGCTTGCAATAAGCATGGCACAATGAAGGAGTCTTGTCTTCCGTCGGTTTATCTGTCCATTTGTCACTCAACCTAAATGTTTAAGTCCAAATGCCAATCATGTCCATTGTCGTCTGCTTGTCGCCTGCCCAGTACTTTAAAACTAGTTTTTGCCAACAGTGTGGACCCAGATCAGACAACAGTGTGGACCCCGGATCAGACTGCTCCTCTTGTCTGATCTGGGTCCACACTGTTTGTCTATATGAAAAGATATTTTTAAGAAGTTTGCAAGAAGATTCAGCAGACGACATAAGCAGACGACATTTTCAGATATGGTATTTCTTAGCATTTTAAGGGTTAAGAACTAAAATCACAGGTGGGACACAGCTTCGGCGGAACTCTTGTTACAAGGCAGGCACCTTTTAGCACTTCTGTTTACTTTCTGTAAACTGAATCACTCTGAAAAAAGGGTATTCCCTGAAGGGAAAGAATTATTCTTCTATTTAGAACACACCCCTATCGATGAGAAACACAAAAATATCTCTGTAAGAGTTTACTCCCTGCAACAGAAGATCAGTTGTATTTTCTTGGAACAAACTTTCTGATTGCAGTCAGTTTGATATAAATAAAATAATCTTGGAAGGACCAGAAAACCAGAAAAAAAATGAATAAGTTTGCTGCCGTTTTTGAAAGGGAGAGTACTTTTAGGAACAGGAAATGGTAAAGGGGCTACATTGCAAAGTGCAGTTTTAGGAAAAGTATTGTGACACTGTCTGATATTACCATGGCTGTGGAAATGCCATATTCTTCTTTCTTTATATGGTAAAGTGTTGGGGAACAAATAGTGTCATTAACCCTTATCTTGCTGAATATTCAGTTTAGCCACACCCATTACTGACTTTGAACCAATCAGATTACTTCATGTAATTTATTCTTACAAATCCTTAAACTTCATGTCAAACAGTGTAGATCCTGATCAGATGGCTTCTTCAGAAGCCATCTGATCTGGAGCTACACTGTTTCCAAAGATAGGGGTTGTCGTGAACAGCATGATAAGAGTTAAAACGGGGTCCTCAGTTATACTTAAAGGCATTTATTCTGTAACAGTAAAACACACGGTGTGTTCATAATTGTTTTATTGCCCCCTGTGATATACTGACTATAGCAGATCAAAGGCGGCCCTTCATAGGGCGATTAGTAGCTCTTGTTGAATCCCCTGACTGAGGCACTTAAGAGGAAAATCAATAATGTACACCAGTCAACAGTAAGTAATTTATTGATTTTCCCCAAGGAGGCCCCTTACCTGTTTAAGACAGAGGACTTCTCCTCAGTCAGCTCTGAGGGCTACATAATAATATGAAATAGGCGCGACCTAACTGCAACCAACCGTTTTGATGCTTAGAAACCTCCCATTTCGTGCATTCAGTATTAGGTGGGTCTTTTTGAAATGAAAAGGTTTTCTAAATGGACATTTGCTGTAGTACCGCAAAGTTCCTATATTAAGACCTCCTTTTGGATTGTTCTAAAGTTTAACAGTCTCAAAGGTGGTCGACAGCAACAAAGTTAAACTTGAACTGTGCAGTAGATAGTTGACCGAAAAAAAATAGATCAGCAGTCGATGGTATACCATCGCAAATACCTGCTTTTTCTATGAGTAACACAAATGACTATGTATTAGCAAGCCAAAACTATATGTAAGTTAAAAAAAGTTGTAAAGAACATTCTAACTGATAAGCAAAATTTCAGAAGTGTAACTCTTATAGTTTAGAAGATATGACAAAGTCATACTTTTTGACCTTTAACCTTGGGGTTATGTTGAGGTCCACCCAAAGTATCCCAATTTATTCTATATTCCAACAGCCATCAAATAACCAAGTTTCAGAAGTGTAACTCTAATAGTTTAGAAGATGTAGCAAAGTCATACTTTTTGACCTTTGACCTTGGGTCGAGGTCACACCAAAAGTAGCCGAACATATTCTATATTCCAAGGACCATCCGATAAGCAAAGTTTCAGAAGTGTAACTCCAATAGTTTAGGAGATATGGCAAATATAAATTTTGACCTTTGACCTTGGGGTCAGGTTGAGGTCAAGGTCACGCCAAAAGTGTCCAAATTTATTCTATATTCCAAGGCCCATCCAATAACTAAAGTTTCAGAAGTGTAACTCTAATAGTTTAGAAGACATGGCAAAATCATATTTTTGACCTTTGACCTTGGGGTCAAGGTCACACCAAAAGTAGCCCGACATATTCTGTATTCCAAGGACCATCCAATAAGCAAATATTCAGAAGTGGAACTCCAATAGTTTAGGAGATATGGCAAATCATAATTTTTTGACGTTTGACCTTGGGGTCATGTTGAGGTCAAGGTCACATCAAAAGTATCCAGATTTATTCTATATTCCAAGTGCCATCCAATAACCAAAGTTTCAGAAGTGTAACTCTAATAGTTTAGAAGATACGGCTAAATCATACATTTTGACCTTGGGGTCAAGGTCACACCAAAAGTAGACCGACATATTCTATATTCCAAAGACCATCCAATAAGCAAAGTTTAGGAAGTGTATCTCCAATAGTTAAGGAGATATGGCAAATCATATTTTTTTATCTTTGACCTTGGGATCATGTTGAGGTCAAGGTCACCAAAAGGTTGCCCACTGCAATCTACATTCCACGTACTATCCACATGCAAAGTTTCAAAAGTGTAACTTCAGTAGTTGCAGAGGAGATCCATTTACAAGAAACGTGACGGACAGACAGACAGACGGACTGACGCCGGACTCAACTGTGGTACGAAAACAATATACCCGATTTTTCTTCGAAAAAGCGGGTATAAAAAATCACTCCTTCCAGAGAATGGTATCGGTATTTAGTAGAACCAGTATTATTTTGAAAACTGCAGTTGCATCCATACTTAAGGGTAGGGAAGAGTTATTATTTCTGTTCAAGAGATAGAAATGTCAGAATTCTATCTATTCACCATATTTGCATTTTTGCTGCCACATTGTCAATATTGGAAAAACAGGTAACCAGACCCTCCCCACTGACCTTGACGGTCAGGGTATTCTGGTTACCTGTTTTTCCAACTTTGATAACCTTCAGAACCAGCAGATAATGCAAATAAGGTGAATCTATCTCCACCCCAATTGGGACTTGAAGGAATAGATGGGCTGCATGATGCATCAACGCAAAGCTGAAACCGACCTGCACACAAGTACTAGTAAACTGCTTAGAGGATCTAAGCCTGCCCAGGCAAAGCAGTGCGAGTCACACCGTCCATGCTTTTAAACCCTATTGGTTTTATTGGGCGGCAGGGCTTGATATGTCTTTTCGTTTCGATGTTGGGTAAAAGTCCAACAAAATTGGAAGCAGGGTCTCCAAAATGCCCTTAACAGTGTTGACAGGGACTTTAAACCTCAAATCAAACAAACTAAATCTATCTCCGCAAGGTGCCCCCCCCCCCTTGCCTGGTTAACCGCTTAGAGGATCTATGCCTGCCCAGGGAAAGCGGTGCAAGTCAGGCCGTCCATGCTTATAAACCATATTGGTTTATGGGATATAAGGCTTGAGATGTCATTTCATCTCAATGTGGGTAAAGGTAGCACAAAATGGGAAGCAACATCAAAATGACCTATATAGTGTAACTGTTGGTGGGGATGTTAAACATCAAATCAAACAAACAAAACTCCCAATGGGGATGGAAAACAGGTCTAGAAGACGATCCTTCAGGAATCGTGATTCTTCTATACACAAGTTACAAGTACGTCACATTAGGTGTAGATTATTACATACACTCCGGAAGCCTACACAGTAATTCTGTAATTACGGCATCTCTAACCTGCGCAGACACAGGAAATTCTATCAGAATATAGATAAGACCAATTCATTATCACAGAGTTTGTAGTTGGCCTGTTGATTTGCCCAGCAAACTTACCGAATGTGTAAAAAGTCAAAATACCGGTCAAAAATATATCTACGATGCAGTCAAGTAACATTGCGTACATTAAGTTTTGGTCTTAGCTCATATATGTGACTTCGTCAAAGTCACCACCACAAACATTGCAACACTTTCCCTACCAACTGTCTGCAATGATAATTGGTCTCTGAATTTTTAACAAACAGGAAAAAGAATTCTTTGAAAAGGGATACCCCCTTGAAAAGGAACTACCAATTTTTTCCCCCAACTCGGCACACTAAAAAGTTTTAAGCTACTTGAACATGGGACTTGACTTGAACAAGTTGTTGATTAGTTATTCTGCAATGTTGTTAGATGCAGTGAGTTTAGATATAAAATATCTGTGCCTTTGGCTAGTTCACACTCAGTGTTGACTATGGAAATCTTCTGATGTTTCTTATTTTGAGAAAAATTAAAAAGTTCTGCGAAACTGGCACAGCTGCAAGTACAAGCTCGTGTTTTCAAGGCTTTACACAACTTAATGCTGACGCATGATAATAGTGAAACTGACAATGATGGATACAGTTTAATACTGAAAATATGCAAGTGTCAGACCGTCCATGCTTATAAACCGTATTGGTTTTATTGGCCAGCAGGGCTTGAGATGTCATTTCAACTCAATGTCGGATAAAAGTCCTACAAAATTGGAAGCAAGGTCTCCAAAATGACCTTTACGGTGTTGATGGGGATGTTAAACCTCAAATCAAACAAATATTTCTATTATTATTTACATAGTAAAGCTACTGCAACATACTGAAAACAGAAATCCATTTTATAATCAATGAGCTAAAAACATGGACTTTTATGACTTTGGTGGCAGATTTTCAACTAGACCTTTCGGACCAGCCAGCCTCACTAGACCTGACCTGGTCCAGCTTTTCACCAGACAAAATCCGTCGGTCTTGGGTTGGTGTTGATGGGGACTTTAAACCTCAAATCAAACAAACAAAACATTCCTGGTGTACATTACATATACGAGTACATGTATATACACTCCAGGTTTCGCAGGATGGAGCTGCCTACATAGTAAACAGGCTGTTGTTGTTCATGTTATTATGGTAGGGATCTTTAACCTGCATGAGGGATGGTTCTCCCTGCACAGGGGGCCTCCAGTTAACGTCTGGATCCAAAGGACTTGTGGCATTCATGCATGCAAATGATGCCAATGGAGCATGTTTGGACACCGCAGTTTTATTACTGCTGCCGGGTTGGATGCTTGGAGGCCCCTAGTATCAGAGGCAAGTGCACTAACCACTGAGCTACCACACTCCACTATATTTTTGCATTTTACACATTCAACAAGCTTTTAGGGCAAATCAAGGGACCAAGATAGAAATATAGATAGGAAGATAGTTGTTCTTAGGGGAGATCCTTGGGAATTGATAGAATTTTTTTTTTGCTGTCCAAGCAATAAAGTGGCAGTCATTTTGGGTCAGCCCTTGGCAAAAGATAAGAATACAGTCAGGCAGTTGGACCAGATTAACTATTATTTGATCCAAAGTTATTTTTACCCCAGGAGAAATATATTGGGCTGCACGATGTTTCTGTGTAAAGCGATATCAACAGCATCTTTACATTAAGAAAACATGCCTATGCAAATACAATGTAAACTTAAACGCAAAAAAAAACCCTAAAAATTTCAAGATGGAACATTGTGATGTTTTTCTTATTTCGACTCAAAATATAGATTGTGGGTACAAGTTATAACTGCCTCACTGAGGTGGTTCTAACGAGTTCCCACAATCTATATTTTAGAGAGGAAAATCGAAACATAAGGTTTACCCATTATAAACCCCAGTTTTACTATTAGGGTTCAAGGGGCTCAGAATTATACTTGCTTGTTTTTGTGGAATTACTGGTAAACTGCTAAGCCTGCCCAGCCAGAGTGGTGCGAATCTGCCCGTCCATACATATAAACCCTACTGGTTTCATTGGATGGCAGGGTTTGACACAATGATTTGTATAGACTTCCTGATAGATGCATGCATTGCTGTTTTCTATCAAAGATCTTTTATTAGCCAGAAAAAATGAAATGCTTAAAGTGCTAGACAAATTCTAAAGTCAAGCTCAGGCAAATACTTTAATGCAGTACTTAATGAGAACTTCTATTAAGCAGGGCCTGACAAGTCCATTGACCAACTGCCATGAGGGCAAGTCCAAATGTTGGCTATGCAAGTGATTTCAAGCTTGCCTGTACGAAGTACATGGAGAGCTATTGTTGTCACCTAGGATGTGCGTGGTTGTGTGTGCTTTCCCGTCACACTGCGGTAAAGTTTTTCAAATGCTTAT
Organism: Lucinisca nassula; assembly: GCA_963580285.1. Classification (NCBI taxonomy): domain Eukaryota; kingdom Metazoa; phylum Mollusca; class Bivalvia; order Lucinida; family Lucinidae; genus Lucinisca; species Lucinisca nassula. Next base: position 26,600 of record CAUZLF010000005.1, read on the forward strand.
ATCTCAACAGTCACTCATCACAGAGCACTCATTTTTGGAACTTAAGTACCTGGGAAGTAAGGCTGGCACGATCAAAATTTTGGATAATCGATTATTATCGATCGATAAATTCCACACAAATGAATATCATTACTTATTTGCTTGCAATCGATTATTTGACATGTACAATTTTAAACAATGTAGAGAGATAAACCTTCGTAGAAAATTAAACAATGTAGAGAGATAAACCTTCGTGCAGTTATCAAATATGTTATTTATAATAATTTGATATCCAATTGACCTAGATATATGTCTTAATTAAAACAATAGACGAAATATAAAATCTTCGGATCGGCATTTTTTGGCTCAGCCCGACCTTGACTTTTATACCCGACTGTATCATTATGACAAAATCTTCAGTGATTACTAATTGATTATCAATCGCAATGACAGGAATGATAATTGATTATCTTTTCAGCTCTGATTACTGATTAGCCAGCCCTACTGGAAGGGTCTTCTGATGTTCAAAGAGAACAGAATCCTGGGTTTACGCCCTGGGGTGGGGCTAGGGGTCAAATTCGAGAACACCTTTGTGAAGTTTTTTGAAACAGTCACTCACCACAAAGCATTCATATTTACAACTTGGATACCTGGGAGTGTCTTCTGATATTCCAAGACAATTCACTCCTGTGACCTCCAATGCTGCTTTGTTTAAACAAGAGGTACTTTGAAATGAAACACCAAAGTTTGAACAAGATGTTTGCATCCCAATTCACCTATTGCTGTGATTCTGGCCATCAGTGTGCAGAGTTTTCTTCTTTCATGTACTATCATATCTCGAGCTATTGCCTTGTAACTGCATATGCATTCACCATATTTGCATTATTTGCTGGCTCCCAGCTTGCACGTTGTCAATATTGGAAAAACAGGTAACCAGATCCCCCTGACCTTTCAAGGTCAGGGGGGTCTGGTTACCTGTTTTTCCAACACTGATAACCTTCAGACTAGGAACCAGCAGATTAATGCAAATAAGGTGAATACTTATTTTCGACAACAGCTAGAGTCCGGCCCTGATTTTCTTCGACTGCAGTGGAAAAATCCTCACTGGGCATTGTTGGCTGTATTTTAACAACAGGCACATTGAACTGAAACACCAATTTTTAAGCAAGATGTTTCAAGGAAAATGCACCTACTGTATTATTTTATTTACTCATTTCACAGCAGGAAAACTTTTGTTTACTTCCTCTCGCCAACCCTAACGGCTATTAGTTTTGACACGGTCTGTGACACTGTATGTATAGTACTACCTCATGCAGTGGAATATACCAGCGAAAGGGTAAAGAAGACACGTTTTTATCATTGAATTAGATGTAGCTGTTAAACGGGAAAAAGCTGTATTGTGAGTTGATGTAGCACAGCCAAGTTTGTTTATTTCGAAAAGATGAACGTGCGTCCATGGTAACAAGGAAGTTCAAGTTTTATCCAATCAGGTCTACTTCCGGCAACAGGAAGCTGTAAAACCGGAAGTACGAAGAAATTTTTTGCCTTAGTCCTGTTGGCTTTTGAGATTTTGAATGGGTGGGGTATGTTCATAAATAAATACACGTGTTACCGTTAAGCAACCAACTCTCGTTGTTTGCCGCCTTCGGCGGCAAACAACTCGTTGGTTGGTTGCTATTATGTAATGAAATGATAGTCCTCAATAATCAAGAATAAATGCCTTTAAACACTAATAGCTTGCTTACCATGGGTGGTTCGAACTCTTTCTTTGGTACTTACCGGTAATGAAGTTATCGGAATAATTTAGTGAGATTTTCTCCGTTTTATATATTAGAAAATGTATGTTGCGTGTACTCATTAGATTCACCTCAATGAGGCAATTCAGCTTGGTAGATACAACTGACCTTAACCCATTGCATACGGGGAAACTCCTAAAGGGCAAACAGTGCAGCCCAGATCAGATGCCGCAGAACGCGGCATCTGATCAGGGCTGCACTATTTGCTTACAGAATTTTATATAAAGAAATAGAATAAAAACGAAAACATAGACCTGACACCCCTTTATATTGACAAATGGACTTGTCCAACATATAGCAATGCATACAATGGGTTAAGTTTATAGAAGACTAAAAAAGATCCTTAAATCCACTGTGTCTCTTGACCTCTGGTACTATGATTATCCCTGGTTGGCTGGAATTAAGCTTGAATTAATTTTCTTGGTCCCAATGTGTTAAACCCATTTTGTACAGGAAACCCTGAAACGGGTTTCCTGTACAAAATGGAATCGTCTGATCAGGGCCTCCACTGTTTGCTTAAAGTTCAGCCATTTTCCAAACCAATTTGAAGAAAATACAACCTGACACCCCGAAATTTTAAAATGGGCTCCTGCTGTATATAAGGAGGAAGATTCCATTTTGTACAAAAAGGGTTAAGTTTGTGATGATCATTGAAGGTTGTCCAGATGAATACCCACAACATAGGTTTTTATTGAACATTGACAAAAATTATCTTTACTTAACACAAATAACCAATTCATCTGTTTGAACTTTCTATGGCAGTGCTTTTAGGAAAGTTACAATACTGTGGCTACTAAAGGAAGGTTGCTTTTGAACAGAGGTGACCACTACTAGAGGTTTTGCTGTACAGTCTTGTTTATTTACAGATATGATAATTATATGTACCAAACCGCCAACGGCTATGTTTATCCTGTGGATAATTCCATGGAGATGGTGCAGACTAGCCCTGATAATAATAACCCGGTGTACAGCCCCCAGAGCTCCCCGACTACCCCCAACCCCGTAGGGATAATGAGACCAGTGGACCTCATGGATTCAGGTTTGTACAACCTGTATTATTTGATTGTAAAATATTTTTTAAACTAACCGGTATTTTGTTTATTGCGAAATATTTTCTGCAGTCAGTTTCCCCCTTCTGAAGATTTATGAAGGGCAGTTGCATCACGTGAACAGGTTCATAAAATGAACACCCCCCTAAACCCGACTTTATATAGAGAAAACTGGGGTTACTACCGAAAAAAAAAAAAACAAAAAAAAAAAAATCTGCTGAATATTTTTGAAAAACTACCGATTTGAAAATTTGAAAAAAAAACTGATAATTCAGAAGAAAATGTGGCGGTCTTTGTTACGCCGAATTATCTAGGTTGGACTATAGTTGGTATGTTACATAACATGAACAAGTTTGTGAAATAATCACACCTAAACCCCAGTTTGTATAGAGAAAACAGGGGTATACATTATTTTTCTTATTTCTGCTCCAAGACATAGGTTGTGGGTACTCGTTAACGAGCACCCACAACCTATGGATGCAGTATAAATAAGAAAAATATCACACATTTTCATAAAAAATTTAGCCATTTTGGAGATCTGAAAGAAAAAAGGCCCTATTTTGCACTGGTGTGTTATCGTAATAACCGAAGATAGATGTTCATTACAATAACACACCTGTGCGATATAGTGCATTTTTTCACATCTCCAAAATGGCTACTTTTCTGATGAAAATCTGTGATATTTTTCTTACAAACACAGCAAACATAGGTTGTGGGTGCTCGTTAGAACTGCCTCATTGAGGTAGTTCTAACGAGTACCAACATCCTGTGTCTTGGATCAAAAATAAGAAAAAATAATGTATACCCCGTAAACCCCAGTTTTCTCCATATAAAGTTGGGTATAGGGGGGTCTTCATTCACGCCTGTGTTCACGTGATGTTGAATATGGTTTCAACTTGCACCCTAAATTGGTGTAAAATTTACTTCTTGAAAAAGTATTAGTGTACTTATTATCTAGCATGTGTGTTTATTAGGGCAAATACAGTAGGGCTGGCTAATCGGAGCTGAAAAGATGATTGATTATCATTTCTGTCATTGTGATCGATAGTCGATTAGAAATCATTGCAGATTTGGTCATAATTTTAGCCTGTCTGGCTTTTTGTCTGAGCAAGTCTCCTACCATAATTTATGCTGTACTTTATCATATGTATTTAAACACACAGGCCTGTGCAAACGGTGTAGATGCAGATGAGACGCCGCATTTACTGCGGCGGCTCATCTGGGTCTGCACTGTTTGCCACTCATACAGCTATTTTGTCTCATCTGGGTCTTTACTGTTTGCCACTCATACAGCTATTTTAGACACTAAGTAGTAAATAGTACTTATAAAATAATCGATGGCAAGCAAATCAGTATTGATATTAATTTTTGTGGAGTTTATCGATTGAATAATCGATTATCTGATTAATTGTGCCAGCATTAAAATACAGTACTACTACTAATAATATCGCCCCCGCCCATAGGGTCTTGAAGAAATATATGGGCTGCATGATGCTTCCACGCAGAGCTGAATCTGGCCAGCACACTAGTACTGGTAAACCACTTAGAGGATCTATTAAAGCCTGTCCAGGAACCGCAGTGCGAGGCGGACCATCCATGCTAATAAACCCTATTGGTTTCATTGGGCGACAGGGCTTGAGATGTCATTTCATCTCAATGTTGGGTAAAAGTCCCACAAAATTCGAAGCAACGTCTCCAAAATGACCTTTACAGTGTTGACAGGGACGTTAAACCTCAAATCAGACAAAAATAAACAAACGCTTAGCTCCTGATAAGGTGCTTTTTTCATCTGAAAAATACCGATGTCTTTCTTATTTCTTCACAAAAACATAGGATGTGGGTACTCATTAGAAGTGTCTCAGTAATGAGTACCCACAACATACATTTTCGTGCAGTAATAAGAAAAATAATATGTTGATTACCCCTCTTATCTGGGGCTATGTAAATTATGTTTGCAGTAACGTTTGGCAAAGCAGTGTTTGAAGCCCATCAGAGGACATGTTTGTACCCGTTCGACAGTCTCGAACAGCTAAAATCATCTCAGGCATCTACAGAAACTATCACTTACTACCAGAATTTGGTGAGTACTTAAAATGAGCCCAAGCAACCAGACAAATATGAGCTATGAGCCCAAGCAACCAGACAAATATGAGCTATGATACCAATCTAATATGGAGAAATATTTTCCTATGGAGAAATATGAATTCGAACATAGACAAGGGAAAGGAACTGTGTTTTATTATGCAAAAAATCATGGGGTGGAAGTGCAAGACCAGTGATATCGATTAAAGCTGCGAATTTATGACGTCACTCATAGATTCCTTGACATTGGACGGTGTAACGTCACCTTCTTGTGCCAAAACATTACAAAAAGACATAAATGCGTGTACTACAGTCAGTATATTTTTGCGGGATTTCTTTTAACTGGCGAAATATTGTGGGAAGTTGGAAGAAAACTACAACATTATTGCATATTTTCAGCGTGTTAGAATCAAAATAGATCAGCTCTAGCCAGTGATTTGTTGGGTAATTAATCACAGTTTGTAAGTTTGTTGTAAGTAGACAAATCACGCATGCTACACGCTCTTTACAACTGACCTCCAAACTGTAATTTATTACTCAACAAATCATAGCTAGAGCTGATCTATTTCTTAAACGTTATTTCAATAACATTAGGCCCTGCAAATTTTTGCGGGTACCCTATAGTAATCACCCTGTCTGTCCTTCCACATTTTTCATGTTTTTTTTCCATAATAACTTACGAACCGTCAAAGGCATCAATTTCAAACTTTAAATTTTAGGTCACAGTATCATTACACAATTTCATGGCAAGTTACTTAACTCTAGCTACAATACTGTCAGAGTTCTGGTCCTTTGAAACATGTCCAAATTTTTCATGTTTTTTCTTAATAACTTACAAACCATCAAATGCATCAACTTCAAACTTTAAATATAAAGTCACAATATCATTGCACAATTTCATGACAAGTTACGTAACTCTGGCAGTTTCCCTACAGTAATACCCTGTTTGTCCATCCATCCATCTGTCTGTCCATCAACATTTTTTTTCCTTACTCCTATTAGGTAATCTAATGCTTACAAAACAAAAATGTAGCTTATAAAGGAAACATTTATAGTATGAGACAGAGACCTGACACTAGTTACGCTGCTGAGAAAAAAACAACATCTGAAAATGTCTGCTGATGTCGTCTGCTGAATCTTCTTGTAAACATTTAAAAAATATTTTTTTGTTTTCTGGCAAAGAGTGTAGGCCCAGATCAGACAGGAGCAGTCTGATCTGGATCCACACTGTTTGGGATTGATGACTTTTAAGGGAACTGGCAGACGGCAAAACAGACGATAATTGTTGTGATTGGCATTTTATGGCTTAAATATAATATGATAATAATTTCATCTGGAGCAAATTCTTTTCTTAATTGTCGACCCCTTATTTTGAAGGAATTTCCTCCCCGTGATCTGTATGTATTCCCCTTAAAATGTTTCCCTTTATTTCAGTCACATGAGCAGTTATGGCAGGCGGTAGCAGAAAAACTGACAGTTGCTGTGCAACAGATTATAGAATTTGCCAAAATGGTTCCCGGTTTTATGGATCTGTCACAGGATGATCAGATTATGTTGTTAAAAGCAGGTAACCATACAACTTCTTATTACTTTCATCACAACGGAACTAAAGTTTATGATTTTGAAATAGATTTTTCATGTTAACCTTTAACCCTGAATCTTCCTCCCTGTATATAGCAGGAGTCCATTTGAAAATTTAGGGTTTCTTCAATTTTTATTTTTTTTTATTTTTTTTTAAAATGGCTGAACTTTTTGCAAATAGTGTGTTTATCTCTTCAAACCTAATTTTACAGTAAAAGCTTTATAAATAAAATAAGTCTACATCATATTCTATTTAACCCATTTCAGACTGGAAACCCCTAAACGGGTACCATGTTAAATAGTGGAGGCCCAGATCAGATGCCGCTAAAGGCGGCGTCTGATCAGGGCCTCCACTGTTTGCAAAAACTTCAGCCATTTTCCAAACAAATTTTGAAGAAAACACGACCTGACACCCCTAAATTTCCTAATGGACTCCTGCCATATATAAGGAGGAAGATTCCATCTGGTACGAAAAGGGTTAAACACAGCTTGCCTATATAGGTAATGGAAAGGAACAACAATTTGTTCTGCAGTAAGTCACAGAGAAAAAGAGCATGAATAGTCACTGTTTTAACCCTTATCTTGCTGTTCACAACAACCCCTATCTTTGCAAACAGTGTAGATCCAGATCAGATGGCCATCTGATCAGGATCTACACTGTTCGGCATTCAGTTTATGTATTTGTAGCAATAAATTACATCAAGTAATTTGATTGGTTGATAGACAGCAATGGGTGTGACTTAAATGAATATTCAGCAAGATAAGGGTTAATGATGCCACTCATAGATTCTTTAAATTTAGATTCTGTTTGCCACTGTGACGTCATTTTCTGGCATTGAAAATGTTACAAAAGGATTTCAATGCATGTGTGTTACAGTCATTTAGATATTTTGGCAGGATTTCTTCTAAAGATAGCAAAAGGTTGGAAGAATTTAAGGAAACAACAACATTATTGTTAATTTTCAGTGCGTTAGAATCGAAATGGACCTGTTCTAGTGTGTGTGAATTGTTGAGTTATACATCACAGTTTGTTTGGTCAGTTGTAAGAAGACAAATCACTTTCGCTACACACTTGATTTGTGATTTTGATCTGTTTTACAAGTGACCTCCAAGCTGTTATATATTACTGACAACAATTCACTGCTAGGTTTGATCTATTTTTTAACCCATTTAGTACCGGAAACCCCAAAACGGGTACCAGCCAAACAGTGCAGGCCCAGATCAGACGCCACAGAACCCGACGTCTGATCAGGGCCTCCACTGTTTGCTAAAAGTTCAGTCATTTTCCAAACAAATTTTGAAGAAAACATAACCTGACACCCCCAAATTTTGAAATGGACTCCTGCTATATATAAGGAGGTTTTGGTTTGATTTAAGGTTTAACGTCCCCGTCAACACTGTAAAGGTCATTTTGGAGACGTTGCTACCAATTTTGTGGGACTTTTACCCGACACTGAGATGAAATGACATCTCAAGCCCTGTTGCCCAATGAAACCAATAGGGTTTATTAGTATGGACGGTCCGCCTCGCACCGCGGTTCCTGGACAGGCTTAGATCCTCTAAGCGGTTTACCAGTACTAGTGTGCGGGCCAGATTCAGCTCTGCGTGGAAGCATCATGCAGCCCATATATTTCTTCAAGCCCCTATGGGCGGGGGATATATAAGGAGGAAGATTCCATGTGGTACAAAAAGGGTTAATTAGGAATGTACATGTATGTTTTCACCTTTGATCATTCTGTCAAAATAATATAACCCGAATTAGCTAGTTCCTTTGATTCTGTATTATCAAGGATCCTCCGATTACTTTTCAGGTAGTTTTGAGTTAGCATTAGTGCGAGCTTGTCGAGTGTTTGATGCGGAAACTGAAAGTGTCATGTTTGGTGAGACTTGCTTGCCACTTCATGCTCTACAGGCCTTTAGTAAGTAGTCTTTGCCTCCCTCTACTTGGCATATTATCATCCAAGGGAGCCAACTTTTGGGTCTTCTTGTATACTTTTCTATAAACTGAAAGCCTCTGGGAGAGGGGTCTACACTTAAAGGAAAGAATTTGCTCCTCGGGGATCTTCCTTTAAGAGTTGACCCCCAGGAGCAAACTTTTTACTTTAAGAGTAGACCCCTATTGACAGGGGAAACAAAAATGTTTATGAAAGAATTGCCTCCCTGAAGTTTTAGAGAGCTCTTTTAAAAATTTAATGGTCCCAACATGTGCCATTGTTTGATGATAATTAGGTTTCTGTTGGTTACAAATTTGCGGTCATGAAAATATGTGACACCGGTCATTTGAAGGAACTGATTCGTTACAGCTTATCCAGGTGATTGCAAATTAATTGACCAAAAATGTATACATGCTAAAGTCAGCATGGAGATCCTCTTAATTTGATGGAACAATGACAAAATGGACATGTATCAGTAGACAGAACTTCTCACAGTAACCCACAGCCATTAAAATCAATGAAGTATTATGCAGAAATCATTGAAGTATTATGCAGCAACAGCCAAGATTCACTGAGCGCAGTTTAACTTTTTTAACACTTATCTTGCTGTTCACGACAACCCCTATCTTTGTGAACAGTGTAGATCCAGGTCAGATGACTTCTGAAGAAGCCATCTGATCAGGATCTACATTGTTTGACATTCAATTTATGAAATTGTAGGAATAAATTACATTAAGTAATCTGTTTGGTTCAAAGTCAGAAATGGGTGTGGCTGAACTGAATGTTCAGCAAGAGAAGGGTTAAAGGCTCAAAAGATTAAATCTATAGGTGAATTTTACTGGGGCATCATTTGCAAGCAAATGGGAAACTTGCATCCAAAAAGAAATTCAAATTTAACTCTTGTCCTGCTATTCATGACAACCCTTATCTTTGCAAACAGTGTAGATACAGATCAGATGGCTTCTTCAGAAGCCATCTGATCAGGATCTACATTGTTTGACATTTAATATATGGATTTGTAGGACAAAATTACATCAAGTAATCTGATTGGTTCAAAGTCAGAAATGGGTGTGGCTAAACTGAATATTCAGCAAGAGAAGGGTTAAAAGAAAGTGAGCAGTTGCAAAGATTCCACTGCTTGATTTCTATATTGAAAATCATGAAAGACGAACAAAAAAAATGTTGATTTTTCTTTGGACTATTTTCTGTATTTGATCAATGAAATTAGACATTACAACTGCCTGTGCGAGACTGAGAATTTTAATGTTCTGAAATTGACTGCCGAAACCAACTGGTCTGCCTTGCTACACATGCATCTTACTGGTCCAAGCCCAAAATTGTTGGTCCTGGACCAACGGACAAGAGCTTAACAAAAACTCCTGGATCCAGAAAAAAATACTGATCACTGGACAGTCTGAAAGTATAGCCATTTCAAAATCTGTAGTATATATCTCACTATGTATATATCTAAAAACAAATAAGGGCCTAGTGGGTAAGAGCGCTGACTCTTATATCATTAGGTCTCTCATTACTGTGGTTGGAGCCTCGCTCAGGTCACATGCGACACCAGGTTCTGCAAGGGAAGGTCAGTAGGGTTTTCTGAAGGTACTCTAGGTTTTTGCCCACCTGATTAAAGATCAGCTAGGTATAAGTGAAATAATCTTGAAAGGGCCAAAATGTCTCCGCCCCGGGGCCCACATATTTTACATAGAGTTACATTGGGAAAACCTTTAAAAGTCTTCTTGGCCCAGGCCTTTGATATTTGGTATGAAGGGCCTCATTGGCCTAGTGGTTAAGAGAGCTGAATCTTGATCATTAGGTCTCTCACCGCTGTGGTTAGAGCCTGTGAGACGCCAAGTTCTGCAATGGAAGGTCAGGTGGTTTTTCTCCGAGTACTCCGGTTTTTGCCCACCTGATTAACGATCGGCTCGATATGAGTGAAATAATCTTGAACGGGCCGTAAAACCAAACCAAAAAAAAAAAAATAATAATAATAAAAAATTGGTATGAAGCTTCATCTACTGGACCTATTCATCTACTGGACCTCTACCAGGGCTTGAAGAACTAGATGGATTGCATGATGCTTCCATGCAGAGCTGAAACCACTTTAATAGAGGATCTAAGCCTGCCCAGGCAAAGCGGTGCGGGTCAGACCGTCTGTACTTGTAATAAACCCTATTGGTTTCATTGGGCGACCCCACCCCAGGGCTTCAACAGAATGATGTACAACTATATTGACAGCCTGATATTTATATCAATCAGGGGCTAGTTTTTCAAAGCATCGTTAGCTTAACGAGCTTGTTAGGGGTCATATTGTTAACCGTTCTAGCAAGTTAAATATTTATTCATTAAAATTTTGGTATTTTTGCTGAAAAAATGTGAGCAGCTTTGGCGAATGCAAAAGTTGCTCACATTTTTTCAGCAAAAAAAATTAGCATATTTACCATATTTAATGATCAATGTTTTAGCGATTCATTAACTAATGACGTCGTTAGTTTTGAACAACTGGCCCCAGAATAACAAACATATCTTGGCTTTCTTCACAGTTTCTTTTTATCTTAACATTGAAAATGATTTTCTGGTCCACAGATGAGCGATACAGGGCCATCTTGGCCCTCTTATTACAGCATGTATGCTGCTTATGGCAAAACATTACATAATTGAGCCAGAGCATGACAAAACCTACAAGACATGTGCGTCCAAGGAAGACTCAGATCAGCCTGCGCATCCGTGCAGTCTGATCAGAGTCTTCATTGTGCATTCTAAGGATAGCTAAGGGCCCAATGCTCCTTCATGCAGCAAGAGAAGTCTCTGGTTAGACTATATGGATGCGCAGGCTGATTCTGAGTCTTCAATGGGTGCACATGTCTTATTGTAGGTTTTGTCATGCGCTGGCTCATATATTTTTTGTGTTCTATAGATGCGGAAGAAAAGATGTTACAGAAACAGATTTTTGATTTTGTACAGACACTTCAAGTTTTAAACTTAACAGAAAGTGAACTGGCTTTGTTTAGTGCCACATTACTGGTGAGACCAGGTAGGTAATACGACAGTTGCACCAGGGCAAGACAAAACTTACAAGCGGACCTGACAGTGTCTGTCCAACATCATTCGTTTGTTGCCTTTGTGTGAGGGGAATATGACCATTTGTTTAACTGAGCAGAGTGAGCAGATAATATTGTCTGAGGGAAATATTACCTGCTCAGGTGAACAAAACCTCACATTCTCTTCACCCTAGGACAACAAATGTTTTTTGCTGCCCTCGCCCATCGGAGCTTGAAGAAATAGATGGGCTGCATGATGTTTCCATGCAGAGCTGAAACCGACTGCACACAAATACTGGTAAACCACTTAGAGGATCTAAGCCTGCCCAGGCAAAGCGGTACGAGTTGGGCCGTCCATGCTTATTATGCTTATAAACCCTATTGGTTTCATTGGGCGACAGGGCTTGAGATGTCATTTCATCTCAAGGTCGGGTAATAGTCCCACAAAATTGGAAGCAACATCTTCGAAATGACCTTTACAGTGTTGACAGGGACGTTAAACCTCAAATCAAACAAACAAAAGCAACAAATGTTTTATCATACAGAATTCTAGCTTCTTGTTCCATGCGGCTACCAGTGGACTTGTACTTTAGAGCAGTGACAACAGAGGGGAATATTACAGGGAGACCTGATGTTTTGTCACCCTGCACGGCATGCTCTTGACCAATCAGAATTGAGTAGCTTGTGAATATTAACCCATATATGACTAGCGGCCCTTTATTGGGACATTACCTAACAGTGTAGACCCAGATCAGACGCTACAGGATGCGGCATCTGATCAGTCTCCACTGTTTGCTTAAAGTATGTACATTTTTTAACCAAACAAACCTGACACCCCTATAACTGGAAAGGGACCACTTCAAACTTATTAGGTGGAATATTCCATTGTTATATATGGGTTAACCCTTAAGATACCACGAAAAACTGCATCTGAAAATGTCGTCTGCTTATGTCCTCTGCTGAATCTTGCAAACTTTTTATCCCCATGTTTTTTTTTTTTAAGAAAAAGTGGGGATATTGTTATCGCCACCGTCCGTCCGGCTATCTCCTCCTTAACTCTTGTGTGGAATCCAACCAAATTTGGTATGTGAGTTGCTTATATGAATGGCTTGCGCAAGAGCACGTTTATTTTTGGTCCCGACCCCTGGGGCCCTGGGGAGGGGTCAAATGGTCAAATTATGGCCCTATTTCTTCAAAATTCAATAACTAAGTCAGTTTTAAAGATTTTTATCCCAAACTTTGTATGTTTACTCAGTAGGCAAGTCTCTTTAACATATTGAACGGGTTTTCCTTATGAAATAATGCACTTTATAAATCTATAAATAGATGTTCTTTCATTGGTTTAAGGCATAATCTGTGGCACCTCACTTATCTACATACACCTTGGTCATGAGACACTAATTTTCCATACGATAGTTTCCAAAATTAGATTTTCTAAACTAAGACTGGAATTATGCTACATAACAGTGAGCTGACCCTGGTTCTGCTCTTTTATCTGCATTTATGATTACGGATACGGGTGTGTTAATGTTATGTGGTTTTTCTTAGGGCTAAGCTATCCATATCCCATTTACACATAATTTTCATGGACATTTTCCGTGGGAAACCCTAGAGTAGGTAAAATGTGACAGCCCATAGCAACCATTTAATTTTGTGATTATTATATGAGCCGGGGCACAGCATTTCCTACAACTTATATGTGCACCCAGCAAAGAATCAGATCAGCCTACGCATCCATATAGTCTGACCAGAGACTTCCCTTGCTGCATTGGATTCTTAGCTATCCTTAGAGCACACCTCCATGTGACATTATACAATTATTGACTGTTAACTTAATAGTCAATAATTGTATAATGTCACATGGAGGTGTTATTTTGGCCCTTCTCTTGCTGAATATTCATGTTAGCCACACCCATTTCTGACTTAGAACCAATCTGATTACTTGAATTGTAATTTATTCCTACAAATTCATAAATTGAATGTCAAACAGTGAAGCCATCTGATCAGGATCTATACTGTTTGCATTGAAAAGGGTTGTCGTGAATAGCAGGATAAGAGCTTATGCTAAATAGCCCACAGGCAATCAGTGAAGTTTAGTCAGAGGGAACATCCATGCAAGCATCTATGAAAATTCAGATCAGACTAGAACATCCATGCAGTCTCATCTGAGTTATTGTCTACAGTAGTTCTTGTCTTGTGCTGGCTTATGTAGGCCATAATCAATTATCAGGCCTCATATTTTTTTCAGGCATTTGCAGGATTTCAGACTTATAGAGCTTGATTTCAGGCTTTTAGATTTTGAATTTTCCTCCTATATTCTGTTTAAAATGACTATTTAACCCTTATCCTGCTGAATAAATTTATTTAGCCACACATTTCTGACAGTCAGCCAGTCAAATTACTAATCTGCATTACAGTGTATATCCTGATCAGATGGCTTCTTCAGATCTACACTGTTTGCAATTGTTATGGCTGTCATGTTCAGCAGGATAAGGGTTCAGGCTGCAAAACTGGGCCTTTCAGGCATGGAAAAGCTCCTGATTATTTGTTAGTTTTAAAATTCAAACCAGTTTGTTAGTACAGTTAATAACAGTCAAACAGGTCTTAGTGGCCACCTCTATTAAGCAAGCAACCTGTCTTAAGCAAGCAGGTATTCAGTTCCCGAAAAAGGAAAATGCATTAAAATTCACCTGTGTTAAGCAAGCACCTACCTTAAGCAAGCACTTTTTGAATATCCCAGAGGTGCTTGCTTAATACAGGTTGGACTGTAGTTAACAGATTTCACAGTCACATTCACCATTTTGAGGATAGGATCAAAACTGAAAGTAAATACTGTAGTTAACAGATTTCACAGTCACATTCACCATTTTGAGGATAGGATCAAAACTGAAAGTAAATACTGTAGTTAACAGATTTCACAGTCACATTCACCATTTTGAGGATAGGATCAAAACTGAAAGTAAATACTGTAGTTAACAGTTTTCACAGTCACATTCACCATTTTGAGGATAGGATCAAAACTGAAAGTAAATACAGTCAAACCTGTCTTAGTGGCCACCTTTATTAAGCAAGCAACCTGTGTTAAGCAAGCAGGCATTCAGTTCCCGAAAAAGGAAAATGCATTAAAATTTACCTCTGTTAAGCAAACATCCGCCTTAAGCAAGCACTTTTTGAATATCCCATAGGTGCTTGCTTAATACAGGTTGGACTGTATTGAGTGGCTTCCTCAGTCCAGTTGTTGAAAACATCGTTACCATAAACTTTTTAGTGCTCAGTGTGTTCTAGTATCATTACGAAAACACGCCTATACAAATACATTGTAAATTTTACCGCCAAAAATCGAAAATTTTAAGATGAAAAATAGTAATATTTTTATTTCTGCTTAAAATATAGATTGCGGGTACGTGTTAGAACCGCCTCATCGATGCGGTTCTAACGAGTACCCTTAATATATATTTTGGAGCAGAAATAAGGAAACTAAGATTTATCCCTGTAAATCCCAATTTTACAATATAAAAGTGAGGTTCAAGGGGATCAAAGGCATGTTTTCGTGATGATAAGCAGAACGATGAACACAGTTGTCTTGTTTGCTGACCAGTAAAACTGCATAAAGCAATGGACATTGACAATGGACGAAATCAGCAAAATCCTTATGAATCCCAGAACATGATAAATCCTACGAAATAAATTTTGTTATCCGATATTTGAATCACCTTTGTCTAATTGCAGATCGACCTGGTTTAAAGGACCTCACAGACATTCAAAAACTGTACGAGAAAATTTCATCAGCTTTAAAAATGGAAATCGGCGCAAACCATCCGGACGATGACAGCTTCTTGTCAAAGCTCCAGCAGCTTATCTGGATAGTGCGGAACTTGAATAACCAACATATAGCTGTGCTAAATAATTTTAAAAGTAGTGCCCCCGACATTGAGTTTCCCGCTCTTCATAAGGAGCTCTTCAGCGTGGATTGCCTGGAAAACTCTTGAAGACGTCATCATAACAGATTATTCATCCTTCGAATGTCAGAGCCAATGAGCCGCAGGTAGGGAAATTGTGTTTTAAGGCATGTGTGCAGATGGACGACAGCCACTCTATAGTCGGAAAGAGAGGATCTAACATGAGTGTTCATGTATTATTGAATTTATTAAACATGTTGAGGAAAAGGAATAAACATTATATCCCTTTTCCTCAACGAGTTTAATAAATTCACTAATGCATGAGCACAAATGCAAGGTTCTTTTTATCATATGACATTTAGAACGTATTTTATTCACAATTGTTTACAAAATTGTCAATAATCCGCTATTAGTAAACGCGACATCGTTAAGGACGTGTCTTACATGTAATGTTACGGAACATATCTAGCTAATTTGCATATTTAATCCACTAGTGGATTATCGAAAATATTACATGGCATTATTACACTCTCAGACGCGAGGTCATATGATAAATAAACATCTTTACCTGAAAAAAGGTTTGGGCCAATTGCCGTCCATGGAGCACTGAGTGAAGATTCTGATCGGCCTGCTCATTCATACAGGTGGACCAGAGTCTTTTGCTGATCAGGAATGTTTTTTAAGACATACAGTTTTTTTTTTGTGGGGGCATGATTTGTTTCATATATATAGATAAATATACTTCAGGGTTCTAGACTTAGAGCAATTAACTCTTATCCTGCTGAACACAACCCCTACCATTGCAAACAGTGTTTTGTTTGTTTGATTTGAGGTTTAACATCCCTGTCAACACTGTAAAGGTCATTTTGGAGACATTGCTTCCAATTTTGTGGGACTTTTACACGACATTGAGATGAAATGACATCTCAAGCCCTGTTGCCCAATGAACCAATTATGTTTATAAGCATGGACGGTCCGACTCACACCGCTTTACCTGGGCAGGCTTAGCTCCTCTAAGCTGTTTACCTGTACTCGTGTGCGGATTGGTTTCAGGTCTGCGTGGAAGAATCATGCAGCCCATGTATTTCTTCAAGCCCCGATGGGCGGGGGCCGTGCAATCAGTGTCGTTCCAGATCAGATGGCATCTGAAGAAGTCATCTGATCAGGATCTACTCTGTTTGTCATGTATACCACAACCTCGTTATAACACGGTGTGTTACAACACGGTTATGGATATAACACAATTTCAAGATGGATCCCAAAAATGTATAGGTTATATAGAAAAATGACCATATATGGTCATTTTTCTATATAATCTATATATTTTTGTTTGGATATAACACGGTTGTTTAACTAACACGATTTCTGTTTTTGACCCCTACAACAATGTTATAAAGAGGTTGGGGTGTAGTTTGTGAATGGAGCAAATACATTGTATCAAGTAATCTGATTGGTTGATAGTTAGGAATGGGTGTGCCTGAATTAATTTATTCAGCAGGATAAGGGTTAATATTCATCCAGATCAAGAGGAGTAATGATAGAATTTTGGGATAATTTTTTTACTTGTCCCTCGAAACAAATGTTGGTGGTACTCGTTAGCCCATTTCGTGCGGGGAAACCCCTAAAGGAGTACCTTGGCAAACAGTGCAGGCCCGTATCAGAGGTCGCAGAACGCGGCCTCTGATCAGGGCCTGCACTATTTGCTAACAGAATTTTCCTTCAAAAATAGAATAAAAATGATAAAGTAGGCCTACCACCCCTTAAATGACCAATGGACTTGTCCAACATATAGCAATGGAAGAGTTCACTAGTATACAATGGGTTAAAATCACCTCATTGAGGTTATTCTTACAAGTACCCACAGCATGTGTTTCTAACAATAAATAATTCGGCCCCCGCCCATCAGGGCTTGAAGAAATATATCGGCTGCATGATACTTCCACGCAGGGCTGAAGCTGACCCGCACACGAGTACTGGTAAACCGCCTAGAGGATCTAAGCCTGCCCAGACAAAGCGGTATGAGCCAGACCATCCATGCTTATAAACCCTATTGGTTTCATTGGGCGACAGGGCTTGAGATGTCATTTCATCTCAATGTCCGGTAAAAGTCCCACAAAATTGGAAGCAACGTCTCCAAAATGACCTTTACAGTGTTGACGGGGATGTTTAACCTCAAATCAAACAAACAAATCTAAGAATAAATAAGTTTAATTATCCCAACATGATTCTTCTTACTCCTGCTTATCATGTGCTAAGGGTTTAAGGGGAATGGGTACACCCTAAGGGGAGGCAACACCTGCAAAAGTATTTTCGTCTCCCATGTCAAAAGGGGTCTGCTCTTAAAGGAAAGAATTTGCTACTGAGGAGCAAATTCTTTCCTTTAAGAGTAGACCCCTTTTTTGGTGGGACAGCGTTTATAGAAAAGGGTACAGAAAGTCCCGAAAGTTTTCTCCCTTTGAAAAATTGGGGAAAAATCTTCCAGGTGTTCCCATTCCCCTTAAGTTCTCTTTATTTCATCATGTGTGACAAGTAGGAGCAGGGATGTGTATAAGAAGACAAAGCTGAGGCGGGAATATGAAATGCATCTCATTTCTCCATGTTAATCTCTAAGTACAGTGAAATTCGGCTATTAAGACCACCTGAAATTAAGACTAATTCTGCTTTTAAAAGCTAATTTTTAAGGGTGCACTTAATCTTTCTTTTTGTTTACTGGCTACAGTGTCTTCTGGTCAGGGACCACCTTTGGGACTGTTCAAAAGTGGTCTTTAAGACCACTTTTGAACAGTCCCAAAGGTGGTCTTAAAATAGGAATTTTACTGTATTTTGGTTCAGCCTTGACAAAGACTATACTTGGATATTTGCAGATACTGGCAAGTTATTGTTAAAATGTCAAGCAAAACATGTTCTCAGTGAAGACTCGTATTAGCCTGTGCTCTCAGTCGGTACATGGAAAAGAATCCAGATTTGAAAGTTGTCTTTGATAGAAACTCTTTTCGAAGATACTCCACATAAAACTGCCCCGGGACTTGAAGAAATAGAGAGGCTGCATGATGCTTCCATGTAGAGCTGAAGCCGACCACATATGTACTGGTAAACGGGTTAGAGGACCTTAGTCTGCCCAGACAAAGTGGCATGAGTCTGACCATCCTGGATTCCATGCATATAAACCCTATTGGTTTCATTTGGCTTCAGGGCTTGAGAAGTCATTTCATCTCAATGTTGGGTAGAAGTCCCACAAAATTGGAAGCAATGTCTCCAAAATGACCTACATAGTGTTGACAGGGACATAAAACCCCAATTTAAACAAACAAAACTCCAGATATATTCAGTAAAATTCCTTTATTAAGACCACCTTGGGACTGTTCAAAAGTGGTCTTTAAGACCACTTTTGAACAGTCTCAAAGGTGGTTCCTGACCAGATGACTGTTTTTTGAAAGCATAAAGAAAGAAAAATAACAACACCCTTCTAAATAAGCTTTTTAAAGCAGAATTACTCTTCATTTTGATTGGTCTTAATAGAGGAATTTCACTGTACTAATGAGTAACCAAAGTTTGTTTATAAATAGGGACAGTGGACAGTTCATTCTAAAAATATTCTTGTTTGTGTTTACCTTAAACATGTTTTGTTTTGTTTGTATGATTTGATGTTTAATGTCCCTGTCAACACTATATGGGTCATTTTGGAGACGTTGCTTCCAATTTTTATGGGACTTTTACCCGACAATAGGATGAAAAGACATCTAAAGCCCTGTCGTCCAATGAAACCAATAGGGTTTATAAGCATGGACGGGCCAACTCGCACCGCTTTGCCTGGGCAGGCTTAGATCCACTAAGCCATTTACCATTACTCGTGTGAGGGGTCGGATTCAGCTCTGGGTGGAAGCATCATGCAGCCCATATATTTCTTCAAGCCCCGATGGGCGGGGGCCGCCCTTAAACATGTTAAACACCTTGAATTTTTATAACTTGGGTGACATTTTAGTTGTAAATACTTTTTTTATGAAAATGGGAGTAGACATTTACTTATATTTTTGGAAATGATTTGAATGTTGCATCAAATACTGGCATGAAAACATAAATGTTTAGCCAGCACATAGGCCTAGTTGTTTAAAACATTGATATGCAGAGATCAGGCTTAAGTTATTCAGTGCATTGCATTGGAGAGATCCTTGCATCACTGTTTCATCCAGTTGATATTGGCTTACAGCTGGGCAAAGCCTGCTGTCCTTGTTATTTCTTCAGTTTCTACACTTCTATTCAGTTTCCTCTTTCTCCACTGTCCTTCACTTTCATATCCTCTTCTTTTCTCCCTTTCTCTGGGAGATGACACAAAATGACCCACAAGGGTTGACATGTCATTAAATCCCAACACAATCAGTCAATTTGCAGAGATCAAGAGGGCCCAGTCCAAAGCATCACTATTCAGAGATCAGGGCCCAGTTTTCAAAAGCATAGCTATTCAGAGATCAGGGCTCAGTGTTCAAAGCATTGCTACGCAGAGGCAAGTTGTTCAAAGCATGATTAGACTTAACTAGTCTGTAAATGCTCAAAACGTTAACTGTGCTAGCAAGTAACATATTGAATATTCTGGTATTTTGCTGAAAAATATGTGAGTAGCTTTTGCAAATGCAAAAGCTACTCACCTGTTTTAGCAAAAATGTTAGCGTATATTAGCCATAGAAAATGATTATAGTTTCAGCAATAGGTTAATTATCGGCATCATAAGTTTTCAACAACTTAACTGGTTGTTAAAAACCAAAGATGTTGTTAGTTAACATAATTTTATAAGGTCGATCCATGGATGTGGAAAATATGCTATTTATTTGTTGCTGAAAAAAATGCGAGAAGAACTGGACTCTGGACCCAGTTTTTAAAAGCATTGTTAAAAGCATTGTAAGCTTAAAACACTCGTCCATAGTTAAAATGTTTAATGGTCCCCCAGGTTAAATATCTATTACACCCAATTTCTTGCTTTTCCAGCAAAAATATGTTAAATGATCAAAGTTTTAACAATATGTTAACTGACGACATTGTTAGTTTTGAAGGAGGCCCAAGAAGGAAAAAAAAAATGTGAGCAGACTACCTTGACACACAGGCTGATCTGAGTCTTCATTTATTGAGCATGTCTTGTAAGTTTTGATGTGCCCCAGCCCAAAAGGACCCTCTGGTTGCCTGCTCTGGTTGTTGATATCATTTGAAAGTTTATACATGTATATGGTTCTGGCAGAATAGTGCGTGTATGTAATATTTTTCTCACCTGTTATGTTAAACAGCACACCTAATTGTGATTTTAGCCATATTTTAATTTTTAACGTGTTAATCAGAATGCTGATATGTTAACCCATTTTGTACCAGAAACCCCAGCAGCCCCCGCCCATAGGGGCTTGAAGAAATATATGGGCTGCATGATGCTTCCACGCAGAGCTGAATCCGGCCCGCACACTAGTACTGGTAAACCGCTTAGAGGATCTAAGCCTGTCCAAGAACCGCGGTGCGAGGCGGACCGTCCATGCTAATAAACCCTATTGGTTTCATTGGGCGACAGGGCTTGAGATGTCATTCATCTCAATGTCGGGTAAAAGTCCCACAAAATTGGAAGCAACGTCTCCAAAATGACCTTTACAGTGTTGACGGGGACGTGAAACATCAAATCAAACAAACAAACAAAAACCAGAAACCCCAAAAGGGTACCTTGGCAAGCAGTGCAGGCCCAGATGAGACGCCGCGTTGGCAAGCAGTGCAGGCCCAGATGAGACGCCGCAGAATGCGGCGTCTCATCAGGGCCTACACTATTTGCAGGAAGTTTAGCCATTTTCCAAATCGATTTTGAAGATACCACAACCTATCACCCCTAAATTTAGAAATGGAGTCCTGCTATATATAAGAAGGAAGATTCTATTTGGTACAAAAAGGGTTAGCCTATCCGGAACTGGGCAGAATATGCCTCACAAATATATAGCAGCAGTCCAGTTCAAAATCTAGGCATGTCGGGTTGGGGGTATTTTTTTTTTTTTTTTTAGAAATTTACATAGAAAAAGGCTGAACTTTTCTTCAAACAATGAAGGTCCAGAGCAGATGCTGCATTCTGCCATGGCTGATCTTGGCCTGCACTGTTGGTCAGTGTCTTGTTAGGGATTTTCACATATGAAATGTTTTTAATAGTAAATAAAACAGGGCTGAAGATGACCCAGAATTTGAAGGTGAAAACAAGTCGCATTTGGTGCAGAATTTTGAGGGTAAAAACTTAGTCTGTTTTAAGGCGAGTCCAGGTTGTGTCCACAGAATCATTCTGCATTGAATTCAATACTGTCAAGCTAGTTGTATTCTGACATAGCATCCAAATAGTACTTGTATTTCTCTTATTTCTGCACATAAACATATCTGAAAACATATGAACAAGTGTGGGTACTCATTAGAAGCACCTTGGCGAAGTGGTTCTAATGAATACTCACAACTTTTTATTTTTGTGTATACCCTTCTTATCTAGGCTATGTATTCAGCTTGTATGTTCACATATACAGTAAAATTCCTATATTAAGACCAGCTTTGGGACTGTTCAAAAGTGGTCTTTAAGACCACTTTTGAACAGTCCCAAAGGTGGTCCCTGACCATAGGACAGTGTTGGCAGAAATCACAAAGACAGATTAAGTGCAACCTTCAAAATAAGCTTTTTAAAGCAGAATAAGTCTTAATTTTAGGTGGTCTTAATAGCGGAATTTTACTGTGCATGTATCAATCTCAAAATATACTTTTCTATGATTAGGCCTAGACAAAGGCTGCAGAAAGACCTGTTTTACCAGCTAAGTTAGAACATTTGCAGTCTCATCATAGTCTTTGCTAACTGTAGTTTACATTCTTATAAGTAGCCCCCGCCCATCGGGGCTTGAAGAAATAGATGGGCTGCATGATGCTTCCACGCAGAGCTGAAACTGACCGAACACGAGTACTGGTAAAGCACTTAGAGGATCTCAGCCTGCACAGTGCAGGCAATGCTGTGCGAGTCGGACCTTCCATGTTTATAAACCCTATTGGTTTCATTGGGCGGCAGGGCTGGAGATGCCATTTCATCTCAGTGTCGGGTAAAAGTCCCACAAAATTGGAAGCAACGTCTCCAAAATGACCTTTACAGTGTTGACAGGGACGTTAAACCTCAAATCAAACAAACAAACAAAACATTCTTATAAAGCTGTGAAGTGGATCTTCCAAATTTTGTGAATTTTGTTTAATGCGCTTATTATTATTTTTTTTTTTTCCCTTAGAATTTTGGATTTTTGTTACAGCCCTGGGTTTAAATTTTATTTTGTTTTATTTTAAACTTAAAGCTCCAGATAAGCAGGCATAACAAGGAAAATTCAGAAATAATTTTCCTTAGGGGCATGAGAACACCTGGCAGATTTGTCTGCCATTTTTCAAAGGGAGACAACTTTCTGGACTTCTTGTTTGCTTTTCTATAAACCCTGTCCCACTGTTAAAGGGGTCTGCTCTTAAAGGAAAGAATTGAGCAAATTCTTTTCTTTAAGAGTTGACCCTTATTGACATGGGAGACAAAAACACTTTTGGAGGAGTTGCCTCCCCTGAAGGTGTTCCCATTCCCTTTAATTTACCTTATTTCTACTAAAAATCCTATGTTACAGGACAATTCTAACAAGTTAAAAAAAACAATGAATTTGATGAAGAAATGTAAAAAATTCTGTAATGATCCTAAGTATTGGGACAGTTGGGCCTAAGAAAACAGTGCAGATGTATATCAGACCACTTCTGAAGGAGCAGTGTGATTAGGGTCTACACTGTTTCCCATTCCATCTGCACCTTTTGGATTCCTTGCTGGATCAAGAAACAAATTTGTTAAAATTTTAGGAGAATTACAGCAAGTCCTCAAGGTGTCCGAAATTTTAGGATTTTTTACGGTACTTTTTAATTGTAGACTGTATAATTGTTTAATAAACATTGCATGCTGCAGTTATACCCAGTTTTGTTTGTTTTGTTTTTTGTTTGTTTTGTTTTTTAGCTCACCTGAGCCAAAGGCCCATAGGTGAGCTTATAGAATGACAAGGGTTTGTTGTCTGTCTGTCGTCTGTCTGTCAACATTTCAAACATCTATAAACCACTGGGCTGATTGAAGTCAAATTTCATATGGAACATCCATGATCCATGGGATGGGGGAATGAAAGTTTGTTCGCGGGGTCTAGACCACATGACCAAGATGGCCACCATGCCCTTATATGGTAAAAACCCTTCAAAAGCTTCTCCAGAATGAATGGGCCTATTGTCATGAAACTTGATATGTAGCATTGGGGACTCAGGCCCATCACAGTTGGTTCAAATGATGACACTTGGATGACCTTGACCTATTTTACGCCAAGGTCAAATTTTGTCACACAGACTTTTGTATGGAAAAAAGTCAAAATTGTGTATTTTTTGGGGAAACTATTGCAGCCTGTGATCTGAAAATTGGTAGATGCAGTTGGCTACAGTAGGGGATGAAACTACATGAGTATTCAAGGTCAGGGTCATTATTTGACCTTTGTCCAAGGTCATTCAGATATGAAAATTAAAACTTATTTTCCTCAGAAACCAAATTTCATACAATATCTTTAGGAACAAGGGAATGAAATTGATTAAAATGAGTTTGGTCACATGACCAAGCTTGCTGTCATGCCCTTATAAGATAAAAACCCTTCAAAAATCTTCTCCTAAACCAATTGTCTTGAAACTTGGTATGTAGCAATGGGGACCCGGACCCTTCATAGTTTGATAAAATGATGACCCTCAGGTCAAATTTGGTCTCATAGACTTTTGTATGGGGAAAAAGTCAAAACTATGTATTTTTTCGGAATGATCTGAAAATTGGTAGATGCAATAAGCTAAATGAGTGGATGAAACTACATAAGTATTCAAGGTCAAGTTCATTCCTTGACCTTGGCCTAAGGCCTTTCAGATATGAATACTAAAACTTATTTTCCACTGGAACCTCAGGGCTGTTTGTAACCAAATTTTATATAAAAGCTAATTTTTGTTTGATTTGAGGTTTAACGTCCCCGTCAACACAGTATAGGTCATTTTGGAGATGTTGCTTCCAATTTTGTGGGACTTTTACCCGACATTGAGATGAAATGACATCTCAAGCCCTGTCGCCCATTGAAACCAATAGGGTTTATAAGCATGGACGGGCCGACTCGCACCGCGGTTCCTGGACAGGCTTAGATCCTCTAAGCGGTTTACCGGTACTAGTGTGCAGAAGGTTTCAGCTCTGCCTGGAAGCATCATGCAGCCCATATATTTCTTCAAGCCCCGATGGGCGGGGGAAAATTTATTAACCCTTAACTTGCTGAATATTCATTTAAGCCACACCCATTTCTGTCTATCAACCAATCAAATTACTTGATGTAATTTATTGCTACAAATTCATAAACTGAATGCCAAACAGTGTAGATCCTGATCAGATGGCTTCTTCAGAAGCCATCTGATCTGGATCTACACTATTTGCAAAGATAGGGTTTGTCGTGAACAGCAAGATAAGGGTTAATATGAGCGGTCACATGACCAATATGGCCACCATGGTCATATAAGGTAAAAACACTTCAGAAATCTTCTTGTCCGGAACCAGTGGGCCCGTTATCCAGGCCTCATATTTTTCAGGCATTTGCAGGATTTCAGGCTTTTAGAGCTTGATATTTTTCTTGATTTCAGGCTTTTAGATTTTGATTTATTGTTCCTTTAGTCTGTTTAAAAAAACTATTTAACCCTTATCCTGCTGCATAAATTCATTAACCCACACCCATTTCTGACTGTTAGTGAACCAAATTACTTGATATTTTCACAAACTGCATTACAAACAGTGTAGATCCTGATCAGATTGCTTCTTTAAAAGCCATCTGATCTGGATCTACACTGTTTGCATAGGTAATAGTTGTCTTGTTCAGCAGGATAAGTGTTGAGTGTTGAGGCTGCAAAATCGGGTAAGGTAAAAACACTTCAGAAATCTTGTCCAGAACCAATGGGCCCATTATCAGGTCACATGTCCAAGATGGCTACTATGGTAAAAAGCCTTGTCAGAAAAGAAATGGCTCTATAAACTCTCAGCACTCAGGTGAGCGGCTCAGGACCATTTGTCCTCTGGTTTTGGTTTATAATGAACACTGTAAAATGTTTGTGCTAATCAAGTCAGTATTTTAGGTACAAGTATACTCCCAACATCTTTCTAACACTGTTGTTGGGTCCAAAACAAGATCCATGTTGGTTTCACCCATTGCATATGGGAAACCCCTAAAGGCCGGGTACCTTGGCAAACAGTGCAGGCCCAGATCAGACGACGCCACGTTCTGTGGCGTCTGATCAGGGTTTGCAGTATTTGCTAACAAAACTTTCTGACAAAAATAGAATAAAAATTAAAAAAAAAATAGGCCTGACACCCCTTATATGACAAATGGACTTGTCCAATGTATAACAATGGAAGAGTCCAACGGCATACAATGGGTTAACACCCGTGTTACAGCCAAACAAAAATGCATAAACTACATGTATATAGAAAAAAAAACATTGATGATCATTTTTCTATATAATCTTTACATTTTGGGGTCCATCTTTAACCCTTTAGACACCGAGAAAATGTCGTCTGCTTATGTCGTCTGCTGATTTTTTTGCAAATGTTTTAAAATATATTTTTGCTTACAAGCAAACAGTGTGGACCCAAATCAGACTGCTCCTGGGTCCACACTGTTTGCAAAAAATGACTTGAAGTAACCAGCAGACGACAGTTGTTGTGATTGGCATTTTATGGGTTAAACCAAAAAGTGTGTTATATTAAACAGTGTTATAAAGAGGTGAAGTTGTAACCTAGCTGTTGATATATAGTCTTGTCACTAATGTTCACAAATCATGTACAGCCGCCCTCTGTAGCTCAGTCCGATGCCCGTCTGACTGGTGACCAAGAGCATGTGGGTTAGATAGAATCACTAAATGAGACAATTCTAAAGTGACCATACAACATCTGTACCTTTTTGGGTGGATGGAACTGAAATAACTATGTATTTGAGTTACATTGCTAATGTCCAACTGACTATCACTGACCAGCAAATAGCATTTGTACAAAATCCCATTATTGCTTATTTATCAGTCACCCTTTATATTGCATTGCAGCATATTGACCTGATAAAGATATGCTATCTCAGGACAAGTGAGCTTTATCAGGTCAGCGTGATATTGCACTTTTATGATTGAACCTGTCTACTAGAAAAATGGCAAAAAATGGTATTATTACTGGAAAAAACGGAAAGATTACTTGAAAAAAAAAAGTATAGGAAAAAATATGGTCAGGCTGATACAAAATGTTGGGACGCACTGAGGGCCCTCAACAACTGATCGTAAATTGTTAATTTAAGAGTGCACAAGGGGATGAACTGATAAATAGAATACCAGATTCGTGTCATTTGATATCAAGCTTGGCTTTGAGAATGCATGTAGAATGGCTCCGCAAGCCTCGCGATTCTACAAGCGTTCTCGAAGCCTTGCCTGATAAACTTGATATCAAAAGACACTCACCTGGTATTCTCTATTTATAGCAAGACTGTTCTTGTCCCTTTGAAATGAAAGTTTTATGTAAAAACAGTTGCTCATTTGTAAAATCTGCGTTGGGCTCGTCTTCTTTGGCATTAGATTCAGTGTAGACCCAGAATGCCACTATTTGCTAAAAGTACATAAATTTGGAAGTTCAATAAAATATTAAGTCTTAAGTTAAGCAAAAATATAAAGAAAATTGACCCATTGATACGGCTGCATGGTGCTTCCATGGAGAGCTGAAACTGACCAAATATGAGTACTAGTTATAAGTAGCTCAGATGGTGTAAGCCTGCCTAGGCAAAGTGGTGCAATTTGGACCAGCCCTGCATTTAAAGGTGCATTATTGAGCTACCGGGTCTCAAATTTGTTTTTCCGGTTTTTATCCTCAATTCATACTCCTTTGTCATGTGTACACTTTTGGAGCCAAATACAGCTTCAGAACTTTGTGAAAATGGTCGTTTTCATTCGTGTTCATCCTTCGCTCTGAACATGTGTTCGGAATTTCTGTTCTAAAAATAAATCTGTCCCTTTACACATACATGGCGACAGTATCGTCTCTGAGTGTCGTTACTTATGGCATGGTATTCAGTGTCATATTTTTTTCCGATTCAGGCATGGCCTAAGCAAACAAGGCCAAAAATGAATGTCGCATAACATCATATATGGGGATTCTACTTTGTCACAAACTAAAAATAGCTCTAACTAGTGTTCAAAACCTAGTTAGGGAATCCCTGTCAAACTCGTTTACCTGTCATCATAATTGTTCGCATTTTTGCATAAAATGCATTCTTTTGTATTGCTTTAAAGAAAAATACCCGCTATATGTATTTTATTTTTGGAAGCATTTTTTCCCGATAGCTCAATAATGCACCTTTAAACTCCAGTGCTTTGTTTGGGTGGCAAGGCTCAAGATGTCATTTCATCTTAATGTCGGGTAAAAGCCCCCACAAAATAGCAAGCATTATTTCCAAAATGACCTAAATAGTGTTGAAGGGGATGTAAAAGAATGTGCACTGTACTGATTTACCGCTTTCTGTATAAGCCTGCTCAGGAATAGTGTGGTTTGGTAAACTGACCAACTTGATGTAACGTAAATAGTGTTGACGCTGCCATTAAACTCCAAACATACAAAACAAACAAACAATATTTTTCCAGTTTTAGTACATACTCATTACAAGCAGCTCATAGACTTGAAGAGACAGCTGTAACTAGTACACAAAGCATACATTTTCAAGATACAGTGAAATTACTATATTAAGACCACCTTTGGGACTGTTCAAAAGTGGTCTTTTAAGACCACTTTTGAACAGGGCCAATGTGGTCTTTTAAGTAGAGGGCACAGTGTGTCAAAAACAAAAAGAAAGAAAAACTTAAGGGGAATGGATACACCTGGCAGATTTTTCTGCCATTTTTCAAAGGGAGACAACTTTTGAGACTTCCTGTTCGCTTTTCTATAAGCTCTGTTCCACTGAAAAGGGGTCTACTCTTGAAGAAAAAAATTTGCTCCTCATGAGCAAATTCTTTTCTTAAAGAGTTGACCCTTATTGATATGGGAGGCAAAAATACTTTTGCAGGAGTTGCCTCCCCTGAAGGTGTATTCATTCCCCTTAAACCTTTCAGATGCATGTTTTAAAGAAGACTATAAAGTCTTAATAGTAGCTGGTCTTAATAGTGGAATTTCACTTTAAAGTACTGTAATTTATAAACCTCTTAACAACAATGGTCATATAGGTCAGAGCAGCTAGACGTTATTTGATACCCTGAAAGAGATTTTTCTGCTAGGGACTTCTATTGCATTACGATAATACAGTCCAACCTGTGTTAAGCAAGCACCTCAGGGATGATCAAAATGTGCTTGCTTAAGACAGGTGATTGCTTAATACAGGTGAACAGTAATGCATTTGCCTTTTTTCATGCTTGCTTAAAGCAGGTTGCTTGCTTAATAGAGGTGGCCACTATGACAGGTCTGACTGTACATGTATTGTGCTCACGAAAAAGGGATCTTTTCATGCAGAAAAAAATGCCTTGGGATCAGAAAACCCCAGAACGGGATACTGGCAAACAGTGCAGGCCCAGATCAGACACCAGAAAACCCGGTGTCTGATCAGGACCTTCACTGTTTGCAAACCATTCAGCCATTGTCTAAGTAAATTTCAAAGTTTAATTCAACCACTAAATTTCCGAATGGACTGCTATATATAAGGCAAAAGATTCTATACAGGGCAAAATGGGTAAATAGTTAGCCGAAGCCACATTCTCCCTTTGTCACGATTTATTTCTAGCATCAAAGATCGTTTAACCCATTTCAGACTGGAAACCCCCAAACAAGTACCCTGACAAACAGTGCAGGCCCAGATCAGACGCCGCAGAGCGCGGCGTCTTATCAGGGCCTACACTGTTTGCAAAAAATTCAGTCATTTTCCAAGTAAGTTTTGATGAAAACACAACCTGACACCCCTAAATTTTTAAATGGGCTCCTGCTATATATAAGGCAGAAGATTCTATACAGGGCAAAATGGATAAATAGTTTGCCGAAGGCACATTCTCCCTTTGTCAGTTTATTTCTAGTAGCGTCAATGATCATTTAAAAATTTAACGATATGCTTGAATATATAGGCAACAAATGTTTTTAGGAAGATAAAGCGGCTCTTTTAACCCTTATCTTGCTTCATTTAAGCCACACCCATTTCTGTCTATCAACCAATCAAATTACTTGATGTAATTTATTGCCACAAATTCATAAACTGAATGCCAAACAGTGTAGATCCTGATCAGATGGCTTCTTCAGAACCCATCTGATCTGGATTTACACTGTTAGCAAAGATAGGGGTTGTCATGAACAGCAAGATAAGGATTAAAATTAGTTTTGTCTTTTATCAATAAGGGTTTGCTGTTAAAGGAAAGAATTTGGACCAGGAGCATATTCTTTCCTTCACGAGTAGACCAATTGTCTTACAGGGGTACCATTTATCATTTCAGTATGTCAATACACCATAACCTCGTTATAACACGGTTTCAATATGGATCCCAAAAAATGTATAGATTATATAGAAAAATGACCCAAAAATGTATAGATTATATAGAAAAATGACCATAAATGGTCATTTTTCTATATAATCTATACATTTTTGTTTGGATATAACACAGATGTTTGACTAACACGGTTTCTGCTTTGGACCCCATTAATAGTGTTATAAAGAGGTTGTGGTGTATATAGTTGACTGTCGTTATCTCAAACTCTGGATTCTCAAACTACAGCTTAAGTCAAAGAAAACTTTGGGCTTTGTTTCAGCTTTGCTTCTCTTTAGATTTCAACTCTGCTTATCTCAAACTACTGTTATCTCAAACCAAATTTTCCAGTCTTTTGGAGTTTGAGATGATGAGAGTCAACTGAATTTGTTGAAATTGGCAGCAGTTTTTGAGGAAGATTTTATAACAGAGGAAATATGACTATTTCCTGTTTTATCAGGTAATGATTAATGATCACATGATCGCTTCTGTCCTGTGATGTCACATGTATATAATAATTATGACGAATGTACATAAAAATGGAACTGTAAATACACACAAAAAAATTGGACTATCAGTTCATCAGGAAAAGGCTGGCGTGTGACTGACGATGTGAGGTAGCCTTGATTTTAGTCACACCTGCTTTAACCCATTGTGTACCGGAAACCCCAAAAAGGGTACCCTTGCAAACAGTGTAGGCCCAGATCAGACGCCGCAGAATGCAGCGTCTGATCAGGGCCTATACTGTTTGCAAAAAGTTCAGCCATTTTCCAAATAAATTTTGAAGAAAACACAGTCTGACACACCTATATTTTGAAATGAATTCCTGCTGTATATGTCAGAGAAGGAAGATTCCATTTGGTACAAAAAGGGTAAAGCATGGTGCAATATAGGAGTTTCCTTTTTCCAGCTATTCATCCCTTGGTCATTCCTTCAAGATCTGCATTAACCCTAATGCCAACCCGTATGTTCAGTCCATTTCTTGAGAAATACAATCATAGGAGCAACTTAGCCTTTGGTGGGGTGGAATTGTGGTCTAATTTAAAAATCGCACGTTTGATGAACTTTCTGGTATTTTGCTTGGCCAACATAGATTGAGCTCCTCAAGTGACCCATCTCATTGAAGCTTTTCTAACCCTACAATCTGTGGTTTGGAACAGAATTAACCCTTATCTTGCTGTTCACCACAACCCCTATCTTTGCAAACAGTGTAGATCAACATCAGATGGCTTCTATGGCTTCTGAAGAAGCCATCTGATCAGGATCTACACTGTTTGGCATTCAGCTTATGAATTTGTAGCAATAAATTACATCAAGTAATTTGATTGGTTGATAGACAGAAATGGGTGTGGCTTAAATGAATATTCAGCAAGATAAGGGTTAGGGATGCTGTAAAGATCCTAAGTATTAGGACAGAAAGGCCTAAGCAAACAGTGCAGGCCAAGATCAGACTGCTCCAGGGTCTACACTGTTTGCCATTCTGTATGCACCTTTCGGACTCCTTGCTGAATGGTGAAGCAAATGTGTTAAAATTTCAGGAGAATTATAACAAGTGCTCAAGGTGTCTGAATTTTAGGATTTTTACGGTAATATGTATGCACTTGAAAACCCCACTTTTCCTACATAAAGTGGGGCTTACATGGACTTGTTAGTGTGATGTCTCTACCATCTGTATTTCTATATAATTATAAGTAAAACTATGCTATCCAGGGTAAGATGTCCAAAGCTAATGATGTTATTGTTTACTCTTTGACCCATTAATACCAGAAACCCCAAAACGGGTAGTTAGCAAACAGTGTAGGCCCAGATCAGACGCAATGCATCCGCATGAGGTGCCACCACAACATAGGTTTTTTGATAGAAAAATAACGAATATTATACCCGTTACCCTCAGTACTCTCGCTAACCTGGAACTATGTTTACCCAGCCCATCTTTTTATACCCCCGGTATACGAAGTATACTATGGGGGTATATTTTTTTCGTCTTGCTGTTCGTCCATCCGTCCGTCCATCCGCACCAACGAAACGACATTTAGGGGGCAAAAAATTTGGACAGTTTGACACTTAAGTATATATTCGTGAGTCCAAATGCGGTTTATTCCGTTATTTGGGTACTTAAGTGGCAAAAATTCGCTCTTAGGTGGCTTGCCGCTTAAGAGAATTTGCCGCTTAAGTAGTCAATATGCCCACGCCTAGCCACTTAAGTATCCGTTCGTGAGAACGTCCGGCCGGCCGGCCGGCCGTCCGTCTGTCTGTCCGTCCGTTAACATTTTGGTTGAAGTTTTGCGTCAAAGTTTCTAGGAGATTGTATCTTCTGAACCCTTTGATAGATTTAGTTGATACTTACTCTGAAGTTACATACTGGTCTAAAGATTTCATTGATGTATGTCCCACCCCCCACAGTGACCTTGATGTCAAGGTCACAGACTTAGTAATTTTACATTTGGTTAAAGTTTTGCCTCAAATTTTCTGAGAGATTGTATCTTCTGAACCCTTTGATAGATTTAGTTGATACTTACACTGAAGTTACATACTGGTCTTAAGATTTCATTGATGCATGTCCCACCCTCCACAGTGACCTTGAGGTCAAGGACACAGACTTTGAAATTTTACATTTGGTTAAAGTTTTATGACAAAGTTTATAGATGCCTATTATGTTCTAAACGCTAAATACTTGCAACAATGTACCAGTCCCAACATTTTGTGATGTGTGTCCCTTCCCCCACCCACGGCGACCTGGACCTCAAGGTCATGGACTTAGAAATTTTACATTTGGTTAAAGTCTTATGACAAAGTCTATAGATGCCTGTGTGTTCTAAACTCTATCTAAGACAAATTCAATTCATACTTGCATCGATGTTGCATACCAGTCCAAAGATTTCATTGATGCATAACCCACCCTGCTGCTTCAGTAACTTTGATGCCCTCACTCCCTTGGTCCATTTAGAAATTTTGTTTAGTTTAGCTTTTACAAGCACATTTATAGATTCTTATAGCTTCTTGACATCTTCATTTATATTACATACAAGCTTGAAAGCTATATCAGAGTATGGTGCTGGCCGGGGGTATACGCGACCCACTGGTTGCTTTCTCTAGTTGTCCAAGTTTTTGGGGTATCTGCAGAAGTGTGATGTCTATATATAGAGATGTAATAAGATCATTATACCTAGTCAACTCTGTGTATGCATTAATGTTTGCTGAGACAGTATTACCTGGTATGACAGGAGACTGCTTTTCAACTGGAAACATGTTAGCCCAAGGAAACAAGTTTAACAAGCCTGTCTTTCTCATAATGTTTTCTAACTGTTTCTCAGAAAACTCATAATTATTTTGCCCTTCATTCTTAACCAATTGCATGCGGGAAACCCCTGAAGGGGTGCCTTGCCAAACAGTGCAGGCCCAGATCAGACGCCACATAGGGTGGCGTCTGATCAGGGCCTGCACTATTTGCTAACAGAATTTTCCATCAAAAATGAATAAAAACGAAAAAAATAGGTCTGACACACCTTACATGACACATGGACTTGTCAAACATATAGGAATGGAAGAGACCACTAGTATACAATGGGTTAAGTTCATCATAAATTGTTAGGAGAAAAATACACTATGGCTGAAGGCATTCCCAAAAGGTAAAAATGTACATGTTGACTCTGTCAACTAGGGGGGGGGGGGGGATATTGTTGTCTGGTGTGGATCATTTTGGTTTTTGCATTCGCTTTGGCAGTTTGAAGCATTTTATCTCCTATCCCTTCTCTTGCTGAACATTCAGATTAGCCACACCCATTTCTGACGGAAGCAATCAGATTACTTGCTGTAATGTATTCCTACAAATTCATAAATGCAATGTCAAACAGTGTAGATCCTGATCAGATGGCTTCCATGCATATTTATTATACCCCCGCAAACGAAGTTTGAAGGGGGTATATAGGAGTCAGCTTGTCGTCTGTCGTCGTCGGTCCGTTACAAAAAACTTTAACATTGCTCATAACTTCCTTATTCTTTGACCGATTTCTTTAATATTCACACACCACACACCTTGCCACTAGTGCTTAAGATTGATATACACAAACCTGACCTTGACCTTTACGTTGACCTTCCTCAAGGTCAAATACTTGTAAAAATTTGTCGGTACAAAAAAACTTTAACATTGCACATAACTTCCTCATTCTTTGACCGATTTCTTTAATATTCACACACCACACACCTTGCTACTAGTACTTAAGATTGATATACACAAACCTGACCTTGACCTTCACGTTGACCTTCCTCAAGGTCAAATACTTGTAAAAATTTGTGGGTACAAAAAAACTTTAACATTGCACATAACTTCCTCATTCTTTGACCGATTTCTTTAATATTCACACACCACACACCTTGCCACTAGTACTTAAGATTGATATACACAAACCTGACCTTGACCTTCACGTTGCCCTTCCTCAAGGTCAAATACTTGTAAAAATTTGTTGTCGGTCCGTTCCAAAAAACTTTAACATTGCACATAACTTCCTCATTCTTTGACCGATTTCTTTAATATTCACACACCACACACCTTGCCACTAGAACTTAGGATTGATATACACAAACCTGACTTTGACTGAGTGACACCTTGCATGTAATTGGATTTCTATGATTATCATAATATTTCCGACGTTGACCTTCCTCAAGGTCAAATACTTGTAAAAATTTGTATATAAATACTTGTAAAAATTTGTTGTCGGTCCGTTCCAAAAAACTTTAACATTGCACATAACTTCCTCATTCTTTAACCGATTTCTTTAATATTCACACACCAAACACCTTGCCACTAGAACTTAGGATTGATATACACAAACCCGACTTTGACTGAGTGACACATTGCATGTAATTGGATTTCTATGTTTATCATAATATTTCCGACGTTGACCTTCCTCAAGGTCAAATACTTGTAAAAATTTGTCGTCGGTCCGTTCCAAAAAACTTTGTCATTGTGTGGCTCAGACTATCAAAAAACTTATATCTCTGTGACTCTTACTTGGAGTTACTATCTGACAACGCATGCGGGGGTATAATTGGCGCCCGTTAGGCGGCAGCTCTAGTTACATCATTAGCCCATTGTTTTCTGGTGAACTATATGCTGGACAAGTTCATTTGTCATTTAAGGGGTGTCAGGCCTATTTCTTCGTTTTTATTCCATTTTTGACAGAAAATCCTGTGAGCAAACAGTGCAGACCCTGATCTGCAGAATGCAGTATCTGATCTGGGCCTGGGCTGTTTGCCAGGCTACCCTTTTAGGGATTTCAAACATATAATGGGTTAGGATGGGAGTAGACTGTTTACACGACAACCCCTATCTTTGGAAACAGTGAAGATCCAGATCAGATGGCTTCTGAAGAAGCTATCTGATCAGGATCTACACTGTTTGGCATTCAGTTTATGAATTTGTAGCTATAAATTACATCAAGTAATTTGATTGGTTGATAGACAGAAATGGGTGCGGCTTAAATGAATATTCAGCAAGATCAGGGTTAAATTTTGATGGCCCAGCTCTTATTTTCAAGGTCACAGGCTTCAGAAAACTGCAAAAATTGGGCCAAAAATTACAGCATTGCCAGAATGACAATCAGTGTAGAGCCTGTAGCAGTCTGGTCTGGGCCGGCACTGTTTGCTTAGGCCTTTGTGTCCTAATACTAAGAATCTTTAGAGCATCCCAAACCCTTATCTTGCTGAATATTCATTTAAGCCACACCCATTTCTGTCTCTCAACCTATCAAATTACTTGATGTAATTTGTTGCTACAAATTCACAAACTGAATGCCAAACAGTGTAGATCCTGATCAGATGGCTTCTTCAGAAGCCATCTGATCTGGATCTACACCGTTTCCAAAGATAGGGGTTGTCAT
Organism: Lucinisca nassula; assembly: GCA_963580285.1. Taxonomy (NCBI): domain Eukaryota; kingdom Metazoa; phylum Mollusca; class Bivalvia; order Lucinida; family Lucinidae; genus Lucinisca; species Lucinisca nassula. Next base: position 62,411 of record CAUZLF010000005.1, read on the forward strand.
GAACAGCAAGATAAGGGTTAAGCATCGTACAATGGCTAGATTCTAACCAAACTTGAGGCCACTGCCCATCGGGACTTGGAGAAATAGATTGAGCTGCATGATGCTGCCATGCAGAGCTGAAACCAACTGAACTTGAGTACTGGTAAACCACTTTGAAGGTCTAAGCCTGCCCAGGCAAAGTGGTGCTAGTCGGTCCTGTCATGAAATCATTAGCTGACATTATATTATTTACTTCATTCATTCGGTTCAGCCAAAAAAGTCTTTACTTTTTATAGACAAAACTGTGAGTAACTTTTGCTTTAGTTTATACTAATTTATTTTAGTTGGATAAGATATTGTACTTCCAAAAACATTTCTTGTTTTGACCACTAACAAGTTTGCTAAACTAACAAGTCTTTTAACAACTGGGCTCCTGGTGTGCCTCTAACCAAAATACCATATCTGTTTGTTTGAATTGAGGTTTAATGTCCCTGTCAACACAGTTAAGGTCATTTGAAGACATCGCTTCCAATTTTGTGGGACTTTTACACGGCATTAAATGCCATCTCAAGCCCTGCCTCCCAATGAAACCAAAAAAGACTTATGTGCAGCGACGGTCCGACTTGCATCAATTTGCCTGGGCAGGCTTAGACCTTCTAAGCAGTTTAACACTGTAATGAGCATTCAGTTTCATTTCTGCATGGAAGCACCATGCAGCTCAATCTATTTCTCCTAGCCTGATGGGCGGGGACCAAAATACCATGTGTAAGATCAGTTTCTACCAGTTTATGCTTTTACAGGATTGACTAGGTGTATTACAATCTATTGTCATATGAATAAATTGTAATAGTAATCTTGAGATGTTTGTTGTTTCTCTCTACCCTATCCAAATGATCCTTAGCCCTTATCTTGCTAGGCCCCCGCCCATCGGGGCTTGAAGAAATATATGGGCTGCATGATGCTTCCACGCAGAGCTGAATCCGGCCCGTACACTAGTACTGACAAACCGCTTAGAGGATCTAAGCCTGTCCAGGAACCGCAGTGCGAGGCTGACCGTCTATGCTGATAAACCCTAATGGTTTCATTGGGCGACAGGGCTTGAGATCTCATTTTATCTCAATGTCGGGTAAAAGTCCCACAAAATTGGAAGCAGCGTCTCCAAAACGACCTTTACAGTGTTGACGGGGGACGTTCAACCTCAAATCAACCAACCAACCAAAAACCCTTGTCTTGCTGAATATTCATTTAAGCCACACCCATTTCTGTCTATCAACCAATCAAATTGCTTGATGTAATTTATTGCTACAAATTCATAAACTGAATGTCAAACAGTGTAGATCCTGATCAGATGGCTTCTTCAGAAGCCATCTGATCTGGATCTACACTGTTTTCAAAGATAGAGGTTGTCGTGAACAGCATGAAAAGAGTTAATATTGGAACAGACAGACCTAAGCAAACAGTGCAGACCCAGATCAGACTGCTTCTTCAGAACTGCCATTCCTTCTGCACCTTTTGGACTCCTTGTTGGATCATGAAATAAATTTGTTAAAATGTTAGGAGAATTACATCAAGTCCTCAAGGTGTCCAAATTTTTAGCTCACCAGAGCCGAAGGCTCGCTCCGGGAGAGCTTATAGGATAGGCAGTTGTCTGTCGTCGGCGGCGTCTGGCCTCAATACTCTCAAACGACATCTCTGAAACCACTGGGCCGAGTCAGCCCAAATTTCATCTGTAGCATCCTTGAGCTGGGGGATTGAAAGTTTGTGTTTTAATGAAAATTGGCTCATTAGTTTGGTTGCTATGGGAACTTAAGAGTTTCCATAGACTTATAATGGGGAAAATAGAAAAATGGCATTTACTGCCAAACCTTTGCAGATATTTTGACAAAACTTTATAGAAATATTCCTTGAGTGAACTTCTTTTTGCCACATTCTTTAATGCCAACCTGGGGGTTTGTCTGGGGCCATGTCCCTTCCCCTCCAGTGTATAAAAGGCCATATATCTCAGAAACCATTCAGATCCCCAACCCTAAAGTATATATATTCCTTTTTCTTATGAAAAGACACATTCAGTGATGCCAGCCTGGGGGTTCCCCAGGGTGTGCCCGTGCCTTGCACCACCCCCTCCACTTCATAAAAGGCCCAATTACTCAGAAACCGTTCAGATCCCCACCCCTAAACCGCATATATTATTGTTCCTTATGATAAGACACATTCAGTGATACCAACCTAGGGGTCTCCCGGGGTGCGCCGGGGCCATGCCCCACCCCTCCACTTCATAAAAGGTGATATATCCCAGAAACCAGTCAGATCCCCACGTCAAAACCATATATATTCTTGTTTCTTATGATAAGACGCATTCAGTGACACTAACCTGGGGTCCCCTGGGATGTGCCCGGACCATGCCCCAACCCCTCCACTTCATAAAAGGCCCAATTTCTTGGAAACTGTTCAGATTCCCGACCCTTAACCATATATATTCTTGTTCCTTATAAGACGCATTCAGTGATTCCAACCTTTGAGTCTTCCAGGTTGTGCTGGGGCCATGCCCCACCCCCCCCACTTCATAAAAGGCGATAAATCTCAGAAACCTATCAGATCCCCACCCCAATCATCATCATCATCAACGGATTTTTGATTAACGTGCAGGTACAGGGGCAGTGTCCACATAAGTGGGCCCCCTTCCAGGTAGCTGGCTTGCTGCACGCATGGCAGATCTTACACCAGATCTCCAGGCTTGTCTATCATGAGGATCGATAGCAGAGAGCTTCCATTCTCTGCAATCTCTTTCTGTTAGCTGCTTCCAGGTCATTTTGGGCCTTCCTGGCCCCCGCTTTCCACCTACCTGTATGTCACAGGCAGTCTTGACTGCACCGTTGGAGCGTTCCACATGTCCATACCAGCGAAGTCTTCTCTCTTTCAGGATGAGGTCCAGGTCCTCAATGCCAAGACGCTCAAGTAATTCACTGGACCTGATGGTGACAGTGTCCTGTGGCTTGACATTGCAGATCTGTCTGATCATTGCCCTGTCATTTCGCTGTAGACGTTGGAGGTTTGGCTTTGTCAATGGCTATGTCTCACTGGCATGGAGCATTACGCTCCGCACACAAGAGCTATACACAAGGCCACCTGTCTTGAACGAGAGGTGGTGGGAAGAGAGAACTGGTAGCAACTCCTTGAATTTCTTCCAGGCTGTTTTCACACGTGATGTAGTTGAAAGGTCGCAACCACCCGCTGCAGAGAGCATATCACATAGGTAGCAGAAGGAAGCTACAACCTCCAGCTTGTCGGATCCGACTTGGACTTCCCTCTGTGGTCTACCATCTAAGGGGCGTGCAGTTCCTTGGCACCGTGTACACCTGTAATCAGGGTCCTCTATCAAGCGTTTGAGCCCACTGCATTTCTTGTGCACCCAGAACTTGCAGCCATTACAAAAGATACTGTTGCTGCCCACTCCAGTGCGACATACAGCGCATGGGAACTGGCCTGTACTCTGCAAGAGGTCCAGACCTGTACCACAAATCATGATCTTTGTCTTTCCTGCATTCACTCTCAGCCCTTTCGCCTCCATTGCGTCTTTCCAAGTTAAGAGCCTCCTGACACATTCCTCAAGGGATTCAGCTATGATGACAAGGTCATCAGCATACAGGTCCTCCGAGGGGATTCCAGAGCGGAACTCGCATGACAAGGCTTCAAGCACAATGATGAAAAGCAGTGGGCTGAGAACAGAGCCTTGATGAACACCCACCTTCACCTCAAATTCTTCAAATTCTCCCAAAACCATATATATTCTTGTTTCTTATGATGAGTCATATTTAGTGACACCAACCTGGGGGTCCCCTGGGATGTGCCCAGGCTATGCCCCACCCCTTCCAATTCATAAAAGGCCTCACAAACCGTTCAGATCCCCACCCCAATGATAAGACTCATTCAGTTATTCCAACCTAGGGGTCTCCTGTTGTGTCCCGCGGCCATGCCCCAGCCCTCCACTTCATAAAAGACAATATATCTCAGAAACCATTCAGATCACCACCCTAAAACCGTATATACATATATTCTTGTTTCTTATGATAAGAGGCATTCAGTGACACCAACTTGGGTGGCCCCTGGGATGTGCCCGGGCCATGCCCCACCCCCTCCACTTTGTAAAAGGCCCAATATCTCAGAAACCATTTAGATACCCACCCTAAACCATATATATTCTTGTTTATTATGATAAGACACATTCAGTGATACCAACCTAGGGGTTTCCCAGGGTGCGCTTGGGCCATTCCCCACCTCTCCATAAAATGCCATATATCTCAGAAACTGTTCAGATCCCCACAGCTAACGCATTTATATTTGTGTTCCTTATGATATGACTCATTCAGTCACATCAGCCTGGGGTGGCTTTGTGCTAGGGCAATGTGACGATGCCATGGCCCACCCCTCCACTTCATAAAGGCCATATAGCTCAGACACCATTAAGATCCCCACCTCATAATTATATATTCTTGTTCCTTGTGATTAGACACATTCAGTCACACCAACTTGGCGGTCCACAGGGGCCATTCCTCTCCTCTTCACTTCATAAGAGGGCCTCATATCTCAGAAACAGTTGATCCACACTCCTGAACAATATATTTTCTTGGTCCTAATGATAAGACACATTCATGGACAACAATCTTGGATTTCCTGGGGTCTGCCAGGGCCATGCTCCAACCCCTCCACAGCTTAAAAGGCCTTATATCTCAGGAACTCTACACATCCTCACTCCTAAACCATATATACATGTATTCATGTTCCTTATGATAAGCCGCATTGGGCTCTGTACCTCTCCACTTCATAAAAGGCCTAATATTTCAGATATAGAGTCCACATGGAATGGGGGTTCGTTTGGGAGACTTTATAATTGATAAACTAAAACCATACATGGCTGCCAGTGGGCAGTGCCCGCCGGAGCTCTGATGAGCATAGTGGCCCATGGGCCTCTTGTTAGGATTTTTACGGATTAGGAGAAGGAATACACCTGGGGCCAGTTGTTCAAAACTAACAATGTCGTTAGTTAACGTATCGTTAAAACTTTGATAATTACATATGGCAAATATGCTGAATTTTTTGCTAAAAAAATGTGAGCAGCTTTTGCAGATGCAAAAGCTGCTCACATTTTTTCAGCAAAAATACCAAAATTTTCGATATTCTACTTGCTAGAACAGTTAACAATATGACCACTAACGAGCTCGTTAAGCTAAAGATGCATTGAACAACTGGCCCCTGGTTGGTAAGACTGACTCTTTATCAAAAGGTCTCTCACTGCTGTGGTTCGAGTCTTGCTTGATTCATGTCAGACACCAAGTTCTACAATGTTAAGTCTGGTGTTACGGGCCTCCGTGGCCTAGTGGTTAAGAGCGCTGACTCTTGATCATAAGGTCTCTCACCGCTGTGGTTCTAGCCGCCCGGGTCACATGTGAGATGCCAAAATCTGCAACGGGAGGTCAGGTGGTTTTTTCACCGGGTACTCCGGTTTTCGCCCACCTCTGATTAACGATCGGCTCGATATGAGTGAAATAATCTTGAAAGGGCTGTACAACCAAAACCAAACAAAAAGTCTGGTGTTTATTCGCCGCATACTCTAGTTTTTGCCCACAGTCACCTCTGATTATCGATTGGCTTCAAATAAGTGAAATATCTTGAAAGAGCCGTAAAACAACAACAAGAAAAAAATTAAAAAAGTCGCCCAGCGGGCAATGATCGCTCACGTGAGAAATAGCACAGGTTGTCAGATTCAAGGCGAATTCGAACTCATCTGAGATATTATGCTTGTCTTTGTTTACTAAAAGTTTCAAAAAATCCAATCGAAAACAGCAGAGAAAAAGAGGACACCATTTTTCGCTCATATTTATATTCAAGGGCAGACAGCTAACTCCAAAGCTGTTGGTCCTGCGAGACCCAAATTGGAACTTGACGTAGACTGTATGCCTCTCCTGGTTATCTGCAAGTTTGAAAAAGATCAGATCAGAAATGTCTGAGAAAAATTGGAGACGTCTTTTCCCGTTGTAAGCCTATGGTAAAATTTTTCCCGCTCAAGGAACCAGTTGTCAGATTCGAACTCATCTGAGATATTATGCTTTTCTTCTTTTCTAAAAGTTTCAAAACGATACTATTGAAAACAGCTGAGAAAAAGTGGAGACACTATTTTTTGCTAGTTTTATGCTGAAGGGCAGGTAACTCCAAAGCCCTTGGTCCCGCATAACCCAACTTCGAGCTCGACATACATGTAGACTGTATGCCTCTCCTGGTTACCCGCAAGTTTGATAAAGATCAGATCAGAAATAGCTGAGTAAAGTTTGAGACTTCGTGTTTCCATTGTAAAATAGAAGTGAAGGCAATGATCAGGAATCAATACAATTAAACCCACAGCTCCCATCAGAGACACCAAAGGGAAAGAAACACAAACATGAAACAACGGCCCCCAAATGAAAACATCAATAGTGGAAAGCCAAAAGGACAGTTACTCTCCCACAAAATGGCCAATTGGCTGAAACAAAATAATATAAACGATACAAACACTCAATGACAAACCATTACAAAAATAACTGCAAAACGGAATGTCAGATTCAAGCAAAATTTGAACTCATCTGAGGTTTATGCTTATCTTTCTTTACTGAGAGTTTTAAAAAGATCAGAGCAAAAATGGCTGAGAAAAAGTGAAGACAACAATTTTCATTAATATTATTTATGCCCAAGGACAGGTAACTCCAAAGCCCTTCGTCCCATGTCGCACAAATTGGAACTCAGCATAGACTGTATGTCCCACCTGATTCTCTGCAAGTCTAATTAAGATCAGTTCAGAAATTGTGGAGAAAGTTGGAGATGTTTTTTTTCCATTGTATGTTTATGGGAAAAATTTTCAGGCTCTATGAACTGTACCTGCAAACTGAATGTCAGATTCAAAGTAGAAGTAAAACTAGAAATGCGTCCATAGGACACGGATGCCCCCGCCCGAAAATATGTCTATGTTCGTATTCATCCATAGAAAGTTATTGACAGTGTTAAAGTTTTGGACCCTTTTTATGCCATTTGACCTCCAAGACTGACCTTGGAGGTACGGATCTGGGTTTGCACGTGAAGCATTGTCTCATGATGGTTAACATTTCTTCAAAATTATTTCAAAATCCATCCAAAAATAAGTAAGTTATTGGCTGCGTTTAAGTTTCGGACCCATTTTTTGACCTTTGACCTCCAAGTATGACCTTGACCTTGGAGGTATGGACCTGGATTTTGCATGTGACACATCGAATGATGATGGTTAACATTTCTTCAAAATTATTTCAAAATCCATCCAAAAATGAGTAAGTTATTGGCTGCGTTTAAGTTTCGGACCCATTTTTTGACCTTTGACCTCCAAGTATGACCTTGACCTTGGCGGTACGGACCTGGATTTTGCATGTGACACATCGAATGATGATGGTTAACATTTCTACAAAGTAATTTCAAAATCCATCCAGAAATAAGAAAGTTATTGACTGCGTTTAAGTTTCGGACCCTTTTTTGACCTCCAAGTATGACCTTGACCTTGGAGGTACGGACCTGGGTTTTGCAGGTGACACATCGACTCATGATGGTTAACATTTCTCCAAAATAATTTCAAAATCCATCCAGAAATAAGAAAGTTATTGACTGCGTTTATGTTTCGGACCCTTTTTTGACCTTTGACCTCTAAGTATGACATTGACCTTGGTGGTACGGACCTGGGTTTTGCACGTGACACGTCGTCTCATGATGGTTAACATTTCTGCCGAGTAATTTTAAAATCCATCAAGAAATAAGGAAGTTATTGACTGCGTTTAGGTTTCGGACGCACGGACACACGGATGCACGGACGGACGGACAGGGGCAACGCTATATGCCCTTTCCACCATTCTTCGAATGGCGGGGGCATAAAAACGGGGCCTCGGTATCAGAAGAATTTGCTTTATTTAACTGAAGTTCTAGGTGGTAAATCTGACTGATCAAACCATCAAAATAGGTATTATCAATATTTAATAAATCATCTAAATATCTAGAAGTAGAGCTAAAAGCTTCAATAATTTCAGATTGGTTATCAATGGAAAGCGACAAAATGAAGTCTCTTTCATAACAATACAAGAACAGATCAGCCACAAGAGGTGCGCAGTTAGTACCCATCGGAATACCCACAATTTGTCTAAATAACTTAGTACCGAATCTAATATAAATATTGTCAAGTAGAAAGGTGAGGGCATCACAAACTTTCTGACATGACCAAAGTGTATAAGCCTAATTCGAACTCGACTGAGGTTTTATGTTTGTCCTCGTTCGCTATAAGGTTCAAAAAGATCAGTTCAAAAAGGTTGAGAAAAGGTGCAGACATCATTTTTCACTAATATTTATGCTCAAGGGCAGGTCACTCCAAAGTTGTTTGTCTCATGCAACCGAAATTCGAACTCTATGTAGACTGTATGTCCCTCCTGGTTATCTGCCAGATTGATGAAGATCAGATCAGAAATGGCGGAGAAAAGTTGGTAACGTCATTTTTCCATTGTAAGTCTATGGGAAAATTGTTCACGCTCTAGGGGCTGTAACTGCAACCGAATGTAAGAGTCAAGCCAAATTCAAACTCAGATATCTGAGGTTTTGTGCTTGTTCTCGTTTACTGAAAGTTTCAAAAAGATCTGATTAGAAACGGCTGAGAAAAGGTGGAGATACTATTTTTCACTAATATTTATGCTCAAGGGCAGGTAATTCGAAAGCCTTTTGTCTCATGCGGCCGAAATTCGAACTTAACATAAACTGTAAGCTCATTCTGGTTATCTGGAAGTTTGATGAAGGTCAGGTTAGAAATAGCCAAGCAAAGTTGGAGACATCGTTTTCCCATTGTAAGTCTATGGGACAATTTTTCACCCTCAAGGGGATGTAACTGGAAATCCGGTGGTCAGATTCAAGCCAAAATCGAACTCATTAGAGATTTTATGCTTATCCTCGTTTACCAAAAATTACAAAAAGATCAGATCAAAAACGGTTGCGGATAGCTGGATACTCATTTTTTCACTTATATTTAATCTCAAGGGCAGGTAACTCAGAAGTCATTTGACCTGTGTGGCCCAAATTCAAACTCAACAAAGACTGTATGCCCCTCCTGGTTATCGGCAAGTTTGATGAAGATCTGATTTGAAATGGTCGAGAAAAGCTGGAGACGTCGTTTTCCTAGTGTAAGTCTATGGGAAAATCTTTCACACTCAAGGAGATGTAACTGCAAAACCATTGGTCAAATTCAAGTCAACTTCGAACTCGCTCGAGATTTTTTGCTTGTCCTGTTTACCAAAAGTTACAAAATGATCCAATCAAAAACGGCTGAGAAAAGCTGGAGACACCATTTTTCACTTACATTTATGCTCAAGGGCAGGCAACTCAGAAGCTGTTTGTCCCATGCAGCCCAAATTTGAACTCAACATAGAATGTAAGCCCCTCCTGGTTATCTGCAATTTTGATGAAGATCGGATCAGAAATGGCGGAGAAAAAGTGGAGACGTCGTTTTCCCCATAAAAAGTCTATGGGAAAAATTTTTCACGCTCAAGAGGATGTAACTGAAAAAAAAAAAAAAAAAAAAAAAGCCGTCAGATTCAAGCCAAATTCGAAGATTTTATGCTTGTTCTCGTTTATGAAAAGTTACAAAAAGATCAGATCATAAACAGCTGAGAAAAGCTGGAGACACCATTTTTCACTTATATTTATGCTCAAGGGCAGGTAACTCCAAAGCTGTTTGTCCCATGCATCGCATATATTAGCTTGACGTAGACTGTAAGCCTCTCCTGGTTATTTGCAAGTTTGATGAAGATCGGATCAGAAATGGCTGAGAAAAAGTGGAGATGTGTTTTCCCCATTATAAGTCTATGGGAAAATTTTTCACGCTCAAGGGTACGTAACTGGAAAACCGCTGGTCAGATTCAAACCGAATTCGAACTCGTCCGCGATTTTATGCTTGTCCTCGTTTATGAAAAGTTACAAAAAGATCAGATCATAAACGGCTGAGAAAAGCTGGAGGCACCATTTTTCACTTATATTTATGCTCAAGGGCAGGTAACTCCAAAGATGTTTGTCCCGTGCAGCCCGAATTCGAACTGTAGACGTAAGCCCTTCCTGGTTATCTGCAAGTTTGATGAAGATCGGATCAAAAATGGCCGACAAAAAGTGTAGACGTCGTTTTTCCCAATATAAGACTATGGAACCTTTTTGTTTCCATGGAAACCACAGTTCTGATCAAAACTGGTCCAAAAACTAATGCAGTCAATGTCCGTACCCAGTGATGCTGCACATAAAATTTGATAGGGATTGGCCAGTTAGTCACTTAGATATTCAAGTTCAAAGGTGTGGACGACGGACAGACGCCGGACGGACGCCGGATGCCTACCTATACTATAAGCTCACCTTGTGAGCCTTTGGCTCAGGTGAGCTAAAATGATCAGATCATAAACGGCTCAGAAAAGCTGGAGATACCTTTTTTCACTTATATTTATGCTCAAGGGCAGGTTACTCCAAAGCTGTTTGTCCCGTGCAGCCCAAATTCGAACTCGACGTAGACTGTAAGCCCCTCCTGGTTATCTGCAAGTTTGATGAAGATCGGATCAGAAATGGCTGAGAAATAGTGGGGACGTCGTTTTCCCCATTATAAGTCTATGGGAAAATTTTCACGCTCAAGGTGATGTAACCGCTAAGTCAGATTCAAACCAAATTCGAACTCGTCCGAGATTTTATGCTTGTCCTCGTTTTTGAAAAGTTACAAAAAGATCAGATCATAAACGGCTGAGAAAAGCTGGAGACATAATTGTTCACTTATATTTATGCTCAAGGGCAGATAACTCCAAAGCTATTTGTCCCGTGCAGCCCAAATTCGAACTCGACTTAGACTGTAAGCCCCTCATAGTTATCGGATCTGAAATGGCCGAGAAAAAGTGGAGACGTTTTCCCCATTATAAGTCTATGGAACCTTTTTGTTTCCATGGCAACCAGAATTCCAATCTGATCAGCCCAAAAACCTTATGGAGCGTTTCCCCCCTACCTGATGATGCTTCTCATGAAATTTGATCAAGATTGGCCATGGGGTGTTAGAGATATACTTATTTGAAATTATTTACGGACACACGCACGGATGTACCCATGCACGACGGACAAAATGTGATCACAAAAGCTCACCTTGTCACTACGTGACAGGTGAGCTAAAAAGCATTGTTTGACCTTTTCCCCATTCAAAAGCCTAAATGGCCGAATTTCACCTTGACATTAGATAGGTCAAGTTCAACCTAGGTTCATCATTTGAACAAGCTTGAGCAAGATAGGTCAGTGGTTAGTGCACTTGCCTCAGATGCTAGAGGTTCCGGGTTCGATCCCCCACAGCGGCTATAAAATTTTGGTGTCCTCACACGTTCCATTGACATCATTTGCAGCGATGGATGTCATAAAGTGCAGCGTCTTTCGGATCGGGACCTTAACTGGAGGCCCCTGTGCAGGGAGAGTCATGCCCTGTGCAGGTTAAAGACCCCTTTCGTAATTACATGATTACTGTTTAGGCTTTCATCCTGCAAACATGGTGTGTGTGAGTGTGTAATGTACACCTGTGAGTAATGGTCAGATGTGACCGATCACAGTATAAGTAGAAAGAAAAAAAGCTTGGAAACTTTTAGTCACTTGATGCTACATACCAAGTTTCAAGAAAATTGGCCCAGTGGTTAAAGGAGAAGACATTTTAAGGTTTTTACCATATTTTGGTATAGCGGCCATTTTGGGCATGTGACCTAGACCATCTGAACTCCACTGTCAAAAGGCTGCATAATTATGAAATTTGACTAACATTGTCCCAGAGAATTCGGAGAAGTTCTTGGTGAACGTTGAAGCATGACGTAGGCCTACCAACCTAAAAGCTCCCCCGGAGGCTCTGGCTAACGGGGTCTATAAACTGGTATGAAAAATAACACAAAATTCCTTTATGTACATGTATGTTCAGTTTTTACAAATAGGTCACTACTATAAAACAGCAGCAATAGCTTGCAAGATGAAAAGCCAAAGAATGCACCGTCTCATGTCAGATTTTTTTCTTTTATGTGTTCTTTGTTTCCAAAGTCACCTTTTAGCTTTTAATTTTGCTTTGACAAAAGTTACCATGTCAACGTTTTACTGTATTTGATGTTTGTTTTTTAAAATGCCCAGTCAACACTATGTAGTTCACATCGAGCCGATCAGTATACCTGGACAGTACAGTGCAAATTCTTTCGCCAGCGCAGCTTATTCTTGAATCAGGGGAAGAGAATGACTATATAGAAGGTATCATGATCAATCTTCGAGAAAGATTAGCAGGTATCAACCAGCGACCTCCTGACTGTCTTATTTAATGTAACAATCTAATATATTTTGAACTGAATCATATCGGTTTTGCCGGTTCCAGACTGATTTTGTTTGTTTGATATGAGGTTTATCGTCCCCGTCAACACTGTAAAGGTCATTTTGGAGACGTTGCTTCCAATTTTGTGGGACTTTTACCCGACCTTGAGATGAAATGACATCTCAAGCCCTGTTGCCCAATGAAACCAATAGGGTTTATAAGCATTGACGACCCGACTCGCACCGCGGTTCCTGGACAGGCTTAGATCCTCTAAGCGGTTTACCAGTACTAGTATGCGGACGGTTTCAGCTCTGCGTGGAAGCATCATGCAGCCCATCTACTTCTTGAAGCCCCGATGGAGGGGGGCGGTTATTCCGGACCGAAATCGAATGCTTTGGACCATCATTAGATTAAATAAGATGAATGTAGAGAAGGCTGTCTTATTATAAAAATGTGTTGTTCTACAATATATTCATTTTAATATACTAAAACCAGTTTATTTCACGTTAAACGACAAAACCGAACCTTATACTGCACAAGACTACAAATATTCAGGTCTCCATTTAACCCTCCAAGACTAAAAATATTCAGGTCATCACGAAAACGCGCCTATAGAATTTTGACCCCCTTGAACCCCACCTTTGTATAGTAAAAATGGGGTTTACAGGGGTAAACCTTATTTTTCTTATTTCTGTTCTAAAATACAGAACTTGGGTACTCGTTAGAACCGCCTCGATCCAACGAGTACCAAAAATCTATATTATGAGCATAAGTAAGAAAAATATCGCATTTTTCATCTTAAAATTGTCGTTTTTTTTCGGCGGTAAAATTTACACTGTATTTGATAGGCGTGTTTTTGTAATGTCTCCATTTAACCCTAGGATAAAATACCCAGCAGAAGAACCAATGAAATAAAGGGTGAATGATTAATTCAGGTTGGACTGTTGTATTTCTTCCTACACGGACTAATTTAAATTCCTTTATGATTTTAGCCGGTCACAGGTGACATGAACATTTGTTTTCAGTTGTTTTCAGTTGTTCTTAGGTTGTCACAAAGTTCCTTTAAAAAAAACCAAATGATCATTTCCGTTTCAGACTATACCTTTCAAGTTTTCTTTATTGCTACCAAAAATGCAAAGTGACAGGGATACGGTTGCAATAGTTCATATTGCTTCATAATGAATGTTTACTTTTCACATAGAAGACCAACAAAGGCTCAAGAAAGAAAGAAAGACTTGTATAAATGCAGTCTCGCTACTGGAAAACCGCTTAGAGACTGCCCAGGCAAAGTGATGCATATAAAACACTATTTGTTTCATTGTGCAGCGGGGTGTGAGCTGTATTTCATCTCATTGTCGGGTCAAAATCACACAAGATATGAAGTAACGACTCAAAAATGACCTAAACGGTGTTGACGGGGACGTGAAACCTAGATTCAAATAAAACATACAGTCTCGCCACAGCCTTTGTTACTTGCAGAGATGTTGAAGAGACCCTTATGTAGTTTCATGTAGGAAGTCATGTTTTGCCTTGTTACAAGTAGCTCAAAAGTATTTGAAGTGCATTAATCAGATTAGCTCAACGTTATTACTGTGTGACAAGAATTACGTCACGCAAGTTTTCACGTCATTCTGACGTTGATGACGTCACTTTTTGCACATACGCAACGTTAATAATGCACGCGACGCAAGCCAAGCTTAACAATCGCGGACATTATTAAAATGTAAATTCAAGTGAACCATTTGATAAAGTTACTTTCCCAGCTGTTTTCCAGGGGCAAACTTGCCAAACTTGATAATACCTATTTTGATGGTTTGATCAGTCAGTTTTACCCCCTAGAACTTCAGTGAAATAAAACAAATTCTTCTGATACCGAGGCCCCGTTTTTGGATTTACATCTATCTATTATAGATGGATTTGTTTCGTGCAAAATTTATGATAAACGCGATGACTTTGATTTTGAGATTGTAAATTTTCCTTTTTTGGATGGTGATGTTCCTCGTGCGCCATCCTATGGCGTTTATATTTCGCAATTAATTCGATTTGCTAGAGTGTGTAGTCATGTAACTGACTTCAACACTCGTAATAAATTATTAACGGCTAAACTCCTTAATCAGGGTTATCGGTACCTTAAACTATGCAAAGCCTTTTCAAAATTTTATAGACGCCATTCTGATTTAATTTCAAAATTCAATATTGGACTTAAATCTCTTCTGCAACAAGGTCTATCGGAACCCGAATTTTATGGTGACTTAGTATATAAATTCAGAAAAATATATAACCGCAATGACTTCAGCACCCAATTTCGTAAAATCATTCTTCGATATAAAAAGATTGGGTACAACATGGGTATTATACGACAGACTGCATGCATGGTAGTTAACCCAATCACGGTTGGCAACTTTGCTTCCCTCTTTAATTGCACGCCGGTGGGTCAGGCCTCAGATTCTATGACGGCTCCAACGTAAAGGCTTATTGAAAATTAGAGAGATAATGTTGGTTGGTGCCTGATGCTCTGTCTCTGGTCGGGCTCATCGGAGTCTAACTGTTGGTTTTCTTTTGCTCCAGCATTTCAGTGGTTTCTTGCTGTCGAAGCCTCACCTTTGTCTCACCTCTGTGGTTCTTTGATTTTTGTGTTCACGGAGATGTTGCACTGATGAGTTAGGAGGCCTTCATGCGGACTGAACAAATTATTTGTCTAAATCGCGACGGAAGTAAGGGCGAGGATTGTGGCCACGTAAAATCGATTTAAGCCCCCCAGTGGAAATCTTCCACTGACCGTTCCAAGGCGGCTCTTCTGTGGCGATTTATTTATGTTGTTGTTTGTTACTTAATGTGTGTATCACTTGTGTCTTTTGGTTTTGGATGGCCATATGGCCATTTTGTGGGAAAGTAACTGTTCTTATGGCCTTCCTTAATTTAGGTTTCCATTATGGTCTGGTCGCTTAATGTTTGTATTTCTTTCCCTTTGGTGTCTTTTATGGGTGGAGTAAGTTAATTGTATCAATTCCTGATCTTTGTTTTACTTCTACTTTGCCGTTTACATCCAATATTACACCCAGTTAGCACGCTGAACACCTCTACATTGGCGCGAAAAAAAAATGTTCTCCTTGACAATGGCTGACGCTCTGAAATTGCGTTACAAATTACAATTTAAACCATGAAAGAAACAGAAAATTTGATTTTTTTTCAGTGTAAGATCAATTTTTATTTCACTCATGAACACTCCGCCACTTGTGAAAATACTTCTTTCATTCGGTAAAACAAAAATCGATCTTACACTGAAAAAATCAAAATCCGCTATGTCTTCAGACACATACATGGACGAAACGATTGAGTTCAGCCTGTGCCAATTGGCCATTTTGTGGGAAAGTAACAGTCCTTTTGGCTTTCCGCTATTGATGTTTCCATTAGGGTCTTAATGTTTCACGCTTGTATTTCTTTCCCTTTGGTGTCTCTGATGGGAGCTGTGGGTTAATTGTATCGATTCCTGATCATTGCCTTCACCTCTATTTTGTTGCGTGAACTCAAGCCTTCTTCCTGCAAATAGAAAATAGAAGTGAAGGCAATGATAAACCTGAATGGGTACGCAGGCTAATTCAAGTCTCCACTGAAAGCAGGTATCCAAAGACACATTTTCGCTTGATAAGGCACATGTTTCTGACCAAAAAACTTTTTTCCCTCCTCTTTATGTTATGAATTTAGAGGTGTCAATACCTTGCTGAGTACAACACAGGTCACATGGTGATATAGTACACAAGTTCTTGAATATCGACAGCCATCCAAAAATAAGTCCATTGCTCCATAATGATACAGATGCATAATTACAGGTATGCAACAAATGTAGATCCAGATGATACCGCTTGGATCGGTGGTTTAAAGTAATTGTATCAATATCTGATCACTGCTTCACTTCTATTTTTTTTATAACACATGGTCTAATCAGGATCTTTGCAATTCTGTCAATGCTTGTGACTACTAAGCATATCGGCAACAAGGGACTTGTCCAATTACAGAGATGGATCAGTCCACTTCAGAAACTCAGAGGATTACGGTTGAATCATTCTAAAATTACAACATCAGCTTTCTCCTCCGACTGTTGGATCCCCGAATTGCATGTGTGTTGTGACATGAAAAATCTGCTTTTAAACAGCTGACCACAATTTCTACACATGCACGATTTCCAATGCTTGGCCTGAATGTGAGTTTTCAGCGAGCTGGTTTGTGTAAATGAACTATTACATGTATCACATTTGTAAGGCCGTTCCCCACTGTGAACCCTTAAATGATACACTAGGTGATGTTTTACTTTAAAGCGTTTATCACACTGCGGACAAGGGAATGGTCGTTCGTCGTAGCTTAAATCATTCACAGCAGGCGACTTGTCTGGACGACTTCCTTTTGGTTTCAATAGTTCCCCACTACTGTTCCGCGGAGATTTCGTTGAGCCGAATCGTCTTGCCCCCCTGCGTAGTCCTCTTCCGCGACCACGGGTATTTCTGGGAAGATCTGACGATCTAAACAGGTGCACTGGTTGAATGTTGTCGCCATAAAGTTCTCGTTTAATATCATTCAGTTCGTCCACTGGTATTTGACCTGGAAAACATAAATCAAAAATGAGCCTTACAACGATCCTGAATAGCAAACATAGTGTAAAAAGTTGGCCCCAGGGAGGGTCATTATTGGCCCCAGGGCTTAAATGTGCATAAAGGGAGGTCTTAAAGGTGAAGCTTCATACCAAACATCAACAAAGGCTATAATTTGTACAATCTTGGCAAAGGTCCACTAGATGAAGTTACACACCAAATATCAAAGACATGGGCCTTTCGGTTTCAGAGAAGAAATTTTTTTAAGGTTTTGCCTACATAATTCTATGTAAAACCAAAGGGCCCCGGAGAGGGGACATTTTTGGTCTTAGGGCTATTATTTGAACAATCTTGATAGAGCTTCACTAGATGAAGCTTCATACCAAATATCAAATACATAGGCCATGTGGTTTCAGAGAAGAAGATTTTTAATGACTTTCACTATACTAGTCTATGTAAAACCAAAGGGCCACGGAGCGGGGGCATATTTGGCCTCAGGGCTATAATTTGAACAATCATGGTAGAGGTCCATTAGATGAGGCTTCATAGCAAATATCAAAGTCCTGGGCCTTGCGGTTTCAGAGAAGAAGAATTTTAAAGAGTGTGTAAAACCAAAGGGCCCTGGAGCGGGGGCATTTTTAGCCCAAGGGCTATAATTTGAACAATCGTTGTAGATGTCAGTTAGATGAAGCATCATACCAAATATCAAAGTCCTGGGCCTTGCGGTTTCAGAGAAAAAGATTTTTACAGATTTTCCCTATATAAGCCTATGTAAAACCAAAGGGCCCCGGGGCGGGGACATTTTTTGCCCCAGCACTATAATTTGGACAATCTTGGTAGGGGTCCACCAGATGAAGCTTCATACCAAATATCAACGACCTGGGCCTTGTAGTTTCAGAGAAGATTTTTTTAAGTTTTCAATGTAAAAAAACTATTTTTGGCTCCTGTGACCTAGATGTGCAACGGACCGGAACCATTTGAACAACTCTGAAAGGGGACCACCTAAGTATCATTCCTGTCAAATTTGGTAAAAATCAGATCAGCGGTTGAGGAGATGTCGTTTGAAGAAATTGTTTACGCACGCACGCATAGACGAACGCGCGCACGCACGGCGGACAAAAAGTGATCCCAAAAGCTCTCCTCGTCACTTCCTTGAGCTAAAAAAAAACAACAAAAAAAAAAACAAGAGGGCCATGATGGCCCTGGATCGCTCACCTGATCCATAGAGTAACAAGTGGGACCCGGGGAGGGCCATTATTAACCCCAGGGCTATAATGTGCATAATGTTCAGAGATGTCTAAAAAGGTGAAGCTTCATACCAAATATCAACAAAGGCTATAATTTGAACAATCTTGGCAAAGGTCCACTAGATATGCTACATACCAATTATCAAAGACCTGGGCCTTGGGGTTTCAGAGAAGAAGAATTTTATTAAAGATATTCCCTAAATAAGCCTATATAAAACAAAATGGCTCGGGGCGGGGGCATTTTTGGCCTCAGGGCTATAATTTAAACCATCTTGATAGAGGTCCACTAGAGGAAGCTTCACACCAAATATCAAAGACCATGGCCTTGCTGTTTCAGAAGAAGATTTTTAAGGAATATCTCTATATAAGTCTATGTAAAATCAAAGGGCCCCAGGTCGGGGGCAGTTTTGGCCCTAGCACTATAATTTGAACAATCTTGGTAGGGGTCCACTAGATGAAGCTTCATGCCAAATAGCAAAGACCTGGCCCTTGGGGTTTCGGAGAAGAAGATTTTTAAAGATTTTCCCCATATTGATTTATAAGCCCATGTAAAACCATAGGGCCCCGGGGCGGTGGCATTTTTAGCCCAAACACTATAATTTGAACAATCTTGGTAGGAGTCCACTAGATGAAGCTTCATACCAAATAGCAAAGACCTGGGCCTTGTGGTTTCAGAGAAGAAATTTTTTAAAGATTTTCCCTATATAAGCCCTTTTAAAACCATAAGGGCCCCGGAGTGTGTGTGTGTGTATGTGTGTGTGTGTGGGGGGGGGGGGGGGAAGAAGGACCATGGCCGTGTGGGATGAAGCTTCATACCAAATATCAAAGACATGGGCCTTACGGTTTCAGAGAAGAAAATTTTTAAAGGTTTTCCCAATATAAGCCAATGTAAAACCAATTTGAATTTGGTGGTCAGTCTATTCCAGATAAAACTTAACCCTTATCTTGCTGTTCACGACAACCCCTATCTTTGCAAACAGTGTAGATCCAGATCAGATGGCTTCTGAAGAAGCCATCTGATCAGGATCTACACTGTTTGGCATTCAGTTTCTGAAATTGTAGTGCAATAAATTACATCAGTTAATTTGATTGGTTGATAGACAGAAATGGGTGTGGCTTAAATGAATATTCAGCAAGATAAGGATCAAGACAGAAAAAAAATCGATACTGATATATTTGTAATGACTACTTTGATTGGATCAGGACTATGATGTTATTAATCAAATAATTTCGTATTGGCCTAGTTACAGGTCCGAGGTCTGCTGTATTGGCCCGAGGCCGAAGGCCAAGGCCAATACAGCTGACTGGGCAATACGAAATTGCTTGATTAATGACAATCTTATTAACTGACACCATTAAAACGTATATTGTTTTTTGACCTCAGTGTTAATATGGATGACCTCCGAACAATACAGGTAGTCAATAAATAATAAAAAATTTTGGTGAAAACTTCATTCTAGAGTGGACAAGACTCTTATTTTCTTTATTTGGGGGGGGGGGGGGGGGGGGGGGGGGGGGAATAAGGCTTGTCCCAACAACAAGCCTATTAGATAGGAGCACTGTCTCTTATAAGGTCTCTCATAGTCATAGCTGTTGGTTCAAGCCTCACTTTGAGACACCATCTGCAAAGGAAGGTCAGGTGGTTTTTCTCCGGGTAATCTGGTTTTCACCCACATCTGATACAGGAATCTTGAAAGGGTTATTTTGTTTTGGTTGATTTGAAGTTTAACGTCCCCGTCAACAGTGTAAAGGTCATTTTTGAGATGTTGCTTCCAATTTTGTGGGACTTTTACCCGACATTGAGATGACAAAGGGTTATAAAACCAAAGCCAAAAGTAATGTGTGAATTTTCAGACACAACATTCTTGTGTAAAGTGTACTTGTTCAAATTTTAGATGGCCCCCGCCCATTGGGGCTTGAAGAAATATATATGGGCTGCTTGATGCTTCCACACACAGCTGAAACCCACCCCACACAAGTACTGGTAAACCGCTTAGAGGATCTAAGCCTGTCCAGGAACCGCAGTGTGACAGTGAGGCGGACTGTCCATGCTAATAAACCCTATTGGTTTCATTGGTTGGCAGGGCTTGAGATGTCATTTCGTCTCAATGTCAGGTAAAAGTCCCACAAAATTGGAAGCAACGTCTCCAAAATGACCTTTACAGTGTTGACGGGATGTTAAACCTCAAATCAAACAAATAATCAAATTTTAGAAAAAGTGAGTTCTAAGTGTGGTAAAGAGTTGAGCCAGAGGTGCAGATACTGCATGAAAAGTGAAAACTGACAAATTCTCATTTGTCCTGCAAAAACTTCAAGTCTGTCTGACAAATGTCCTGTGAATCGTAGCAAAGAAAATGGTATTCTGACAACACATTATGCCTTCAGTCCTTCAGATGCAGAAGATTTCAGTCTGTCTGACAGCTGTCCTGCATCAGTAGAAAAAGATTTCACGATTTCTGAGGGTAAATACAGTAAATGTATTGTTGCTTAATATTCATTTAAGCCACACCCATTTCTGTCTATCAACCAATCAGATTACTTGATGTAATTAATGGTAGGGATGGGTATTGTCAGAATTTTCGTATCACGATATATCGCGATACGGTTACTGCGTATCACGATACGTATCACGATATATCATGTAGCAATCTGAAACACACTGGTAATTGGAAAACCACAATATATATGGAAAAGAGAAGGGAGTTTTCATGGGTAAATATCATTTTACCTACTTACAAAACAAAGGTACTTAAAAGAATTGTCCCAATGTTATGAGGGGAAATAAAGATACTATCTGAAAGTGCTATTAAATGTTGCATTAGATTGATGGCCTCAGTCACTTTATTTGTGACTGTCATCTTTTGCAACCTGAAATGTTGCTAGATATCGGTAGTTGGCCATGGTAAAGTTTGTTTTGGTTTTCACTCTATTACACAATCTTGTAAATGCTGGGCAGCTTACACTAAAGTGACGTATACAACAACAACAGCCGCGTGATTCACCGAAATCCTAGCTCGGCCTACCGTAAAAATTCGGCTATAAGACGAGGATTTTTCCCTCCAAAATGACCCCGTCTTATAGCCGAGGTCATGGACTGCAGGTTTTTTTCAGACAATGTCCGGCGAAGAACAGACATACAGAAAAAGCCGATCAGTGATTTTTGAATTGATATAAATCGCCGCCCACAAACCACCGCTACCATTTTTCTGCATGCGATCGGTAAATTTCGTTATCCGACGCTAGCACCCCCATATGTGTTTAATGTCATTGTGTGTATCTCTTTCATAAAAAAATGTTTGGAACAGGTAAAAAACCTTTTCTCGATAGCTAAACGGTTGTGAGTAGAGGTGGATAGAAAACCAGCGCTTTGCACAGCTTCCGAATTATCCCCAAAGGCTCCGTGTCAATAAACAACAGCGTTCGACTTTTCCCGTCCAGCGTCTGTTATTTGGCGCCAAAACATAACCAGTCATGAGATCATAGAAAAGTCCGTTTTTATTATGCAAATATCTACCGTTAGATATAGCTTATTGTCTGAGGAGCGATTAAATCATTTTCACATTGATTGTGGGTTAAATTTTGTGATTGAAGGATAAACGCCAATTAGAATCATAACGACCATATTTTCACACCTTATCGACACGCACCGCAGGGTGGCAATTTTATGACAGGGATTAACAATAGTGTCATACTTGAACCGTAATAAATACACAGATGGTTTGTCTCTGAATTGACAGTGCAGCAATTATTGCGATTTACTTACTGGTCTAGTTTTACCGTATTTAAGGACTCACAAAGACTGACAGACTGAGCTGTATTTACCGATCAGTTATGAAAGAAAATATGAAAAATGGATAAAAAAAAGAAAATATCGAAAATATCGGTATTGGCAGACCGTATTGTGATATGATTTTTTTCTGAACTGTATCACGATATACCGATATACCGATAATATCGCACATCACTAATTAATGGAGCTGCAGATTCATAAACTGAATGTCAAACAGTGTAGATCCTGATCAGATGGCTTCTTCAGAAGCCATCTGATCTGGATCTACATTGTTTCCAAAGATAGGGGTTGTCGTGAACAGCAAGCTACATGTAAGGTTAATTGTAAGTATCATTTGTCACTCACGTGTACTTTTGAGGCTAATATGAAATTGTAACTCAGGGATTTTCCTAGTGCAAATTTGGGGCCGGTAATCGGCCCCTATTTTTCCCAATTTAGAGACAGCTATTCCCAAATTTTACAACAAATTTCCCAATTTCTGATTTTGTGCTACATTTTGATGAAAATTTCATGAAAATTGAACCAAAATTGACAAAGTTACAACTGGTATAAATTCCCAACCTTACATATTAGTGAGCTGTTTTTCCCAAACCGAACAGCCCCTGGACCCTGATTATGAAGGGTAGGAAAATCCCTGTAACTGGTTTCTTTGTCCACTCCTACCAACACTGAAGAATCCTATATGTACCTAAGTCCTAGCATTTCCAGAAAATGGGATTTTTTTTTTTTTTATGAAACCCCAAAACCGGTCATTGGCAGTCATCGCAGGCCTGGATCAGACCCTATGGAACTGTCAGCTGATCAGGGCCTTCACTGTTTGTGGAAAGTTTAATCATTTTCTCAATTATACAAATAACTAGCAGCTTGTCAGTGACGCCACTAAATTTTGAAATGTATTCTGCTGTAGATACATGTAAGGGGAAAGATTCCATTGAGTACAAAATAGGTTAGTATTAAATTCTATAGCACCAAATAAGGCACTTTTTTCATCGGAAAATTGCTGATATTTTTCTTTTCTCTGCACTAAAACAAATGTTATGGTACTCATTAGAAGCGCCTCAGTGAGGCGCTTCTAATGAGTACCCATCGCTTCTAATGAGTACCCATAATATGTTATCGTGCAGAAATAAAAAAAAACGTGGATAGCCCCCTCTTAACTGCGGCTATGGACAACTGAAAGCAGGTTTCTGCTTAAGAGCATTCTCCTAAGCAGCAACTTCAAACACATTTTCACATAGTTTTTAGGTAATATGAAAAACCAGTTTTGAAACTAAAAATCTGCCTGCCTAAATTTCTGATTTGGTTGGGAGAGGGCAAGCATGTATATAACACTACAACTGTTTTATATAACACTGTTGTTGGGATCCAAAGTGTGAACCACATAAATTAAACAGTCATGTTATATCCAACTTCAAATATGTACACTGGCCCCGCCCATCGGGGCTTGAAGAAATATATGTGCTGCATGATGCTTCCACGCACAGCTGAAACCGACCGCACACGAGTACTGGTAAACTGCTTAGTGGATCTAAGCCTGCCCGGGCAAATCGGGGCGAGTCGGCCCGTCCATGCTTATAAACCCTATTGGTTTCATTGGTCGACAGGGATCGAGATGTCATTTCATCTCAATGTCGGGTAAAAGTCCCACAAAGTTGGAAGCAACGTCTCCAAAATGACCTTTACAGTGTTGACGCGGATGTTTAACCACAAATCAAACAAAACAAACAAATATATGTACAGATTACATGTATATAGAAAAATGACCATTTATGATCATTTTTCGATATATAATTTTGATCTATACATTTAAGGATCCATCTTTACACTGTGTTATATCCAGAATTGTGTTATAATCACCACTGGTATGAAGAGTTTAGGTACATTTCTATTCTTTTTTTTTTTCAGGAAGTGGAGTGGCTTCAGCCCAAGTGAAAGGTAGGTAGTCTTACTGGCCTGTAGTAGATTAACTCAGCAGCACACTGAATAATTTAGCCTTCGCCCATCGGGGCTTGAAGAAATAGATAGGCTGCATGATGCTTCCAAGCAGAGCTGAAACCGACCCCATGGATACAGACTAACAGGCGCCCAGTTGCCCAAGACGCCTAAGTTTTGGCCTGGGCGCCTAAGTTTCGAATAAAAAATGCCTATTAACTTACTGTAAAATTTGGATTTAAGGCAATCTGGGCGCCTAAAGCAAAATGCTTAGTCTGTATCTCTGCGACCCTCACACGAGTACTGGTAAACCCAGGGATTTTCCTTGTGCAACTTTGGGGCCGATTACCGGCCCCTATTTTTCCCAATTTAGAGACAGATATTCCAAAATTTTATAACAAATTTCCCAATTTCGGATGTTGTGCTACATTTTGATAAAAATTTCATGAAAATTGAAAAAAAATTGACAAAGTTACAGCTGATTTAAATTCCCAACTATATATATTAGCGAGCTGTATTTCCCAAACCCAGGGGCCCCTGGACCCTGATTCTGAAGGGTAGGAAAATCCCTGAAACCGCTTAGAGGATCTAAGCCTGCCCAGGCAATGCGGTGCGAGTCTGACCACCCATGCTTATAAACCCTATTGGTTTCATTGGTTGACAGGGCTTGAAATGTCATTTCATCTCAATGTGGGGTAAAAGTCCCACAAAATTTGAAGCAATGTCTCCAAAATGACCTTTACAGTGTTGACGGGGACGTTAAACCTCAAATCAAACAAAGCACACTGAATACCATTGACTATATGAATTAATCCCCAGCCCAGTCAGCACACTATCAACTACTAAATTTTGCCCTTGGTAGCTTAGTCGGTTGTGCGTTTGACTCGTGATCAACAGGTCGCCGGCTTGATACCTGCTGGCTCGGCAATATTCTTTTGTGAAGATTCAAGATTGACCCAGAAATCTTTTGTACAGTCTTTCCCTCCCACTCATTCAAGAAGGGCAGTTGTCAGTTTCTGGCAAAAACATGCACACTGTATATGTTGACTGCTTATCTATAAGCCTTCCGGTAAATGTGAGGTTTATGTTTGTTTGTTTGATTTGAGGTTTAATGCCCCTGTTAACACTGTGTAGGTCATTTTGGAGACGCTGCTTCCAATTTTGTGGGACATTTACCCGACATTGAGATGAAATGACATCTCAAGCCCTGTCGCCCAATGAAACCAATTTGATTGGGTTTCTAAGCATGGGCGGTCCGACACACACCACTTTGCCTGGGCAGGCATCTAAGCAGTTAAACCGTTTACCATTTCTCGTGTGCAGTCAGTTTTAGCTCTGCTTGGAAGCATCATGCAGCCCATCTATCTTTCAAGCCCAGATGGGCAGGGCCTGTGAGGTTTATGTAAACTGACTGGCTGAACATTAAGGCTGCCACGATTAATCGTATAATCTATTAATCGATTGATAAATTCCACAAAAATGATTATCATTTCTGATTTGCTTGTAATCGATTACTTGATAGGTAAAATTTACTACCCAAAGTTATGCCTAAAATAGCTGGATGAGTGGCAAACAGTGCAGACCCTGATGAGACGCCGTGTCTCATCTGGGTCTACACTGTTTGCTCAGGCCTGTCTGTTCAAATATACATATGGTAAAGTGCAGCATATGGTAAGAGTCATGCTCAGACACAAAGCCAGACAGGTAAAATAATGACAAAAACCTTAGCGATTACTAATCGATTATCGATCGCAATGACAGGACTGATAATCGATTATCTTTTCAGCTCCGATTAGCCAGCTCTACTGAACATGACCTAAATTGTATTGACTGGGCAGTGAAACGCTAAAACAAACAAACACAAAAACTTGGTTAATATTTAAAGAATGACCACTTCACTAGTTGGCCACTTACATGTACAGTGAAACTCCGGTAACTCGAACACGAATGACTCGTTTACCATGGCTAATTCAAACTCTATCTGGAGGCCCTAGAGACAATTCTTCTCACAACTCTGGATATCAAGATATTTAGGACAATTTTTTCCTGATTTTACCTTGAAAAGGATTGTTGTGTGTACTCATTAGAGGCGATTGTAAATCACAAAGATTGAAAAGATATCCTTAAGAGGAATGGGAACACCTGGCATATTTTTTCGTCATTTTTCAAAGGCAGACAACTTTCAGGACTTCCTGTTCGCTTTTCTATAGGCTCGGTCCCACTGAAAAAGGGGTCTGCTCTTAGAAGAAAGAATTTGCTCCTCAGGAGCAAATTCTTTCCTATAAGAGATGACCCCTCTTGACATGGGAGACAAAAATACTTTTGCAGGAGTTGCCTCCCCTAAAGGTGTACCCATTCCTCTTAAGTCATCTCCATTATACCCAATAATGAACCCTAAGTAATATGAAGAACATATTTTCACGAAACTTCACAGGTATGTAGAGCACCCTGAGACGATGTGCAGAACATGTGAACCATAACTCTGGTTTTCCTACTTTTGGAGTTATATCCCCCTTGAACATTGAACATAGCCATTTCTATCATGCAGTCTGTTTTAAGCACTGTATCTCCTGAACCTAATGGTTGATTTTGACCAAACTTGCATGGTTATACATTATTAAATTGTAAGTTAAACTGTATTCATTACCGGTGATGTCTTATCTCGCTAAGCTGACACTTTTAAGTTGATTGCAGCTCATGTTTATTGCATGTTTACTCTTGTACAATAAGGGTGTTAAGCTGCATTGATTGTTTGGATAATTGACAAGTGACAGGGATTTTCCTACATTTCATAATCCGGGTCCAGGGGCCGCTGGGTATGGGAAAAATAGATCGCTAATATTTAAAATTGGGAATTTAAATCAGCTGTAACTTTGTCAATTTCGGTTCAATTTTCATGAAATTTTCATCAAATTGTAGCACAAATCAGAAATTGGGAAATTTGTTGTAAAATTTGAGAATATCTGTCTCTAAATTGGGAAAAAAAGGGGCCGATTACCGGCCCTAAATTTGCACTAGGAAAATCCCTGAGTGATTAAGTCGATGTTAGGATTTACTGCTAACTTCCGTGTTAACACTTCTGGATTTTCTTCTGAGAACCTTTTATATCGCTAGGATCTTTTACTGAAGCAAATAATGGAAGGCTGAAGAAAATTTGGGGTCTGAACAATATCTATGTTATATCGGTTATACACATAGCCAATCATGCTCTAATGGGGCTGAGGTGTATTATCCGTATCCTTTAGGAGCAAATTTATCCACAACAAAGATTATACACAATTGTTACAATTACCTATTTCTAATTAAATTGTTTTAAAGTTATTTTGTTTTAATAAGTTTCAAATACTTCGCAAATTCTGGGTGCCAAAGTTTTGAACATTTTAGGAGCCTAGCTGACTTCTGAAACATTTTGGCCAGTCTGTATCCATTATAAATATCGCTAGGATTGGGGAAAACAGCCATTAGGTTTTGATGACCTTGACCTTATTTTCAAGGACACAGCCCCCGAAAACTGTCAATTTTGGGCCAAAGCTGGCTTGTCTGTACCCAATCTCATGAACACATCAATGAAATGTGGTCTAACTTGGTACAATCATTGCAATTGACCAAAGATTTGATTAGATTTTTAAGACCTTGACTTAATTTTAAAGGGCACAAATCATGCCCCCAAAAACTGAAAATGAGAATTATAATTCTGGTTTACTTTCTTTTAGCCATGGCTTTGAAAATTGAAAATAGTCATCTAAGGGATGATTAGATTTTGAAGACTTTGACTTTATTTTAAAGGGCACAGACCCACAAAAACTGAAAATGAGAATTGTAATTCTGGTTTACTTTCTTTTGGAGCCATGGCGCTTTCAACATTGAAAATATCCATCTCAGCCATCATGGCTGTATTCTTGTCAACTAGTAATACATCCTTACTTTGACTTCCCTTTTTACTGTGATATGGCACTTGCTTGATATAATTGTAGTGGCAGGGCATCGTGCAACTGCTTGCAGCTTTTATTCTGCCTTCCGCTGATTCAAGATGGGTATTTGTCATTATATTGCAGATTTCTTGTAGATTGTTCTTGTTGTCAGACCACTTACGTATAAGCCTACCGGGGAAACGTGGTTTTAGGTAAATTGACCAGCTTGATATAACCTAAATATTGTTGACTTGGCCATAAAACTCCATAACAAACACCATCCGCCACCCCCAAATAAAAAAAAAACAACAACAAAAAACGTCACTGTCTGCATTACAGGGATTGGAGCTGTGTCTTCTTCTGCCTGTCAACATGCAAAAGGTAACATTATTACACTATCACTTGTTTATCAGCTGGCGATCAGGAGGTTGCAGGTTCAATACCTGCTGCGTCTGGGCAGGCTTACATATAAGCAGTAACTGGCATAATGCACATCGAAACTGACAGCTGTCTTTTGTGAATCAGCAGAAGGGACAGAATGTTTCTTACGCCAGAAACTGACAACTCTGGCCCCATCTTGAATCAGCTGAAGTGAGAAAATGACCCTAGAATAAATTTCATGATCTTCAAAACAGAAAGTTGCTGGACCTGACTGGGATAAATCCTGTGACCTGGACCCTGTTTTTCGAAGCTTCATTAGCTTAACGAGCTTGTTAGTGGTCAAGTTGTTAACTATCCTAGCAAATTTAATATCTAAAATTTTGTTATTTTTGCTGAAAAAAAATGTGAGCATCTTTTGCATATGCAAAAGCTGCTCACCTTTTTTTTCAGCAAAAATATTAGTATAATTGCCATATTAAAGGTGCATTATTGAGCAACCGGGTCTCAAATTATTTTCTGGTTTTTATCTTCAATGCATACTCCTTTGTCATGTGTACACTTTTGAAGCCAAATACAGCTTCAGAACTTTGTGAAAATGGTCGTTTTCATTCGTGTTTACCCTTCCCTCTGAACATGTGTTCGGAATTTCTGTTCTAAAAATAAATCTGTCACTTTACACATACATGGCGACAGTATCGTCTCTGAGTGTCGTTACTTATGGCATGGTATTCAGCGTCATATTTTTTTTCCGATTCAGGCATGGCCTAAGCAAACTAGGCCAAAAATGAGCGTCGCATAACGTCATGTATGGGGATTCTATTTTTGTCATGAACTAAAAATAGATCTAACTAGTGTTTGAAACCTAGGTAGGGAATCCCTCTCAAACTCGTTTACCTGTCATCATAATTGTTCGCATTTTTGCATAAAATGCATTCGTTTGTATTGTTTTAAAGAAAAATACCGGCTAATGTATTTTATTTTTGGAAACATTTTTTCCAGATAGCTCAATAATGCACCTTTAAATGATCAAAGTTTTAATTAGTTAACTAAAGATGTCGTTAGTTTTGAACAACTGGCCTCAGGTCACCAGTCAAAGGCACATACAACTGGGTCACTGGGCCGGGCCCGCTGTATTTGTACAGAAAATTTGCCATAGACATGAATTTTATGAAGTTTGTTTTAACATACAAATACATAAGGTGGGTATTGGGTGATAAATTTGTGGATAATTTTGCTTATTTCTCCATCTAAGCCTATGCTGTGGGTTACACAAGGTTGGTCGGTAAATACCGGTGGCGGGAATTCCCACTGGTATTTACCGGTAATTACCGTCCTGGGAAATACTCGAAATTCCAGCAAAAGTGGGAAATACTGGGAAATAGTGGGAAATATGATTTTTGTTTAGTTATTTCATAGAAAAACACTATTAATATTCGTGTAATTTAATTGAAATAATGAACAGTTAGCTTATTTGCATTATCATACCTGTGAAAAGGGAGAATCCCTCATTTTGATGCTAATTTTGCTCAATTAATGCTGAATTTTAGTATAATTTGGAGTCTCACTCATTTGAATTGAGAATTTCCCTATATATTCTTTACATCTCCCTCATCACAATGGCAAATCTCCCTCATACAGTTCAAAAAAATATCACCGGAATGCAATATGCCTCCCCATACATATATGTCAAAAGTCTGTCTGCTTTTACTCAACCAAACACAAGCATAAATATAAAGTGATCTGTTGTTATGTATGGTGCAGAGAGTTATTTAAAATCACTTGTATGCTTAAGAAGATGAAATACCATAAAGATCCCAATATTTGGGACAGACATGCCTGGGCAAACAGTGCAGACCCAGATCAGAATCACTTAGCTACTTTAAGAGAGCTTGCCATTGGACCAAACTACATGTTTTGTATGCTTTAGTGTAACACTAAACCACATGGTTCATTCTTTTGGAGATTTGCAACAACACTTTGGATGTTTGAATTATAAGGATGTTTACACTAGAAAGGTTTGTTTGCAAGTTTGTCAAGTAATCATACTCCTAATCCTAAAAGGTGTGATAATTTAATTGTTTGTTTGAGACAGGTATTAAAAGAACACAATTAATTTAAGCATAAAATGTTTCTTAAATTATCTACAGATATTCACCTAAGTATTAAAATCACATGCATTTACAAGTCAAGGGAAATAGCTGAAAGTTAAAAACTTATATTTTAGACTCACATTTGAAAAGAAATTATATACATTCTATATGAAGGAAAGGGACTGTATAAGACATGTAGCTTTTTCAAGTTATTCAATATAAAAAGGACTGGAAAATACTTCAAAATTTCACTTGTCCTACATGACTAAGTGCATGTAAACTTTGGATATATCATAAGGACTAGACTAACTTTTTATTTTTCCTTCAATTTTTTTTCTGTTATTGCAAGCTTTCAAGCCCTGCATGAACTTGAGATAATTTTGCTTTCAAATAGCTAGGTAGTTGGGGTATATTAAGCAGTCTCAGTTGGTACCACCTATGTAAATATATATTTCCCAGTATTTCCCGGGAATTCCCTGTATTTCCCGGGATTTACCTGTATTTCCCGCCGTCCAGGGAAATATGAGTATTTCCCGCTTTTTTGCCAACCTTGTGTGGGTATGCATTAGAACTGCCTCACAAAGGCGGATGCAATCAATACCCACACCATAGGTTTTTATGATCAGTTTACACAAGTTATCATTAAATTGTCCCCAAATACCCACCTTATCAGTCTAGAACTGTGGTTTTAGACTAAGAAACATTAGTTTGTATGATCTTGACTGTATGTACATGTAGTAAAATCCAGATAATTCAAAATGACAGGGACTTCAAGATTTCCTTTAAATTAGCCATATTATGGATACTAGTCAAAACTGGCAATGTTCAGATATGTTCAGAATTTTTTTTTGACCAGATTTTTATCTTCTGTCTGCAGGCATTTCAGTTATGTCCACAAAATATCTGTTAACCCATTTAGTACCAGAAACCCCAAACGGGTACCGTGGCAAACAGTGCAGGCCCAGATCAGATGCCGCAGAATGCGGCGTCTGATCAGGGCCTCCAGTTTGCTAAAAGTTCAGCCATTTTCCAAATCAATTTTGAAGAAAACACAACCTCACACCCCTAAATTTTGAAATGAACTCCTGCTATCTATAAGGAGGAAGATTACATTTGGTACAAAAAGGGCTAGAGATGATGAGCAGCTTACAGTTTAACCATTTGTTCCTGTGCTTGTCAAACCAAAGAAAGGGGAAAAAAACAACAACAAAAAGCAAAACAACAGATAGTGTGAATTTATAGCTTTAGTTACATTAATTTAGTAAGAGCTCCAAGCTATTGAGATTGAGCAATAGGTGGTCTGAAAGTACCAAAAATTTAAGCCATAACCCTTTTAAGATCAACATATTGGAAGGTAGAAAACAGATGTTTCCCAACTTTTACGTCTTGCAAAAGCTTTGAAATTATGGGATACATTTAGGTACTGTTGCGCTTATTCGAAATTTGCTGAAAGGCCATGTTAAATGACAGAATTCGAAATTTAAGATACACTGACAACTCAAAAAAAGCATTTATTAACCATAACGGACACCACAATATAAGGTTATGGCAAATTTACCATGCTTTCTATTCCTACTGGCATTTTCTGAGTTGAGACATGGTAAAAAGTACCTTAATTTATTGTATATCACTGCGTGACAGAATGCTGTGGAAAGCTATGCTTTTTCTCCAGTGCAAAATGTCTTTATATTTTATGATTTATGATATATGCACAACAAACAAAGTATTTTCAAAGTCAAAAACAATTTTGGCCATTTCTGATGTGCTGAAGAACTCTTTGATGAATCAAATACACACAGTCCCGAATTGCTGCCAGAATATAAACAAGAGGCCCATGGGCCACTATGCTCACCAGAGCTCAGGTGGGCACTGCCCAATTGCAGCCATGTATTTTAACATGGTATCATTTTAATCTGCCAAGAGAACCCCAATATCCAAATGATCACCCATGTGGATTCAGTATATGAAACATTAGGCCTTTTATGAAGTAGAGGGGCGGGGCATGGACCCAATGGAGCCCTGGTTGGTATCACTAAATGTATCTTATCACACTAGGATGGTTTAGCAGTGGGGATCTGTATGGCTTGAGATATAAGGCCTCTTAAACAGTGGAGGGGTTGGAGCATGCCCTGTCGATCCCAGGAAAGCCCAAGATTGTTGTCCCTTAATGTGTCTTATCATAAGGACCAAGTATATATATGGTTTAGGGGTGGGAATCTGAACAGTTTCCGAGATATGAGGCCCTTTTATGAAGTGGAAAGGTCCCTGCGGACACCCCTACAGTAGGTGTGCTAATAATAAGGAACAAGAACATATATGATTATGGGGTGGGGATTTGAATGGTTTCTGAAATATATGGCCTTTTATGAAGTGGAAGGTCGAGGCACATTGCCTCAGCACAAAGAGACCCCCCAAGTTGGTGTGACTGAACGAGTCTTATCATAAGGAACAAGAATATATATGGTTTAGGGGTGGGGAGCTGAACGATTTCTGAGATATATGGCTTTTAATGAAGTCAAGCGGTGGGGCATGGCCCGGGCATGCCCCAGGGACTCACAAGCTGGTGTCACTGAATGCGTCTTATCATAAGGAAGATGAATATATATGGTTTAGGGGTGGGGCTTGGACCAATTTCTGAGATATAAGGCCTTTTCTGAAGTGCAGGGGTGGGGCAAGGCCCTGGGAGATCCCCAGGTTGGTGTCAATGAATGTGTCTTACCATAAGGAACAAGAATATATACTACTCAAAGTTTGATAGGGATCACTTTTTTAATGCAAAATAATTTTTGGATGAATTAATCAGCTGAATCCAAATTTGATACATAATGATAGAACACGTATCCTTCACAAAACCTAGTGATTAATTTTGTCAGCTGGTACTGCATTCAAGCGTGACAACAGCAACCGTCTTGGCACCCCCAAAATTTGCCGTAACACGAAGGGATTTGGACAACTGATGTTTCACAAATTTCCAAATTTGTTTAGACAAACGTGCCTAATAACGTGTATGGCGTCCACGGGCATCAATTACAGTACGACATCTCCTGAGCATGCTCGTAATCCGATTCTGTATCCGGTTTTGTTGAATCAGCTTTCATTCAGCAACCATGCATCTTTGAGCTCCTGTAAAGTCCTCGGATGCACAGGTCGGGCTGACACAGCACGCTGAAGCATGTCCTGCGCATGCTCAATCGGATTTAAGTGCGTTGACCGAGTAGGCCAGTCCATACGAACGATTGTCTGACGTTCCAGATAGGAATCAGTGACGTCGGCACGGTTGGGACGGGCATTATCGTCCATCAGAATACAGTCCGGGCCGAAAGCATCTGCATATGGTCTCACAAACGCATCAAGAATATCATTACAGTACCTCACTACCATTAACGTTCCGTTTTCAACGACATACAAGTCAGTGTTACCGTTCACGTTTATCCCAGCCCAAACCATGACTGACCCCTTTCCATAGCGATCATGCTCTGTCACATCCACGCCATCGAATCGCTCTTTAGACATTCGCCACACCAATTGACGTTTATAAGTGAAGTTTAGACAGAATCTGGACTCCTCAGTAAACAGTACTGGCGTCAAGCCATGAACCGTCCACCTGACGTTAGTTCTGGCAAAGTCCAACCGGTCTAGCGTGTGCTGTCTCGTCAACGGAACACGTACAGCAGGCCTCATGGCATTAAGTCCGAACTCGTGGAGCCCGTTTCTGACAGTTTGTGCAGAAATTCGTACTCCAGTTCCGTTCCTAAGTTCGTTGTGCAAACGCGTAGCGTTCAGGAACCGTTGACGTCGAGACTGAATCAACAAAACACGGCCCCGACGTTGAGTTATAGCCCTTTCTCGACCCCGCCGTGTCTGTGTGAGGGATTTCCATGGGTAAGATACCGACTCCACATTCGGGAAACCACGCTCTGAGACACATTCAGAATCCCAGCAATAGGTCGTTGAGAGACGCCAGATTCCAACATTCCGACGCCACGATTCATTTCTTCGGGGCTGAGACGGTTTCTTAATTGTCCTCTAGGCATTTTAGTGTTTCACAAACTCAAATGAAGTCCATTTTACGCTTGGTAAAGGAACACTGACAAGTTTGATTGGTCTGTTGGAAAGCAGTGCTACGCAAGATTTTGGGGGTGCATGAATTCATTTGCGAAGTGTGAGAAGTGTGCACTTTTATGAGTACTGAACTGCACATGAGTGTCTGTTTCAGATATTTACCAATAAACCGAGTACAAATTCTGTCGAGAAATTTTAAATTTTCAGTGCAAAATTTGGAATATAAAAAGTGATCCCTATCAAACTTTGAGTAGTATATATGGTTTAGGGGTGGGGATCTGTAAGGTTTCCAAGATATTGTGATATTATGAAATGGAGGGAGTGGGGCACGGCCCCAGAACATCCCTGGGGACCCCCAGGTTGGTGTCACTGAATGCGTCTTATCATAATGAACGAGAATTTATAATGTTAATGTTTAGGGGTGGGGATCTGTAAGGTTACTGGGATATTGGGCCTTTTTAGCTCACCTGTCATGTAGTGACGAGGTGAGCTTTTGGGATCACTTTTTGTCCGTCGTGCGTCCGTGCGTGCGTGCGTCCGTCCGTAAACAATTTCTTTAAACAACATCTCCTCCTAAACCACTGATTGGATTTTGACCAAACTTTACAGGAATGATCCTTAGGTGGTCCCCTTTCAAAGTTGTTCAAATGGTTCCGGTCCATTGCACATCCAGGTCACAGGAGCCAAAAATAGATTTTTTTCACCGAAAACTTAAAAAATCTTCTTCTCTGAAACCACATGGCCCAGGTCTTTGATATTTGGTATGAAGCTTCATCTAGTGGACCCCTACCAAGATTGTTCAAATTATAGTGCTGGGGCCAAAAATGCCCCCACACGGGGGCCCTTTGGTTTTACATGGGCTTATATAGGGAAAATCTTGAAAAATCTTCTTCTCTGTAACCGTAAGGCCCAGGTCTTTGATATTTGGTATGAAGCTTCATCTAGTGGACCCCTACCAAGATTGTTCAAATTATAGTGCTGGAGCAAAAAATGCCCC
>CAUZLF010000005.1:97955-192883 GCA_963580285.1 Lucinisca nassula
TGTTTGAAATTTGCTCCAAACAATTATTTGTTTATTTGATTTGAGGTTAAACGTCCCCGCCAACATTTTGGAGATGTTGCTTCCAACTTTGTGGGATTTTCAACCAACATTGAGATGAAATGACATCTCAAGCCCTGTCACCCAATTAAACCAATAGGGTTTATATGCATGGATGGTCCTACTTGCACCACTTTTCCTGGACAGGCTTTAGAACCTCTACCAGTACTCAAGTGTGGTCGGTTTCAGCTCTGCGTGGAATCATCGTGCAGCCCAATCTATTTCTTCAAGCCCCGATGGGCGAGGGCCGGCTGCCAACAAAAAATACCCAACCAGGTTATATATCAACTTGATGAGGCTGAGCTTACCGACGAATGAGACTGAGTAATCAATTCTGACAACACAGTAAAATTCAATGATTTGAATCTCCACTGTGACAACTGACGGGGCAAAAAGAAAAGAAAAAGAAAGAAAGGAGAAAGCTAGCTGTGAGGTAGGGGGGGGGGGGGGGGGGGGGGGTGGGGACGTTAATGTACCATCAACATTTAAGGTCATACGACGACGGGATCTTGGTCTAAAGACTCATCCAAATATTTTGAGATGAGGTCGATTTTGGTGCTTCAGGGTGTGTGTGTGGGGGGGGGGGGGGGCGGGGTCACGTCCCAACAGCATCTAAGGTCATACTGCGACGGGGATCTCGGTTTAAAGACTCATCAAAAACATCTGGAAATGGGGTCCAGTTTGGTGTATTGAAATACAAACATAACTATATTTAATAGTTCTATTTGTCGGTTAGCGGACCACACCAGCCTGAGAAACTATATTCTGAATTTCTGACAGTTAAAAAATGGAAGACTTTGCAGAAGTATTTCACGAAAACTTATAATTTGACAGCATCAGAACCTGCCGGCGTGGTTTACGTCAGACGGTACCAATTTTTCCCGGTGCAGGTAGATCAGTGGTTAGTTGCCTCTGATGTAAGAAGCCTCCGGTTCAATTCCTGGTAGCGGTAATAAATTTGCGATGTCAGAACATGCTCCACTGGCATCATTTGCAGAGATGAAGAATCAAAGTTCACCGTCCTTTCAATTGGGACTTTAACTGGAGACCCGATGTGCATGCAGAATCTATCCTGCGCATGCAGGTTAAAATTCCTACCGAAATAACATGAATACCGTGTAGGCTTTCATCATACAAAAGTGGATAAATGGTCAAACTTGACCGATCGCAATAACAGTTGTGTTTGTTTGATTTGAGGTTAAACGTTCCGTCAACACTATTTAGGTCATTTTGGAGACGTTGTTTCCAATTTTGTTGGACCGACACTGAGATGAAAGCCTGCCGCCCAATGAAACCAATAGGGTTTATATGCATGGACGGGTCGACTCGCACCACTTTGCCCGCGCTGGTTTAGACCTTCTAAGCGGTTTACCAGTACTCGTGTGCGGTTGGTTTCAGCTCTGCGAGGAAGCATCATGCAGCCCAATCTATTTTTCCAAGCCCCGACGGGCGGGGGCAATCGCAGGAACAACAGATAGATAGATAGATAGATAGATAGATAGATAGATAGATAGATAGATAGATAGATAGATAGATAGATAGATAGATAGATAGATAGATAGATAGATTACACGAGTATAAGGGTTTTGTTTTCAATCTTTTTTTTCACGTATTTCAAGCCGATCGTTAATCAAATGTGGGCGAAAACCAGAGTACCGAGAAAAACATGACCTTCCGTTGCAGAACATGGCATCTCACTTTTAACCCGAGCAAGGTTCGAACCATAGCGGTGAATATTGAGTTCTGTATTTATTATTATTTTTTTGTTTTGTTTTGTTTTTTCGTATCTCATGAGGAAATCGGTCTTTGGTATTTCCAACCAGATGAGCCCAACATACCAGTCTGCTCAGTCTCAGAAGCCTTAGTTGACAATTTTTATGCCCCGCCATTCGAAGAATGGTGGAAAGGGCATATATGCTGCCCCTGTCCGTCCGTCCGTCCGTGTGTACGTTCGTCCGTGCGTCCGAAACTTAAACGCGGTCAATAACTTCCTTATTTCTTGATGAATTTTAAAATTACTCGGTAGAAATGTTAACCATTATGAGACGAATTGTCACCTGCAAAACCCAGGTTCGTACCTCCAAGGTCAAGGTCATACTTAGAGGTGAAAGCTCAAAAAAGGATCCGAAACTTAAACGCAGTCAATAACTTACTTATTTCTGGGTGGATTTTGAAATTACTCGGTAGAAATGTTAACCATCATGAGACAATGTGTCACGTGCAAAACCCAGGTCCGTACATCCAAGGTCAAGGTCATACTTAGAGGTCAAAAACAGGGTCCGAAACTTAAACGCAGTCAATAACTTACTTATTTCTGGATGGATTTTGAAATTACTTAGTAGAAATGTTAACCATCATGAGACAATGTGTCACGTGCAAACCCAGATCCGTACCTCCAAGGTCAAGGTCATACTTAGAGGTCAAAGGTAAAAAAATGGTCTGAAACTTTAACACAGTCAATAACTTTTTATCTCTGGATGGATTTTGAAATTACTTTATAGAAATGTTGGCTATCATGAGACAATCTGCCTCACACAAAACCAAGGTCCTTACCTCCAAGGTCAAGGTCCTACTTAGAGGTCAAATGTGAAACAAGAGGGCCATGATGGCCCTGGATCGCTCACCTGATCCATAGAGTAACAAGTGGGACCCGGGGAGGGCCGTTATTAACCCCAGGGCTATAATGTGCATAATGTTCAGAGACGTCTAAAAAGGTGAAGCTTCATACCAAATATCAACAAAGGCTATAATTTGACAATCTTGGCAAAGGTCCACTAGATATGCTACATACCAAATATCAAAGACCTGGGCCTTGCGGTTTCAGAGAAGAAGATTTTTATTAAAGATATTCCCTACATAAGCCTATATAAAACCAAATGGCTCCAGGGCGGGGGCATTTTTGGCCTCAGGGCTATAATTTAAACCATCTTGATAGAGGTCCACTAGAGGAAGCTTCACACCAAATATCAAAGACCATGGCCTTGCTGTTTCAGAAGAAGATTTTTAAGGAATATCTCTATATAAGTCTATGTAAAACCAAAGGGCCCCAGGTCGGGGGCAGTTTTGGCCCTAGCACTATAATTTGAACAATCTTGGTAGGGGTCCACTAGATGAAGCTTCATACCAAATAGCAAAAACCTGGCCCTTGGGGTTTCCGAAAAGAAGATTTTTAAAGATTTTCCCCATATAAGCCCATGTAAAACCATAAGGCCCCGGGGCGGTGACATTTTTAGCCCAAGCACTATAATTTGAACAATCTTGGTAGGAGTCCACTAGATGAAGCTTCATACCAAATAGCAAAGACCTGGGCCTTGTGGTTTCAGAGAAGAAGATTTTTAAAGATTTTTCCTATATAAGCCCATTTAAAACCAAAGGGCCACGGAGAGGGGGGGGGGGGGGGGGGGGGGGGGGGGGGAAAGAAGGACCATGGATGTGTGGGGTGTGGGATGAAGCTTCATACCAAATATCAAAGACATGGGCCTTACGGTTTCAGAGAAGAAAATTTTTTTAAAGGTTTTCCCTATGTAAAACCAAAGGGCCCGGAGCGGGGGCATATTTGACCCCAGCACTATAATTTGAACAATCTTGGTAGGGGTCCCCTAGGTGAAGCTTCATACCAAATATCAAAGACCTGGGCCTTACGGTTGCAGAGAAGAAGATTTTTAAAGCTCTTCCCTATATAAGCCCATGTAAAACCAAAGGGCCCCGGAGCGGGGGCATTTTTGGCCCCAGCATAATAATTTGAACAATCTTGGTAGGGGTCCACTAGATGAAGCTTCATACCAAATATCAAAGACCTGGGCCTTGCGGTTTCAGAGAAGAAGATTTTTAAAGATTTTCCCTATATAAGCCCATGTAAAACCAAAGGGCCCCGGAGCGGGGGCATTTTTGGCCCCAGCACTACAATTTGAACAATCTTGGTAGGGGTCCACTAGATGAAGCTTCATACCAAATATCAAAGACCTGGGCCTTATGGTTTCAGAGAAGAAGATTTTTAAAGATTTTCCCTATATAAGCCCATGTAAAACCAAAGGGCCCCGGAGCGGGGGCTTTTTTGGTCCCAGCACTATAATTTGAACAATCTTGGTAGGGGTCCACTAGATGAAGCTTCATACCAAATATCAAAGACCTGGGCCTTGTGGTTTCAGACAAGAAGATTTTTTATGTTTTTGGTGAAAAAAATCTATTTTTGGCTCCTATGACCTAGATGTGCAACGGACCGGAACCATTTGAACAACTTTGAAAGGGGACCACCTAAGGATCATTCCTGTGAAGTTTGGTCAAAATCCGATCAGTGGTTTAGGAGGAGATGTCGTTTAAAGAAATTGTTTACGGACGGACGGACGCACGGACGCAGGACGAAAAGTGATCCCAAAAGCTCACCTCGTCACTACGTGACGGTGAGCTAAAAAGGGTCCAAAACTTAAACACGGTCAATAACTTTCTATGGATGAATACGAACACAGACATATTTTCAAAGTGTGGGGGGGGGGGGGGGGGGGGGGGGGGGGGGTCATCCGTGTCCTATGGACGCATTGCTAGTTTTATTATTTTTTTTAATTCGGTTTTGGTGTTACGGCCCTTTCAAGATTATTTCACTCATAGCGAGCCGGCCGTTAAAACCGGAGTACCCGTAAAAACACCTGACCTTCCATTGCAAAACTTGGCGTCTCACAATTGACCCGAGCCAGGCTCAAACCCACAGCGATGAGAGGCCTTAGATGACCTGAATATTGGCATAGAACCGCCTAAGTCATAACACGATCACAAAAAACTTGTATTATATGCGCTGATCAGTCTATACTGATGCGCAGGCTGCAAATAGCAGGTTTCCTTGCTCATATAATGTGTAAAAGAAATTTTTGATCTTCCAATGGCTATCACTAAAACTATACAGTTTCAGACAACGGCAATATGCCAAATTTCTCGAAATGCTTAATAATTAAGCAGTGTTTAGGAAATAAATAGTTTAGTGTTTTAAAATGCCTTTCAGATGTTTCCTTGCATTATAACGGGATTTTACCTTTAACAGTTTGTTGACGTAACCTATGACGTCGAATAACCCATGACGTCGAATCGGTTTTCTGTGACATTATTACGTTTAGGGTACCTATGTTCAAAAAACTGTAAATCTGAAACCTTTAGGAATATTTTATCCATTTTGGTGTCAAATTGTTTCGCAAATACCAATATATCTGAAATCAGTTATAACTCATTTTCGCCAAAAATTCCCAGAAGGTCCCTTTTCGCGTGACGGGTCACATATATATAGCACAAGTCAATTTAAAAAAATAGACGTGCCAGGTTGTGTTTTCTTCAAACTTTATTTAGAAAATGACTGAACTTTTCGCAGCAAACACTTTAGGCCTGAACAGATGCCACAACACTGACACTGTGCGCCGTCTGATCTGGGCCTGCACTATTTGCCAAAAACCCATTTTGGGGTTTCTAGTACTAAATGGGTTTGGATTCAAATCAAAGCAGAGAAGTTGACTGTCTCTGAGTGTAGGCTGGGAAAATATTCACCATATTTGCATTATCTGCTGGTTCCTAGTCTGAAGGTTATCAGTGTTGGAAAAACAGGTAACCAGACGCCCCTGACATGTCAGGGGGGTCTGATTACCTGTTTTTCCAATATTGTCAATGTGTACCGTAATGATCCGGCTATAAGACGATTTGGCTATAAGACGGGGGGTATTTTTTGGCTTTCCTTTAGGTGATTTTTGCTTAGTCTCGGCTATAAGACGGGTATAAATTCTAACACTCTGATGGGGGTTGCGCCGATGTAGAAAGTGCCGAATATTTCAGAGTGAGACACTGGTTGATCAATTTCGCTCGGTGTTTTGCGGTCGCGAAATCTAATGACAATGACGACTTGACTAAAATAAAATTTATATTAGACCGACTTCAATGATAAACAGATAGTTTTAGGTACCTAGCAAGTCCCTGAATAAATTTTCTTACCTAGAAACTGTAATCACTTATTTTTTGTGTCTGAAATTTGAGTTTATTAACGTCACAACTTTCGCCTCATTAATATTCATGAACTCATTGTCATAAACCAATGAAGGAAGGAAAGAAAAATGATTGACATGTAAACTAAGGGAAGCAACTACGCGTAACTGTATTACAGTTTAATGCAAGTGCGTCGGCATACATTTGATATCTCC
This sequence comes from Lucinisca nassula, assembly GCA_963580285.1. Classification (NCBI taxonomy): domain Eukaryota; kingdom Metazoa; phylum Mollusca; class Bivalvia; order Lucinida; family Lucinidae; genus Lucinisca; species Lucinisca nassula. The sequence continues at coordinate 104,183 of CAUZLF010000005.1, forward strand.
CGATTCCATCGGGATAACACGATTTCGAATCCTATCTCCCGGTCTTCCGCCCGATGGCCCCAATCTCCTGACAAGACAATTTTCCTTTAGAAATATTTCACCCGACCATTCTAGTATTTACAGCAGTAAAATACCTAGGTATGCGGTTGACCGTCAGAAGATTTACACCTGTGTTGAACTGCTGACGCGTGTAAACAATATCGGACAGTTAATAAGGTGATTAACTCTGCAGGTGTTATATTGGATAATTGGTGTGTTTACATAAGAGATTAAATAGATTAAAAAAAAAAACAGGCCATTGCTAATCAAGAGTGATATAGGAAGAGACAGAATAGCCTGTGCATCCATAATGTTTGACCGGAGATTTATTTTGCTGCACTGGACATTTATGGAAAAATATAATATCAATAATAAAAAAAAAAAAAACGTATGGCATCATCAACTTATTTTCTTATGCAAATGGAGTGAAACTTTTGCCTCATTAATATTTATGAACTCATTATCATAAACCAATGAAAATTCGCGCGTGCTTATTATGTTCCGGGGCACCTTCCGGGGAATGGATCCATTGAAAACACATGGGAATTAATCCAATTATGATAAAAACCTTTAGGCTTGAAATATAACTGTTCTTCACGATCTTTTGGTTTCTTTTACCGATGTTTATTATTATTTATTTGGAATCACGCTCCTGTCCATCACTTCACAGACCTATAGTTACGCAACAGGTATACACATGTACTTACCGCACGTGATTTTCCCTCCGTTCTTTGCCGAAAATTTCAAGGATGCCCGAGATCTCGGTTATAAGACGGGTGTAAAAATTAGGGGGTATTCTGGCGGTAAAAAACCCCGTCTTATAGCCGGATCATTACGGTAAGCTGGGAGCCAGCAAATAATGCAAGTATTGAAGAGGGACTATTTCATTTTAAAATGACACGGTTTCTGCAGAAAAATGTGGGAGTGGCTTTTTGCATGCTTTATTTGTCCTCAAATTTCATAATATACATGCTTGCTAATGCTTTCAGCTTAAGCAGATAGCTCAGGTCAAGTGAAATTGCCCAAATCTAAACTTTCATTTTTTCTTTGAATCATCTGTGTGAAAGACAATTCACATGAAATCTCAAGTCTTTTATTTCTATAAAGAGCAAAATCATTTAGCACTGATAGCACTGTTGAGTGGATAGTCTGAGAGTAGTGCTGGCTAATCGGAACTGAAAATATAATCGCTCATCAGCCCTGCCATTGTGATCGATAATCGATTAGTAATCAGTAAAGATTTGGTCATAATTTTACCTGTCTGGTTTTCTGTCTCAGCATGATTCCTACCATATTATGTGAATCCGGGTCAACTCGGCCCTGAGTCAAGTTGGCCTGAGTCAACTCGGCCGGGTCAACTCGGCCTGGTCAAGTCGGAGCCCAGTATGAATTTAGCTTGACGGACGTGTCCTTAATGATATGCTACTAGATACTATTTTATATCAGTGTCCTTCCGTTTTTATGTCTGTTTATTCAGATTACATACATCTAGACAGTAGACCTCGACGGCAAGGTTGGATTGCCACACAACATTAACATTTCTAATCAATTAGTGGACTGCAGATTAATATCATTTAGAATAAGTCATAACAAATACTTAAGATGTGGTGTGGTATTTTTACTAGACTGGAAAATTACCCAAATTTAGAAACAAACGGACCCGAAATGAATGTTAACCTTTGATGTGAAGGTATACATTTGATGTGAAATAAATACCTATTTTGCCACTATTTTATCAATTCAGCTCGAACATGTGCAGTTAAGCACGATTCCCAACTTATAATTTTCAGAAATTATAACTTTGGTCAAAAAACGAAAAGAATTCTCTATTCACTAAAGTTTCTTGCCATATATAATGCTTGACAAATGCAGGCCGAGTTGACCCGGCCGATTTGACTCGAGGCCGACTTGACCCAGGGGCCAAGTTGGTTACAGGCCGAGTTGACCCGTTTCCTATTATGTTGTTGTACTTTGCCATAATTTATGAATTTGAACAGACAGGTCTGAGCAAACAGTGTAGACCCAGATGAGATGCCACAGAATGCCTAGTGCATAAACGTCATGACGTTGTTTGGCCCCCGCCCATAGGGGCTTGAAGAAATATATGGGCTGCATGATGCTTCCACGCAGAGTTGAATCCGGCCCGCACACTAGTACCGGTAAACTGCTTAGAGGACCTAAGCATGTCCGTGAACCGCGGTGCGAGGTGGACCGTCCATGCTAATAAATCGTATTGGTTTCATTGGGCGACAGGGCTTGAGATGTCATTTCATCTCGATGTCAGGTAAAAGTCCCACAAAATTGGAAGCAACGTCTCCAAAATGACCTTTACAGTGTTGACGGGGACGTTAAACCTCAAATCAACCAACCAAATCATGACGTTGTACCAACAGATCTGTGATTTATGCACTAGTCATTTGTAACCCCGGCCGCCCCAACTACGGGATGGGTGGGCATAGCGGGGCTAATGTGCGGGTAAGTTACCCTCTGTGTTCCCCCGCAGTGCCGGGTTAATGCAGGGGTTTTGACACTATATGCAAACATACCCCAGAGGAATTAACTGTTATAAACAGCAGGGCAATGACATTCAGGAGGTCCCCGCAGTGCAGGGCTGTGAAAAATGAAAAGTCATTGTCCCCGCTATCCCTGTGGGTGGGGGGTGGCAGTGGTCACAAATGACTGGTGCATTAAAAATTACATTTGTTACTCAGGGCATTCTTGATGCTTACTCTCAAAATCATATATCGGAATACATATATATTCGCATATTTGTCAAACACTAGCATTGGCAACAAATGCTCCAAGCAGTGATATCCCCTTATATTGTTGTATCCTCTGCGGGAGTGATCAAATTACTTAAAGGCTTGAACCCTTCTAAAGCTTTAGGGCCTGATGAGCTTCATCCTAGAGTCCTGAAGGAACTAGCAAACGAGTTAGGTCCAGTTTTTGCTCATCTTTTCCAACAATCTCTCGATACGGGTGAAATTCCCAAAGAATGGCTCCTAGCGAACATCTGTCCACTTTTCAAAAAAGGGGACAGGGCTCTTGCTCGTAATTATCGCCCGGTGTCACTGACCTGTGTTCTATGTAAATTGCTTGAACACATAGTCTGCTCAAACATCATGGCCCACTTGGATGAACATAAACTTTTGTCAGACAGACAACATGCATTTAGGAAAAGGCATAGTTGCGAAACTCAGTTGAGCACTGTTATTAATGATTGGGCAAAAATCCTGGACAAAGGGGGGCAGGTGGACACATTTATTCTGGACTTTGAGAAGGCTTTTGACACCCCTCCTCATGAACTACTTAAATCCAAATTATTTGGTTATGGAATTGGTGGGAAGACTCTTAAATGGATAGATTCCTTCCTTTGCTACAGAAAACAGCGTGTTGTTGTTAATGGTGAATCTTCAGTATGGGCGCCAGTTTTGTCTGGAGTCCCACAAGGGACCGTTCTTGGTCCTCTATTGTTCTCCCTGTACATCAATGATATTTCCACTGATATTGACTCAGAAATAAGACTGTTCGCAGATGACTGTGTTTGTTACCGGGAAATTAGAGATACAGATGACTCACTGAAACTTCAGGCTGACATTGATAGATTAGGATGTTGGGCCAGAAAATGGGGCATGAGATTTCAGCCAGTTAAATGCAATACCTCACAGGAGGCTATTGTATAAATTGGATTACTATGGGATAAGAGGATCCACACACAGGTGGATTAGCTCATGGCTCTCAGGGCGCTCACAACAAGTTGTACTTGATGGCCAAGCGTCTGATCCAGTCCCTGTTTTATCTGGTGTCCCCCAAGGTTCGGTCCTTGGACCGGTCCTTTTCTTGGTTTTCATTAATGATCTCCCTGATAACATCAGGTCATCTGTCCGTTTGTTTGCTGATGATTGTGTCCTTTATAGGAATATATATTCTTCTTCTGACTGTCTTATTCTACAAGATGACCTGAATCAACTAGCACAGTGGGAGGCCGATTGGCAGATGAAGTTCAATGTGGCCAAATGTCATTCAATGAGGGTGTCGCGACACCCTCCTGACAAACAAATTAAGTTTGACTATAAACTACACCAGCAAATCTTGGAGCAAGTTCAATCCGCCAAATATCTTGGTATCACCATCACTGATGATCTTGATTGGGGTCAACACATTTCAGAAATTACATCAAAAGCAACTAGGACTTTAGGATTTCTTAGACGAAACTTGGCTTTTGCACCTAGGCAGACAAAGGATGTTGCATATAAAACATTGGTTCGCCCTCAGCTAGAATATGCATCACCCATTTGGCATCCCTATGTTAAAACTCAGATTCAGCAGGTGGAGAAGGTGCAGAGGACAGCTGCTCGATGGACCTGCCGACGATGGCGCAATAGAAGCAGCGTCGGTGACATGCTTAACGAGCTAGAATGGCCGTCCCTAGAGGCCCGTCGTGAGCAGTCCTCTTTAACCTTCTTCTATAAGATACATTCAGGTACAGTGGCCGTTAATAAAGATAAATACTTGACCCCTGTGACAGTTTCAACTCGAACAAGGGCATCAAAAGTAAACAACTCACAGTATCACAGGTACCAGTCCTACAGTGATGCCCTGAAAAATTCCTTCTTCCCTAGGACTATTCCCCAGTGGAATAGTCTTCCCTCTTCTGTAGTGAATGCTAAGACTGCTGATGAGTTCAAAGCCCATACAGTGTAAGATTGAGACTCAGAGGTATGCGTTTTAGTATACCTCTGTTATTCAGATTGTAAATAGTTTTAAGGACTCATCCAGTGACTTCTCTTTCTTTTTTTTTTTTTTTTTTCAGCTAAATTCTAAATTTAGCTACGCACCCAACTGAGGTAATGGCCAAATATGACCGACTCAGTATAAGAAGATAGATAGATAGAATATTATGCAGATAACAAGGAAGAGATCTAATAAAGTTGAGGCTTCTTACACCTTAGAGGGAACGGTCCTCGAAAATGTGAATTCCATTAAATACCTTGGTGTGACAATCACTCACGATTTGAGATGGAATACACACATTAGCAATATGTGTACAAAGGCGAATAGAACACTTGGTTTCCTGAGGCGAAATCTTCATCAGTGTCCTCATGATGTGAAAGAAACAGCATACAGGGGACTTGTTCGCCCAATCTTGGAATATGGTAGTTGCATCTGGGACCCAAGCGGAGTGGTCCTAAATGAAGAAATTGAAAAAGTTCAGAATAGAGCTGCTAGATTTGTAACTGGAAATTATTGCTTTGAAACTGGGAGCATGACTGGAATTCTAGGAAAATTAAGATGGGAGTCTCTAAAGAAAAGGAGAAGAGACAGTAGGCTCATACTCTTATACAAAGGTCTAAAGGGTGCTGCCAGCATTCCAACAGATGACCTTGTTCCCCCAGCTAGGCATTGTAGAAAACACCATTCAATGACGTTTCAGACCCTTACTGCAAGAACGGATATTTATAAAGAATCGTTTTTCCCCCGAACCATAAGAGATTGGAATGCCCTTCCCGATTCTATTATTTTGACGGCTGAAGGTGCTGAGGATTGTGTAGCTAAGTTTACATCTTTGGTTAGAGCTAGGGACTAACTTCCCATATCACAGGTCCTGGTGTATGAATGTCATTTGACGTGTCACCAGTAACAATTCTGATTCTGATTCTGATTTTGAAATGGGCGAATCCAGATTAAACTTTCAAAATTCTGAAATTAATTGTGCTGCATCAAATCTAATGCTTACACTTAAACATGAAACACGTGAACTAACTGTGCACGTTGTAGTTGCTGATCAGCCCAACTGACAATTTGATTTTGGACTAGTCCATATTTCAAGGGGGTGTGGCGAATCAGAGTTCAGCTTGCGCAAGTAAATCGTCCATTGCGAATGCTTTTTTCACTAGAACCAAGGCAGAAATACGTCTTTATAACGGAGACATGATCTCTGCAAACTACTGACCTACTGTCAAAGCAATCGCCATGGATTTTAGCAGCTTATTTCAATGCTAAACGAGTGTTGACACAAGGCACATGTCGTTTTTAGCGCCATTTTCTCTTTCCACGTCGCAGAATATCCCTGACGGCAAAGGAATGAATGAAAAATACGAACGAGTAACAAGGTCATAGTGACCTACCTGTCGCGATACTGGTCATGGTCCCTCAACCAAATTCATCTATTTGACCCAAAAACAGCTGTAGCGACCTAAATAATCTATCTACACGAAGAACATCCGCTCTGATGATTCCAAAAATAAACCATATAATTTTGCAGTGGGTCACTCACATTGCATTATCATCTAATTAACATTAGCATATTCATGCGCATAGATAAGCTTAAACACAAATGGTTTAGATGATTGGGAAAACCTCCGTTCATTTCAAAGCATGCGATATATTATATTTGGCGATTTGATTTATTTTCTTCAATAATCAAGCAGTGTTATAGATTACACCAAATCGTTGAATGAACTATATTGCGCGGATGAAAGGACATGTTTACTGAACAAGGTGGTTGACCTAGTTCTACACCGCCGCCAGGCGGCGCTGAGCAAAGGGATAATTACAAACGTATCGGGCTTGAGCAGATGAGTTTATGAATGAGAATCATTAATAAGAAGCAGAGTGTTACAAAATATAAAATATCCTTATATACCCCAATATACCCCCATTTTATGTGAATGAATATCATTTGACGTATCTCCAATAACAATTCTGATGTTAGCTATAATAATGTTTGCTGATTTCTTTGGCAGGGACAAACTTAAGAGTCAATAGGATGTACATCATTTTTAGCCAACCCTCTCAGCTAAAGGTGCACTTTGCATTGTGCAAGTACATGTACACTGACCTTGCTTTTTCACACGTTTGCTGAAAAAATAAAAATACGCGATTTTCTGTGCAAACTGTCTTTGTATCCTGTATAAGATATTCTGGAAGGGACCTCGAGTGTAATTCATCCTTTCTTTTTTGTGTAACAAGTATTAGCTTTAACCAAAAAAAAAAAGCTTTCAAGAGTCTGTACATGCTCAGCACAGTCATTGGATTTGAAAGTAAAGTGACACAAACATTATCTAATGTATGTTGTTACGATTGGTAGGATGACATTGGGCCAAAAAGTCCACTATTTGTGGTAGTAACCCATAACCCCCCCCCCCCCCCCCCCGTATAACAAAACATGTCATATACCAAAATGTTCGCCAGCATCCGTAGTATATCTGAAACTGCCGGCATAAATTGGCATAAATGATGGCGAGCTGAGAAATCCAAGATGGCGTCCAAGCCGGCCGCCATATCTGTAAATTCCAGCTTTTCGTAAAATATGAATATAAATACCACAAATCATCTTACAAACTTATTTTAATTTATTTTTCTGGTGTAGAAAGAAGATTTGTGCTAGAATATAGATCAAATTTTTAGGTTTGACTTGAAAACCGGTGAAAAAATGATATTTTATTGTTTTTGTGTAAAGATAAAGATAAAGAAGCTTTATTTAACGTCGCATATCCGAAACAAATAACATAAGCTCTGTATCTAGCTTTTATTGCGACAAACAAAGTATCCATTAACAAATACTTACTTGCCTCCATTTATCTTCCTAGGACTAGTCTGTAGATTGTGTCTAGTTTCCAAGGTGATACATAAAAGCAATTCTGATGTTTCAAAATTTAAACAGTTTTTACATATCTATTGTTTTATTTTAACTAAGACACTATTCTAAAATACATTTAACACTATTCTGAAATACATTTATGGTTGGTTATGATTTTTTTACCATCAATTTAGCCCCAGGATTACCCCCCACCCACTCAGTTTACCAGTAAAATTCATTCACATAATATTGCCACAAATCATCTTACAAACTTATTTTAATTTATTTTTCTGGTATAGAAAGACGATTTGTGCTAGAATATTGATCAACATCTTAAATTTGACTTGAAAACCAGGGAAATAAAAGACATTTCATCGTTTTTGGGTCTAGTTTCATAGGTGGTACATAAAGGCGATCATGAAGTTTCAAAATTTTTAACAGTTTTTATTTATCTATTGTTTTATTTTAACTAAGACACTAATCTAAAATACATTTAACACTATTCCCAAGTACATTTATGGTTTGTTATGACTTTTTTACCATCAATTTAGCCCCAGGATTACCCCACCCGCTCAGTTTACCAGTACAATTCATTCACATAATACTCACACTCAAGGGATTTGCAGGTGAGGATTTCATTCTAGACAACAAGTAGAAGAGTGCATTGAAACTAAGGCTCAGTTCTGTTTTTATACTATATAACATGATCAGCCTTAGGATACACCACCTCTTTATAACACTGTTTTCAGGATCTGAGCATTAACCGTCTTAATTAAGCAGTGCTACATCCAAACAAAATAGCAAAATAGTGTTTATCAAATTGATCTAAAATGACTTTTATTGTCATTTTTGCTGTGTAACTGGCTAGGTTTTGGGGGTTATACAGTGCTATATCCAAAACTGTGTTATTAAAACTTGTTATAAAGAGGATATGCAATACAATTAGGTTATATTTTGTTTGATTTGAGGTACAACATCAGGACTGTAATAGTCATTTTACATTTTGGAGACATTGCTTCCAATTTTTTGTGGGACTTTCCCCGACATTGAGATGAAATGACATCTCAAGCCCCCCCCCCCCCCACACACACACACATTTAAACCAAAAGGTTTTATATGCAAGGGTGGTCCAGCTTGCACCACTTCTCCTGGGCATGCTTAGTATCTCTAAGCGGTTTACTCTGTATACCCTAGGTCTACTGGGCTAGGCAAATTAATCTTAGATTTTATAGCTCCCCATCAAATCGGTAGCTGATATGCACACCAGGTCCTGTGCACTAAAAAGAAATTGCTGCTGCTTTAACTAGCCCTGAGGCATTTAACTCAGTCCCAAGATCTGAAATATCGTTAAGCTGGAAGTCTGGTTTAGGCAGAACATGAATTGCCTGTACTTTGTAAAGAACGGCAGGTATCACAACCAATAAGGCAATACAGACAGCATAATTGCACTTTCATCTGGCTCTAGCTTCCTGAAAACAGTGTGAACTGGAATATACCTGGTGCAGTCAGCATGAATACCTTTTCTGCCTGTCATCAGCATAAAGCAGGTTAAAGTGATGCACAAGTAGAAAGAAAACTTCGTAATCAGAACTGACAACAAGGGTTGCGTTAACTCCATCATTCTACTATCAGCTTCTTCATGGTTGGAATAATGAACAGAAACAACACCAGCGGAAACTTCAGAGCCTTGTTCTTAAGTCAACCTGCACCAACAACTGTAGCATTCTTCTTAAGAAGCTCATGGCAGTTTTCGTTAAGGTACCTAGTGTAAAGTATTGCCAGTTCGTTCTTGCTTTTACTGCTTGAAAGCATCTATCAGTCACCAGTTACTATATTTTTCCTCGTAGACACAGGCGCGGGTGAAGAAACATTCTTTCCACACTTTTGTTGGGTCTGGGATTTGAGGCTGTTTGCCTCATTCCTGTCAAAACCGAAGTGAATGGTAGCTACCCAAATAATGGTAAAAAGACTAAAACATAGCAGCCATCTGTTGATATGTCAGTTTGAGACATGATGAATGCTGCAACACTTTAAGTACAGACATCCCGTCAAATACTATACAACCAGCAAAGTAGAAGTAAAACAAAGATCAGGAATTGATACAATTAACTTACTCCACCCATAAAAGACACCAAAGGGAAAGAAATACAAACATTAAGCGACCAGACCATAATGGAAACCTAAACAAAGGAAGGCCATAAGGACAGTTACTTTCCCACAAAATGGCCATATGGCCATCCAAAACCAAAAGACACAAGTGATACACACAGTAAGTAACAAACAACAACATAAATAAATCGCCACAGAAGAGCCGCCTTGGAACGGTCAGTGGAAGATTTCCACTGGGGGGCTTAAATCGATTTTACGTGGCCACAATCCTCGCCCTTACTTCCGTCGCGATTTAGACAAATAATTTGTTCAGTCCGCATGAAGGCCTCCTAACTCATCAGTGCAACATCTCCGTGAACACAAAAATCAAAGAACCACAGAGGTGAGACAACGGTGAGGACTCGACAGCAAGAAACCACTGAAATGCTGGAGCAAAAGAAAACCAACAGTTAGACTCCGATGAGCCCGACCAGAGACAGAGCATCAGGCACCAACCGACATTATCTCTCTAATTTTCAATAAGCCTTTACGTTGGAGCCGTCATAGAATCTGAGGCCTGACCCACCGGCGTGCAATTAAAGAGGGAAGCAAAGTTGCCAACCGTGATTGGGTTAACTACCATGCATGCAGTCTGTCGTATAATATCCATGTTGTACCCAATCTTTTTATATCGAAGAATGATTTTACGAAATTGGGTGCTGAAGTCATTGCGGTTATATATTTTTCTGAATTTATATGCTAAGTCACCATAAAATTCGGGTTCCGATAGACCTTGTTGCAGAAGAGATTTAAGTCCAATATTGAATTTTGAAATTAAATCAGAATAGCGTCTATAAAATTTTGAAAATGCTTTGCGTAGTTTATGGTACCGATAACCCTGATTGTAATGTTCTCGTGGGTTGCATATTGTAATGTTCTCGTGGGTTGCATTAAAACACTTTGGTTTTGTTATATGAATCTATTCTACATGATACCTTTAACGCTCAAACTTGAATGCCCCGCATAGAACCACATGCAAGTATATCATTACATGTCTACACCTGCTCATGAATACTAAGCTCCGCCTTATACATTCAGATTGGCTCATTGTATATTACTACAAACACTACACCTTTCCCCATTTTGCAAGAAAATTCCCATACATTAGCAATGAAATATCAAAATAAAATGATCGTATCTGACAGATCAAAGATAAAATATAGTTACGAAAACGGCTGCAGAGCTTTGAATTCACAGCAACTGATATAAATGTCTGATAGTGAAAACAGTCTCCGCATAGTTTATAATCCATAATGGTCTGAAGTCTATCAAACCACACATGTTAAGTTTATATTGTCTATATTCCATGACAGAAAGCACATTTATCTGATTGCAAAGTTCTCAGTTTTCATCATCACGGAATCTCCAGGGCTTTTTAATTGCCTGTCTGTCTCTCAAACATTTCTTGGAAACTTCAAGTTTGTGAGAAACTGTGTTTTTAGGTGGATAATAAGGTCTCACATGACACACTGCTCTGTATCGAATGCCGCCACTCTCTGATTGTAGTTTTAATGATGTATTCTTTTGGCTCATTACCCTGTAAATCTTATCTTCCCATATTTGCAGCACTTTACCTTTTTCTTGGTTTAGGATGAGAACAGGTTGCCCCACAGAAAACTTCCTGTATGAACTTGGCTTTGACTTATTTGCATGAAATTTTATTTTTTCTTTTTGCTGTTTGTCACGTGCTTTAAGTTTTGTGGGTACCTGAAATTGTTGAATTTCGGGAAGTTTAGTTTTTAAGGGTCTGTTTAGAAGTAATTCAGCTGGGCTGACATTCGTGGTAGAGTGGCTTGTTGCCCGGTAATGTAGTAAGAACGTGCGTAGTTCTGTGCGCCAGTTTTTATTTTCGGCTACCGCTGTTTTGACGCATTTTTTCAATGACCGGTTGAAGCGTTCAATTTCGCCATTCTGTCTCGGAAAGAAAGGCATCGAGTACGAATGTTTAACACCGTTTTGCCTCAGAAAAACTTCCATTTCGGCACTTATCATGTTCTGAGCATTGTCTGTACGAATTTCGTTTGGGTAGCCAAATATGGAAAACCACTTGCGCAACTGCTGTATTATTGCTTGACTTGTGATGGAAGTAAGTATTTCTGCGAGTGGAAATCGCGAGTAGTAGTCAATGACACCTAGTATGTAATATTTGTTTTCAAACGGACCTGAAATGTCCATTCCTAACACTTTCCACGGACCGTCCGGCAATTTTGTCATTGTTACAGGAGGTTCCCGTGGCGGAATAGAAGTCACTTGACACGCATGACACGTTTTGATTGTGTTCATGACATCACTGTCAATGTTGGGCCACCATACTTTCTCCCTAAGTAATTGTTTTGTTTTAACAATCCCTAAATGTGATTCATGGGCCAGATTTAGCACACGTTTCTGCAGTGAAAACGGAATGATAATTTTATTACTCTTAAGAATGATGGAATCTTTAATAGTCAGTTCATTTTTGATCTGCCGATAAGGCTTCAGAGATTCCGATTTGCCCCATTTATTTGAATGAATGCTTTTGCGCACTTTATTGAGAATTTCGTCTGCTTCGCATGCCTGCTGCAGTTCATCTAAGGTTAATGCTATGGGTAAATTGTTTTCCATTACATAATTGACATATTTCTCGGTCAGGTCACAGGTAACATCATCTGGTTCTTGAACTGGTACACGCGATAAAATATCTGCGGTATTTTCAGAGCCTCTCAGATACTTTACAGTGAACGTGTAGGGTTGTAATTTCAAGACGAAGTTCTGAATCCGTGTTGGTGCCTGGTGTGCACTGGTGAAAATTCTCTCTAATGCCTTATGATCTGAGTACACTGTGAATTCCAGACCGTACAAGTAAACATGGAATCTTTGTATTCCAAACAAAACAGCTAATGCCTCTCTCTCTGTCTGAGAGTAACGTCTCTCGGTTGGCGTTAACGTTCTGCTAGCGTACGCTACTGGTCTTACGTCACCGTTTGGTTGCTTTTGGTTTAGTATTGCGCCCAAACCACAAGGACTACCGTCTACTATTAAGTGTGTTTCAGCCGACGGGTCGTAATAGGCCATGACTTTCGCACTTGTCAAACATTGTTTTAGTTTGTCAAACGCATCTTGTTGCTCTGACGTCCATTCCCAAGGTACATCTTTACGTGTGAGCTTTCTTAACGGCTCTGCGACTGTCGCATAGTTTTTGACAAATTTGGAACAGAATGTCACCAAGCCTAAGAACGATTTCACTTCATTTGCATTATGTGGCGGTTTCGCGTCTCGGACGGCTTTGACTTTAGCGTCGTCGATCTGAATACCTCGTTTTGATAAAATGTGTCCCATATATTTCAATTCAGATTTATTGAACTCACATTTGTCTTTATTCAATGTTAAGTTCTTTTCACGGAGTCTTGTTAAAACCATTTTAAGAACTTTGTCGTGGTGTTGCTGATTGTCCGCATGAATGATAATGTCGTCGACAATGTTTTTGCAATTAGGGATGTCCTGCAGGACTTGTTCCATGATGCGCTGAAACAATTCGGATGCTGATGATATGCCATAATTTAATCGTTTGTATCTGTATAAGCCCTTGTGACACACGAATGTTGTTATGTATCGACTGCTGTCTCGGATTTCAATTTGGTGAAACGCCTCTGTGAGGTCCAGACGAGTGAATATGCTAGCGCCATTCATTTGTTCTAGCGTGATATCTATATTTGGCATAGGATATCGTTCGCGCATGATTGCCTTATTTGCTTGTCTCATATCTATCGCTAATCTGACGGTATTATTTTGCTTTGGTACTGCAACAATATTCGACACCCATGGGGTCGGTCCTGACACTTTTTCAATAATATCGTTTTTCTCGAGTTCATAGATTTTTGCCTCCACTTGTTTTCTCATTTTGAACGGTATTTGCCGCACTGCCTGTGCGACAGGGGTCACTGATTCATCAATATACAAATCTAACTGAAAGTCCTTAAGCTTTCCGGTCCCTTTAAACCTATCCTCAAACGACCTGATGATTGCATCTGTATTTTCGCAGGAGTTATTGCTTGTTTGATCTGGCGATAAGGAATTTATCATGCCGACATGTAATAGACCCAATTCAGTCGCTGATTTACGGCCGATTAACGGCTTACCTGTACTTTTGATTACCTGGAAATCTATTTTACGCTCTAAGCGACCTATTTGCATTTTAAGTTTGGTTTTTCAGAGTAATTGGAGGGGTGTATTACTACCGTACGGATCAATTTTAGCGTTTGATTTTGATAGGTAGTTTTCTGGGGATTTGACCTGTTCATATGTGCATTTATCAATTACATTTGTTGAAGCCCCACTATCAATCAAGATGCTAATAATTTTCCCCTCTAATGATACAGATAAAGTGGCGTCATTCTTACCTTGCAACATGAATATTTCCTCTCTCTCTTCCTCACTATTTTCCGAAAGTAAATGCACATTTTTCAGTTTTGATTTACACATCCTGGCAAAATGACGTTTACCACCGCAAGCATGACAAGTCACATCTTTTGGCCTTTCGCAGTTCCTACCATAATGACCACTGGATCCGCACCTGTAACAGAGCGCAGTCGCCTCCCCTTGGTTTGACGTTGGTCTCCTGTCACGAAATGTCGCAGTTTGGTTTCCAGCTCGGCCCCTGGGTCCCTGGGTTTGGTCTCGAACTCTGTGGGGTTGTCGTTGTTTGTTGCGACCTTGTCTTTGTCGCACCTTGTAAACTTCCTCCTGGTTACTGGTTGGATCCCCCTCGTGTTGTTCCATTTTTCTGGAGTGAGTTTCTGACAATTCAAATGTCCTAGCAATTGTCTTGACCTTTTCCAAACTTAGGTCTGTTTCTTCAATCAACTTTTTTCTGAGTTTTGATGAGTTGCAAGAGTTGACAACTTGGTCCCTGATCATTTCATTTTTGTCCGTAAATTCACATGAAATTGCCAACTTCGATAATCGCACTATGTAATTATCTATTGTTTCTTCCTGGCCTTGTTTTGTTTTGTGAAAAACGTGTCTCTCATAGGCGATATTTTTTTTAGGTTTGAAATACTCTGACAGTCTGCTGACAGCGTCGTCATAGGTTCTGCCCTGATCTTCGAACGTTTCAAAAATATCTTGCACCTCGTGTCCCGATATGTGCAAGAGTAACGCTCTTTTCTGTTCGTCCTTTGTTATGTTCGCAGCCTGAATATAGTACTCAAATCTTTTTAAGTACTGTTCCCACGCTTTATTTAAGTTTGTTTGCTCTCCAGAGACTTTAAAACGTCCTGGGCTTGAAATGTCCAGTTTTGCTGCCATTGTTTATTTGTTTGTTGTGTTTTTTTGTTGTTGTTTTTTCTTGATTTTTATTTCCGTAATTTTAATCCAAACACATTTTAGTTCAATTCCATTGGTTTTGACATGAAAATGCCAAGATTTATCATTTGTTTCACTTTGTTTTATTTATTAGTTTTTCACATTATTTTATCCCATTTTTCGTCACCATTGTAATGTTCTCGTGGGTTGCATTAAAACACTTTGGTTTTGTTATATGAATCTATTCTACATGATACTCAAACTTGAATGCCCCGCATAGAACCACATGCAAGTATATCATTACATGTCTACACCTGCTCATGAATACTAAGCTCCGCCTTATACATTCAGATTGGCTCATTGTATATTACTACAAACACTACACTGATTAAGGAGCAAGTCTTTCTAGTTTTTCAAGGAAATCCGACTTATTGGTAGACATCATACATTTTTCATCTGTAAACAAACTCGCATGATCATGCGAATTTTTGAAAGACAAGACCTTGAATGAATTGATGTATAGAAAGCATATATCTTTTCACCGGTGGCAGTCAGTTCCTCAGACTTGTTTCCCCAGGCACCTGTGTCATTGACCTGATATCACTCATAGTCAGGAGTTATGACCCAGACAAAGGCTCATAAGATTGTTTTTTTTTGTTTTTTTTTTGTTTTTTTTTTTTTGACTGCCTAACAAGCTATGGGTATGAGCCTTTCCTGCATGAATGACTCAAATGGCGACCCATTTTATGGCAACTTATCAGACTTCTCTATCTCTTGAGGAACTTCATCTCCAGTAGCTATATTGTCCAAATGTCTTCGGCCCCCGCCCATCGGGCTTGAAGAAACAGATGGGCTTCATGATGCTTCCACGCAGAGCTGAAACCGACCGCACATGAGTATTGGTAAATCCCTTAGAGGATCTAAGCCTGTCCAGGCAAAGCGGTGCGAGTCGGACCATCTATGCTTATAAGCTGTATTGGTTTCATTGGGCGACAGGGCTTGAAATGTCATTTCATCTCAATGTCGGGTAAAAGTCCCACAAAATTGGAAGCAACGTTTCCAAAATGACCTATACAGTGTTGATGGGTACGTTATACTTAAAATAAAACAACAAACAAACAAAATTGTCCAAATGTCAGGGAAAATGGTCCAATAAATTTTAAACTGTCATTGTGAAATAAATCCAACATCTTGTTAATAGACTTATTATAAGCCTGTGTATTGGTATGGTGTTTAGTAGAGCTTGCAACTATGCATGGCATACATAGCAGTAATGGGTCGTGATAAAAACCATCTTATATGGGCTTGTTCATAACTTCATTGTGGGTGATTCCTATAATATAACTGGATAGCCAGTTTGCCATTTTGTGGGACAGTAACTGTCCTTTTGGCTTTCCTCTGTTGTTGTTTCCATTAAGTGCTAGTTACTTCATGTTTGTGTTTCTTTCCCTTTAGAGTCATTGATGTGATGTGTAAATTAATTGTATCAATTCTTGATCATTGCTTTACTTCTATTTTGAGAACAAATCTCTGAAACTATGCAGTGAGGGTGTTGCTGCTCAGCATTAACTCGATTACAACCATGAAGAAGCTGATAGTAGAATGATTTTGCACCTGCAGTTTGCAGGTTCTCTGGGAGATAACACAGCTGTTCTGGTCAGTCCTGATACCCATGTTTTCGTTCTACTTCTGCTTCACTTTAGCCAGCTTAATGTTGATAACATATTCTTCAAGACAGACAGGAAGTGTATTCATGCTGACTGCACCATGTATACCAGTTCACAATTTTTTCAGGAAGCTAGAGCCAGATGAAAGGGCAATTATGCTGTCTGTATTGCCTTACAGGTTGTGATACCTGCTCTCCTTTACATAGTATAGGCAAGAAGAATGCCTAAATCAGACTTCACGTAAAATCGATTTAAGCCCCCCAGTGGAAATCTTTCCACTGACCGTTCCAAGGCGGTTATTCTGTGGCGATTTATTTATGTTGTTGTTTGTTACTTACTGTGTGTATCACTTGTGTCTTTTTATTTTGGATGGCCATATGGCCATTTTGTAGGAAAGTAACTGTCCTTACGGCCTTCCTTTGTTTAGGTTTCCATTATGGTCTGGTCGCTTAATGTTTGTGTTTCTTTCCCTTTGGTGTCTTTGATGGGTGGTGTAAGTTAATTGTATCGATTCCTGATCTTTGTTTTACTTCTACTTTTCAAGCTTCAAGAGATTTCAGATCTTAGTATTGAGTCAAATGTCTCAGGGCCAGTTAAGGCAGCAGCAATTTTTCTGTAGGTTTGCTGTTCAGACAAACACATTAGACAACAATGGTGCTCCAAAAATCCAGAGTTAGACCTAGTCATCTACCACCAACTAATAGTTTTTTTTTTTTTTTTTTGCTCCATTTGTACAGGTGTACATATCAGCTAATGATTTGATGGGGAGCTATAAAATCTAAGATTAATTTGTAAAGCCCTATAGACCTAGGGCATAAGGCTGATCCTGAAACTGGGTTATTAATTCCACAGGTCATAAGACAGACACAAGCAGCCCCCAGCTATTAACTGATATGGTTGCAAATAGCCTGATCAGTGTAGTGATGACTGCATTTACTCATATAAAGTACAACAATGTACTCCTTAAACCTTATTGGTTTCATTGGACGACAGGGCTTGAGATGTCATTTCGTTTCAATGTCGGGTAAAAGTCCCACAAAATTGGAAGCAACGTCTCCAAAATGACCTTTATAGTGTTGACGGGGACGCTAAACCTCAAATCAAACAAACAAAACAATACTAGCTCATGTTTATACCGAGGACTATGACAAGTTTTAAAACATGTACTTGTAGTCTCATTTGGCCTATTAGTACAGCACAATCATTTTATAACACATTTTTATATAACACTGTTCAAAGTCCAAACCCCTAACTAATTGCATAGAAAAACTGACAAAAAAAAAAAAACATGTAAAGGAAGTTAATTTACGCTAGTCTACCTTTTTGTTTGGATATAACACTCTTTAACTAAGAGGTTTATGCTTGGATTAAGAACAAAGAGGTGGTGTTTCCAAATGGCTAAATACATAATATAACATTACGCATAATTCAAATCCAATGGAAGATTTTACTACCGTCACCCCATCACCACCAACCCCCCCCCCCCCCCCCCCACACACACACACACACAAAACAAATTCAGATAAAAATGATATTTTTCTTACTTCTCTTCAAAACATAGATGGCGGGGACTCGTTAGAACGCTCTCAACGTGGCGAGAACGCTCTCAACGTGGCGATGCTGTCAAACACCCACACACTATGTCCTTAAGCATAAATTAGAAAAATAATGCCTACCCCTGAAAACCCTAGTTTTTCTATATGAAAGTGAGGTTCAAGGGGGTCAAAAACATATGGACATGTTTTCATGACAATATGAAAACAGAACTAAGCATTATTGTGAATGTCCTCTACTACTTAATTGTCTAAAATGAAGCAGACGCCTACAAATCCCTTGTGTGTCAGCATTTATGTGAATGAATTTTACAGATAAACTGAGTGGGTGGGGTAATCCTGGGGCTAAATAGATGGTAAAAAAGTCATAACCAACCCTAAATGTATTTTAGAATAGTGTTAAATGTATTTTAGAATAGTGTCTTAGTTAAAATAAAACAATATATATGTAAAAACTGTTTAAATTTTGAAACATCAGAATTGCTTTTATGTATCACCTATGAAACTAGACACAAAAACAATAATATATCATTTATTTCACCGGTTTTCAAGCATGTCGAACTTTAACGGACACCCAGGTAACTGCAGTCGGTTAAAGTTAATACATAGATTTATATAGGAAATTGATAATTATTTCCCCATAAATTAAAAAGTAATAACAATATCTTTTCTGTGCCAGCGGTTCATATTTCTGCATTCTTTTACAAATACCCACATGTAATTTTCATGAAGTTTTATCAACAACTTTTTGGTCCTTTTTACATATAATTGGAGGCACCCTCTAAATGTATAGAATATATAGTAAAACTACTGAATGAAGCGACAAAAACTGATGAATATATTGTCATAACTTTTTTGTAAGTTGTTATTTTTATTCTGTGCAAGCGGGAGTGTAAAGGGAAATGTATTGTGAACACGTCCATATAAATTTTGTAAAATAGAAATGAGAACAATTTAGTCCTTTTTGAAAATGAAATACACTACCCTCCTTTCCTATTGCCAGTTTACCTTGGTAACCAGCAGTCAGGGGGTTGTTACTAAGGTAAACAATGACAAAGAATTGTCACACTTACGATGTGCTTCTTGAACTGTATGGTTCGAGATGTTTATTTATACTCAAATGTAAATGCTTCCGAATTGAATTTCACAATAACAAAGACTATATTACGCCTACGATGTGCTACTTGAACTATGTTCGAGATGTTCAAAACGACAGCTCAAACCCACCAGTAGGCTTGTTCAATAATCATGGACTCGCACCGCTTTGCCTCGGCAGGCTTAGATATACTAAGCAGTTTACCAGTACTCGTGTGCCGCCGGTTTTAGCTCTGCGTGGAAGCATCGTGCACTCCATCTACTCCTTCAAGCCCCGACGGGCGGGGGCCATTACGATAAAACAACAGTGCGACATAGTGCATTTTTTCACGTCTCCAAAATGGCTACTTTTCTGATGAAAATCCGTGATATTTTGCTTATAAATACTGCAAACATAGGTTTTGGGTGCTCGTTAGAATCGACTCATTGAGGCGGTTCTAACGAGTACCCACAACCTATGTCTTGGAGAAAAAAATAAGAAAAATAATGTATACCCCCATAAACCCCAGTTTTCTCTATATAAAGTGGGGTATAGGGGGTCTTCATTTAACGGACTTGTTCACGTGATGGCCGTCCAGTTAATATGTAAGTGATAGTCACATATTACACCAGTGTGACCCCCAAAACACACACACACACACACACACACACACACACACAAAAGCCCACGATCTTTTACTTTAAATTACAACAGTAACATCAGACTGTTTGCCGACGACACTGTCATGTACCTTAATTGCCACCACAAACCAATCAGAATGCCAAACCCTACAATCAGCTGGATCAAAATTGGAATCTTGGGAAGGTGGCCTTATGGACTTCAATCCGGGAAAGTGTGAGGTTTATATTAGGATTACTAAAAAAAAAGCAAGCCAGTTCTATTTGATTACAAACTTCATGGTATCACACTTCAGGCAATTAAAAATTCAAAATATCTTTGCATCCAAATATCAGACGACCTGACATGGAACAAACACATAAATCAAATGACAACAAAAGGAAATAATACTCTGAAATTAAAAAAAAGGAACATACAAACAAACATAACGAAAATTAAAGAAACAGAATATAAAACATATATGTCAGGCCCCTCTTAGAATATTCTGCTTCAGTCTGGGATCCATGGCAAAAGAACTATATATACCAGATAGAAATGGTCCAGCACAGAGCCGTTCGTTAGATCTGTAACGACTACAGCTAAACCAGTAGTGTGACCGCCTTGCTGAACCAGCTTGCATTGCCTACCCTTGAAAAACATCACGTGAACAAGTCCGTGAAACAAAGACCCCTCTAAACCCCACTTTATATAGAGAAAACTAGGGTTTACGGGGTAAACATCATTTTCCTTATTTCTGCTCCAAGACATAGGTTGTGGGTACTCGCTAGAACAGCCTCATTCTAACGAGCACCCAAAACCTATGTTTGGCGCATTTATAAGAGCATTATCACAAATTTTCATAAAAAATACCTTTTTGGAGGTATGAAAAAATGTACTATACCACACGGATGTGTTATCGTTATGACATAGAAAAATATCCTCACTTCTTATGTTCTATAACATGGCCATTCCCCGATTACATCAAGTCAATCCTAAGAAACCGATACACTATTCCATACTCAAGGATTGATGCCCATAGACATTCTTTCTTTCCAAGAGCAGCTCGACTTTGGAACAACTTACCACCCGATCTGTCCAGCAGCCCATTCCTGGAAACTTTCCGGGCCGGGCTAGCTAATCACATCCACTAAATCGCTATAACATCCATCATCATCACCATCATGATCATCATGATCATCATCTTCTTCTTCTTCTTCTTCTTCTTCTTCTTCTTCTTCTTCTTCTTCTTCTTCATTGTCATCTCCATTATGAACATCACTACAATAATTGTCCAGTATAAGGGTTTACGACCGACAGAAATCCCAAATCCCATGATTTTAGATATATTTTTCTAAAATTTATTTCAACCTTTCTGGCTTTCTTTGGGCACTGAAAATATTACTGGCATTTCCACCCGCACTCGATGTAATACTCATATTGAGGTGTATTGGAGTATCCGGCAAATTCAGATTCAGACAACTACCCGTACTGTTTCTTTCATTTCGTATTGCAGATTAGCCTTATGAAAAAGTAACATCTAACAAAAAAAAGAAAAAAAAAAAAAAAAAAAAAAGAAAAGAAAGATAAGTAGATGTGTTGTATTATGAGGGCAAAATATCAACATAATGTTGCCTGAATCACGAATATATATGCGTATTTTCATGACGAAAACACGCCTATACAAATACATTGTGACCTTTATCGCCGAAAATATGAAAATTTTAAGAGAAAAATTGTGATATTTTCTTATTTCTGCTCAAAATATAGATTGTAGGTACTCGTGAGAACCGCCTCATCGAGGCGATTCTAACGAGTACCCACAATCTATATTTTAGAGCAGAAATTAGGAAAATAAGGTTCACCCACGTAAACCCCAGTTTTACTATATGAAAGTGGGGGTCAAAGTTATATAGGCGTGTTTTCGTGATGACAAGCGTGAGAACACACATACACATGTGCGTAAGGCTTACGGCAGCGTTCCGGTAATTACTGGGTTTTGAAATAAGTGATGACCAGTAAACAGAAAATAATTCAACCAGTCATGACCGTTTCTTAAATGCTTCCGGAGCAAAAGTCAACACATTAGATAGTCTACGGCCGTGGGCGTAGGGGGAGGCGACTCAGACAATTAGCGGGGTGACTCAGCTTGGATCACTGTCGCTCTACACTTACCCAGTGAGCTGTCTCTGTGAGATCAGCACTGTTTGCCATCATCCCAGCATGCACCTAACGTAATTGTGGTGCCACATCAACGTCGGTACTCGTACACTATCAAGACAGAAGCCTCCCGTGGTGTAGTGGTTACGCTACTCGCCTTGTAAACCAGGTGTCGCAGGATCGATCCAGGGCTTCTCCAGACTATCGGATAAGTCTTTAAACCAAGGTCCCGTCTCCGTATGACCTTAGCTGTTGGTGGGACTTAAAGCTAAAACACTCATAGCAAACAATATCAAGACATGACGTCTATTGGTACGCAAAGTCAAATCTACGTCGCTGCCACCGACGTTGATTTGAAGTTGCCCTAACGACGTGTGCCTACTGGGATGTTGGGAGTTTCGACTGCCCCCCCCCCCCCCCCCCCCTCACACTTTGCGGTATATCTAAATATATATAGGCGCGCATTCTAACCTAAATAGATCTACCGCATATATGCACCACTGATGACCATTAAAATTGTCACTTGAAATCATCAGATACTTACTTAAACGATAAAATTATCATTTAAAGACGAGATTTCTTAATTTTCCATTGAAATATTAGAAGCATATTACACAAATTAGTGACGGACATGGATTTAGCTAATAATTATAATAATAACTTTATTTTAAGAAGATGACATATTTGGCGCATGTGCCAGTCTAACATTTGGTCCTTAATTTAACAATAACATGTATGTTTTGCTGAATTAAAATCGGTCCTCATTTGTAAACAGACATATTAAAATTAAAATATACATGTATACACAAAAATGTACACAACTATATACACATGTACACAACATTTAAAAGAACCAGACATATAAAACGAATATCTAGAAACTGAAAGATATAAGCTAATAGGCAAACTCGAATATACGTATGGAACGCCACAGCTGTCTTATGTTGACCAAATGTAAGCCGTGGTGTCATCATTTCATTACGTGATGTCCGCTGTTCTTTATCTGATGACCATTATTCTTTATCTGATGTCACAACTTCTTTATATGGTGATATATTTTCATTATGTGATGTGCACTTTTCTTTATATGATGTGCACTTTTCTTTATATGATGTGCACTTTTCTTTATATCATGTCCATTCATCATTATATCTTGTCAATTCACATTTATATTATGTCCAACAGTCATTTTATGATGTCTTTAATTTCTTATATTCTGTGCGTTCATTGTTTTATGTTGTGAGTTAGCAATTGTATATTGTGACAAATCACCAGGCTTATATGTTGTGCGTTGATGCTTATGTCCTGTCAGTTTAACTTTACCTGGTGTCGAAACTTCATTCCATGGTGTGCAAACTTCATTATGATGATGACTAAACTAGCGACTTTACCAGGATATTTTGCAGCAGAAAATTTTTAGTATAACACCTGGAAAGCGTTTCCCTCATGTGCTAATGTTGGTTTTTTGGAAAAATAACATAATCAGAGATTTAATGAGGCATGTAAAAGTATGAAATGAACAGAAAGACAAAATTGAATGAATTTCAGTATTCTAGGGTCATAGACATGCCTAGCGTTGCATAAAAGGGCCAAAGAAATATTAACTCATTTTGCGAAAAGTAGAGACAAAAACCAGCCTGCGCCTATGCAAAGTCTGGTCAGGGTCTTTTTTTTTTATCAAAATGCATGCAGCGATCGAGCAGACGACAATTCTTCAGGACTGGGCGACCTCCTAATTCAAGGTACAGTAGAATTCCGCTTAAAGACCACCCCTATATTAGGACCACTCCGCTATTAAGACCGGTTTTTGTCAGACCCAAATTACTTTCAATATAATGCATTGCTATTTATTCCTATAAAGAGACCACTCCGCTATTCAGTATTAAGACCGCTTTCAAAAGACCAAATCTATCATTACTGTTCGCTATTGAGACCACTTTTTGTTCACATCAAGTTAATTTGCATCTCTTAGTCGAACTGTCAGGTATAAATTTTTGCTGGATTCTTCACCATTACAACAGCTCTTGGTAATGTTCACACATATCCCTAAAGGTGTGAATAACAGCAGTTAACCTGTTCTTATCTGTGTGTTGTGTTAACAAAATGTGTTATGAGTATCACTATCAAGGCTAATTGAATAAACAGTTTTAATAATTTTGGTAATGTCCACTGTCCGGCTCTGTTTTCTCTAGATATTAAGAAAATTATTTTGGAACAATTCAAATAAAACATGAATGTGATTTTATTGGTGTAATGTTGTCTATTCATGTTATTACATGTAATAAGGAAAAAGACAGATAGCAATAAAATAGACACAACACACATAAAAAAGAATTTAAATCCATCTTGCCAATAATATTTTTCACCAATTCCATAAGACCACCCCGCTAATAAGACCACTTTTTAGAAGTCTACAAAGTGGTCTTAATAGCGGAATTTCGCTGTACTTAGAGTTTGCAGTTTAATTAACACTTAGCTATCTGAAGAATTTTTACATGTGCAAACAAAACCAAGCTGGATTTATTATTCTGTCAAAGAACGGATGCAGACTATTATCTGATCACACCTGTTTGTAACTAGGAAAACCGTTTTATTTACAAGTTTACAAGTTTATTTAATACTCAGGTTATACATCAATATAACAACATGAGGGTTAATATTATAACATGGTATACATATCAGTGACTCGATGACAATCGAGATTTGGACACAAGAGTCTCCGCATATACGTACAGTGAAAATTCAATGGCTCAAAACCGATGGCCCGCTTACCATAGCTGGTTCTAACCCGCCCTTGAGCCCCTGTGGAATTCTTTCCGTAGGACCTGATAAGATATTGTTAAGGTATTTAATTATGAAAGGTTTGTTGGGTATACCCATTAAATTCTTCTCGATGAGGCGATTCTAATGAGTACACACAGCATGCCTTTATTTTATATAACCCCTATGCCACTACGAATAACCCTCAGGGGCTCGAACTGTCCCTGTTTCGGACAAATTTGTATGGTCCCAAAGATGTTCGAGACTTCGAAACACCATTGTACGCATTTAAATTTTTTTTTGGCCATATCTAATACCACTATATCACCGCTACGCCTTCCTTCACAGGTTCGTTATAGTCTAGGCGGATATATGGCATCATAAATTATAACAGTACAACCTGTGAGGTAGACTAAACCTCGACGTGTAACGTGGAATTAACGTCGAGGGCAAAATATAAAGTTTCATGAAGCGGTTTAGATGCTAATGCTAGCACAGCCAGATTCTTGGTCTCATAATGCACACTGCAAATATTTCAAAAATTATCAATAGCGTTTACTGGTGCGTTTCTTTTTTTATGATATCAATAAATTTGCATAATTTTCTTAATTACATCACATTTGTTTCGTTCATTAAAGTGCTGAATTTCAGTATATTTGGATTTCTTATGTAATAAGGCTTAATGTATTTATATCGCTGGTCTTCAAAAAATTTACACTTCAAAATATAATGGTACTCGTCGCCAACGTCGTCGGTACAAAGCCTGCAGATTCTCTCATTTAACGGTGTGCTATTCCATCGCCCAGTCTCAATAGGAAGGCGGTGGTTTCTTGTCCGATAAGAAGTCAAAATGCGACATTGCCTGTTCGACAGAACAGAGAAATATTTATTCATTTCGAATCTATCTTTAAAAATTCGATAATTAATACTACTTGAAGACTTGTCTACCAACGAATTCCAGTTTTGGAGGTATTGGTCTTTGAGCTTTTGATTAAACGCTTTTATAAACCATTTGGAATTTATCTGGGTGGGAGAATCCCAAACGTTTTTAAATCCGTTTGAACATACTATTTGATTTATGTGACTTAGCCATTTCGACTTGCATGTTCCGTTTTTATTTAAACAATTGACAATATTATATATTGATGCTGCTATATCATTTTTGGCATTCACATCACTTACTTTAGTCCAGAAGGACACAATTCTGCTTTGTATGTCGATAGAAAGTGGAAATGTACCTAATTCTCCATACACCATAAAAGAAGGAGTTGACTTTTTCAAATTTAGAATTTGTTTAAAAAACTTGAGCTGCACTCTTTCGATTACATCTAAATTGCCAAAGCCCCAGATCTCGCATCCGTATAGCAGTATTGGTTTTATGACTTTATTAAAGAGAAATATTTGCATGTCTAATGGGAGGTCAAGAGTTCGAATCTTACGTTGCAACGAAAAAAGGGCAACGTTAGCTTGTTCGGCGATATACTTTTTAGCCTTTGCAAAAGAGCCATTATGGGATAACAGGATCCCTAAATATTTGTAGTCGTTTACTATTTCTAGTTCCTGACCTTTGAAATAAAAGTTGAGACTAGAACATCTGCTTCTTGAAAAGACCAACACCTTTGTTTTGGACGTGTTAACTGTAAGTTTCCAGTCGTCAAATTACACCCTTTTCTGGCAGCCTTTAGAAGGGGGTATGGGTGCCAGTCTACTCTCCTGAGACTGCTTGAGGACTGGCGACAGGCATTAGATAGACAGGAATATGTTGCAGCCATACTGATGGATCTGTCCAAGGCGTTTGACTGTCTCCCCCATGAGCTCTTGATTGCCAAGTTAAGAGCTTATGGTTTGGCAGAGGGGGCAGTCAGGCTCTTGGACAGCTACCTCAGTGACAGGTCCCAGCAGATTAGACTAGGCTCACATACCAGTACTTGGGAATCCCTCACTAAAGGAGTACCACAAGGGTCTATACTTGGTCCTTTGTTATTCAATGTTTTTATAAATGATATTTTTTACTTTATAGTCCAGTCTGTTTTATATAATTATGCAGATGACAATACTCTGTCTTTTACACATAAGGATTTTAATTTTCTTAAATCTGTTTTAGAAGAAGAAAGTCAGATACTTATTTCATGGTTCCATGATAACCTTATGAAGGCAAATACAGACAAGTTTCAGGCAATATGCATAGGAAAAAGAACTAATGACCTTATTGATTCTTTCAAAATAGAAAAAAGCACTATAAAATGTGATGAAAATGTTACCCTGCTTGGCATAAACATAGATTTCCAGTTAAAATTTGATGACCATGTTTCTGACATCTGTAAAAAGGCATCAAAAGAGCTAGCAGTTTTAAAACGAATAGGAAACTTCTTAACTAAACAAGGGAAATTAATTATATATAATTCTTTTATTGTTTCAAATTTTAATTACTGCCCCTTAGCCTGGCATTTTTGTAGTGCATCAAGCACAAATAAAATTGAAAAAATTCAGGAGAGGGCACTACGGTTCATAAACAATGATTATACATCTTCTCTTACAGACCTGCTAAAGCAGTCAAAAACTACAGCACTACATGTAAGTAGACTTAAACATATGGCCTGTGAGGTCTTTAAAATTGTTAATGGGCTCTCGCCTAAATATATTCAAGACCTTGTCAATATCAAGGCTACAAATTACAATTTTAGATGTGACAAAAAAGCTGAAGTGCCCAGAGTCAACAGTACCAGGTATGGCCAAAGGTCTTTTAGATTTGAGGCAGCCAAGGTATGGAACAGCCTTCCAAATGAACTTAGACAGGCAGAATCCTATCCAGGATTCAAAAGGCTGCTCCGTGCGTTGGATGACCTTGGATGTAAGTGTCCTTTATGCCAGACATAAATTTTTCTTAGATACTCTAGAGATTTTATTTCTTATCCTTACGAAAGTACGCCTGTTCTGATGAGGGATTATATGGTGTTTTTTTTCTCTTTCTCTGCTTGGGGCTTGGATTGTGGGTGCTCGCTGGGGTCGCCTCAGTGGGGCGACTGTAGCGAGTACCAGCAGTCTTTGCTTTGTGGGGGATTAGGAGTAATATGTATGCCCCTGGCATCCCTTTTTCTACTTAGTAAATAAGAATGAGCTCTATTTGTGTTGTATCTTTATTGACATCTGACAATGATCAAGATCTGAAAATAGACATACAACATATTAAACTAAACGTATAATCCTCTATCTCCCCCCAAGTCTTTTCGTTGAGAATTATAAAACAAAGACTGACCAAAAACTCACAACTTAGAACTAGAGTCACGGCAGTAATGTCTGGATGTACATGGTGTATACCTAAATGTAATAGGTAACCATGATGTGACTGATAATTCACTTGCTGCTGCTAAATAAAGTCTTTTTAACACAAACTCTGTTAAGTACCATGTACTGTCTGTGATGAAACAAATACCGTTCGTATGCTATTTGAATTACAAAAACACATAATAAAGCCTCATTCGGCAATAGTAATTGAATCACCTAATAGTACCCCGTAGTTGGAAAATATTGGTCCTTTCCAAATGAAAACAAAAGGAAAATATAAATGATATAAACTGTCACTGTGAACAATGTTTGAAAGTGAACACAAAAATAACCTAGTGATTTGTCGTCTTCTCCATCATGTCCATAACATAGTCTTTCTGCCAGTCTGGTGGTCGAGTTGCCCTACTTGACCGACGAGGGGTTGGTGGTTTATCTACACTCTGGACTTTACTGTTGTCAGTAAACTGAGGAGGCCTGGGGCTCTCAGCAGGAATTTGAGCCTGCAATCTGGAATCATTGGGCATGTCAAAACTCAACTGGCGCTTGGCATTCTGACCCACAGAAGACCGTGGTGTGTCAATGCTATGAGCAGGTGTCTGAGCAGGCACAGGTACAACAGGTGTTGGAGTCTGGTGGGATGAAGGGACCATGGAGGGTGTGGCCAGGTCAGAAGAACCAAGGTCTTTGTGCGGACTAGGTTTGGACTCTGAGTTAGATGGTATAGTGGTTGACCGATGGAATCTGAGGTCATTTTCAATTGTAAGTTTATGTGCTGGTAACTGAACAGGAGTATATTTGCGAAGGAATTTTCGGTTACGAAGTGTAACACGCCTGGAACCATCAACACATACCACATACTGATCATACTGACGGACCTCGATTACAACACCTGTCCTGTCCCATTTACGGGGATGGGGACCATTTTGATTCTGGAGGCGGACATGGTCACCAACAACAAGGGGTGGTAGCCGTTTGGTATGTTCCACTAACTTCTCTGCACAACGCATATGTCTATTCCGAAGTGCTTCTTCTCGTGCAAGTGAAGTGGATAGCCAAGTCTCATGTGGTTGGTATTTGCCTGGAGGTATAGGGATGAAATCTCTGATTGGTCGGCCGAATATGCACATGGCTGGTGAAAGTTTCGTATCCCTGTCTGGAGTGTTGCGATATTGTAACATTGCTCGCTGAAATTTGTCAGTATCAATTACACCTGTGTCACTGGTATTGTCCATCAAAAGGCGTTTAACCGTCTTCACTCCAATCTCAGCGCGGCAGTTGCTATGTGGGAATGCTACTGATGATAACCTGTGATGGACACCCCAGTCTTGGAGGAACTGTCGTGTAATCGTGGCAGTAAATTGAGGACCACCATCAGAAGCAAGCTCGTCGGGAATTCCATATGTGACAAAGACCCGTCTGAGACACGAAATAAGCCCTTCAGCACCATGGAGAGACCTTTCCACAATGGGCCAATTGGAGTATCGATCCACAACTACCAGATAATCATGACCTTTATATGTGAAGTAATCAGCACAGATGCACTGGAAAGGGTATTCCGGTGATGTTGGTGGTATAGGTGGCGCACTTGGGTTCGACGGAGCATTGCGGTTGCAGTGATTACAGTTGACCCGCATCTCAGTAATTGCTGGAGTAATTCCCGGCCAAAACACTGAAGACTCTGCTCTTGCAATCATTGAGGTAACACCTTGGTGTGCAGCGTGAAGACAACTTAGGACTTCCTCCCTCAGAGACTGTGGGATTACAATACGGTCTTTATATAGTATAACTCCATCAACCGTTGAAAGGTCATTCCGAAACTGAAAGAAATCTCGTACGGCTTTAGGCATCTCATTACGGACTTCTGGCATGCCATTCTCTATGAGGTCAAGCAATGTGAGCATATCTGGTTCACTAGTCGTAGCTGTACGAACTCTATCCCATGTAATGGCTTGAATACTAAGTGCATTAAGTGTAGAAATGGCCGTTGATATAACAATTTCTTCTGAATCAATGTCAGAGCAGCCGGATGCTACAGTGGCAACATCATCAGGGAGGATAAGTTTCACTGGATCACTAATAGGATGTCTGGATAGGCAATCTGTGGCAAGATGCTTGACTCCTGGGATGTGCATCATGTGAAACCTATAGCGCAGGGTCTTCTCCTTCAAGTTTCGCAGACGTGTATTGGAGATAGCTTCAAGTGATCTGTCATTGAAAATCTTGAGCAGTGGTTTGTGGTCTACAACGATGATGAGATTGGAGCAACCGAGTACAAAGTATCTGGCCTTTTCTAGCGCGTCTGCAACTGCCAGTGCCTCACCTTCTATAGGTGCGTAGCGTGCCTCTGCTGCATGCGTAAATCTGCTACCCACGAGAGTAATCTTCCAGCCCATCGGACAGCAGAATGGCTTGACTTCTTCACAAGAACAGTGCTTCTGTAACAACCAAAATCCTATTCCAGTCTTAGACCAGTCTGTAGCTAGGCAAGTTGGTTTGGATGGATCAAAAATTCGAACACCTTCTTCTATGTCTCTCGTGATCACACTTTTAGACTCTTCAAATATGCTTTGGAGCTCATCATTCCATGTGAAGCGTGTACCTGGTTTCAGAAGTTCACGGAACGGAAGCATGCGTTCTGCCATGCTGAATGCATACGAGACCTGATTTAATAACCCGAACCATGAGCGAACGTCAGTTATGTCCTTGGGTGTGGGGAAGTCTAGGATAGCACGTAAGTATCGTCGGCATGGTCGAACATCCGTTAGAGAAATTTCGAACCCAGCAAACTCCACAGTATCAGCTCCAAACACAAATTTGTCAGGGTTGAGGACAATACCATTTCTTCCGCACACATCAAGCCACTGTGCAGCCTGGTGGAAGCTCTCCTCCAGTGTATCAGACCACAACAAAGCATCATCCACACATTTGGTCTTGTTGGGGATGTCAGCGACGATTTCGTCGTAGCGTCTAGTGTAGCCATCGCCGGATGCGATGTAGCCTTGTGGTGCTGCCTTGTAACGGTATCTACCCCAAGGAGTGATGAATGTTGTTAAGTGACGATCTTCCTCACATATCGGAACGCTGTGGTAGCCATTCCATGCATCAAAGACTGTCTTCTTCTTTCCAGCTGGAACAGACCGGGCTTGAAGGAAAGGCGAGGGTGTGTGGTGCGTCTCACGGGTCGCATGGACATTGAGGGCCTGAAAGTCGACCGTTCGTCTTGGCTTACCAGTCTTCTTCGCACAAACCACCATTCTGTGACACCATGTCACCGGGTCACCAATAGGCACCTGTTCAAGAACTCCTAATCTAACATCCTGGTCAAGGCCTGCCTTAACATCTTCCCGCCAGTGTAATGGTACAGGTACGGGGGTGTGATGAGCAACAGGTTTAGCATTAGGATCAACCATTAACTTCATCGGAGGACAGTCCATTAGTGGTAACTGCTGATGATCACAGGTGTTAAAAGTGCTGGATTTATAGTATTCAAGAAGATACTCCTGTAGTTTACCACGGTTTGTGTCAGAAGCCGGGAATGGTAGGTCACTGGGTAATGGAGGAGGGGGCCGGCGAACAGGGCAACCACATGGGGCAGCGATGTGATCATGGACGTTAGCAGTATTATAAGACTTAGTGTTGATAGCATGTACCTGGGGGAAACTCTCAGATATGATTCCAAGGGCGACACATGCCTCCCTACTTAAAAATAACTTGTCTGTCGAGTCAGTCACATATGTCATTTGTCTGGTCTCTACAGTATGTCCTGTGTGATCCGTGCTAGAAATACCAAGCAAAATGGCTCCAAGGATTTGAATGCCATCATCGTTAGCGGTGTGCATACGCATAGTTACTGGTAGCAAATCAGATTCACGTAAACCAAGGCGGTGAATGACCTTAAGTCCAGCTAAACAGCTCTGACAGCCAGTATCGGCCATTGCAGATACAGAGACAGAAAGAGAACTAATATGCTTATCACCAAAACCTAGCTCAGCATAATCTTGTGAATGAGTTTGAACAGTTACATTTATAAATGGCTGTGGTTTTGAGCTTCTACGGACCCAAGTGTCTGATTCATTATCGTACACATGATGGTCAAGGGGTACGGTGTAATTACTCTTTGTAACAGAGCATACATTGTCCATTGTTGGACCGACGTCCCGTGAAGATAGATCAAACAATTCCATTGTTGGATCGACCTCCCGTGAAGACTGATCAAACAATGTACATAAAGCATCAAACACTGCATTTTCATGATCTGGATCCCTGGGTGGTTGACGACGTGCTTTACGAGCTGTGTAGTCTTTACTTCGACCATAGACATCATCTTTGCTACGACATACAGTTTCGAAATGGTGTTCACGCTTACAATGTTCACATCTGTGACCATATGCTGGACACTGAGTACGGCGAATCCTAGCTGTGCTTTGCTTCCCATGTCCACGCTTACCACAATATGTACACAGTTCTGAATCATGATCAGCTTTGTTGGGTTTCTGTTGTTTAGTCTTCTTATATGAACTAAATGTAGCAGCTTCGACAGAGTCCAGAAGACGAGAGGCAGACCTTTTACCTGCCTCCTTGGCCTCCACGAATTGAAACACATCCTCCAGTGACATTTCTTGGTTCTTGTCGCCAAGGAGGTCCATCTGAATTTCGGGATCTACCAGGCCCCGGCTTAACACGTCTCGCATAATGGCATCCGTATAGTTCACATCTGCATCACATCCAGGGCACTTGATTGTGAATCTACAAATATCAGCCTGTCCACGAATTCTTGCGCCAAAACTCCTTACAGTTTCCTCACGATCTTGGCGCATATTGTGCAAAGTTACCCTGGCCACCATAGTGTTCTCTTCACGTACAGCTAATTTACGAATGGCTGTCAGAACTTCAGCCTCCGTTTTATCCGTAAGGCTGCCACTTGCTGCCCTAGTGAGGTCCTTTCGGAGTGGCTCATCACAGCACTCCAGCAGTTGAATCACCTTATCGCGACCAATTACTTTTGTGGCATCCACATAGTCCTTCCAACGAGATGTGAAATACGCCCAGTCCTCGCTTGTTCCAGCGGCGGTTACTGTGGGTCGACGAACTCGTTCTACTTTGGCAGCTAGTGGGGCGGGTGCAGGTGCCGCCAAGTGTGTGGCACTGTGTGCTGTTATAAGCGCTGCTACAATTGCGGCGTCTAGATCTGCAGTCTTGTACTCGCACCCCGGGACTGGGCATGCTACCTCTGGCATTGTGAGTGTATATAGTGTCAAATCGGTATCTTGATCATAAATAAGAATGAGCTCTATTTGTGTTGTATCTTTATTGACATCTGACAATGATCAAGATCTGAAAATAGACATACAACATATTAAACTAAACGTATAATCCTCTACTTAGTGGGAGTGGGGTGTAGGGGGGGGGGCGGGATTGCACAGGCGTGTTTTTGTGATGTTTCCCCAGCTGAGCTCTTGTTGTTTCGCTTTCGGACAAGATCTCAATTTAAACTGGACCTAGCCCATTTTTATTCAGTCTCTATTCAGTCTCTATGTTCTTTTAATGTGTGTACACGTTTATATGCACTTTAACATTCATCTTTTTCAGCCATCTGTGATTATATATATATATAGCTTTTTTTTATCTTGAAATGCATGTTTCTGTGATATTTGTTATTTTACATTTGTTTGTCGAAATACAAGCCCTACTGGGCTTATGTTAAATATGTTGCTATATTCGACAAAAAAATAAATCTTCTATGTCTATGTCTATGTCGCAGTAATTTCCAAAGATGTCTAGTGTATGTTGGAGGTCCTCTTTGGATTTACCAAAGAGTACCGTGTCGTCAGCGAAAAGCAAAATGAATAGTTTAAGCCAAATTGAACTATTTTCATTTTGTGGGGTTTCACAGAGTATTCCCGCTGCACCGTGTGTGCGCAAATAAAGTTCCAAATCATTTAAATAGATTGAGAACATCAATGGTGAAAGGTTCTCCCCTTGTCTTACGCCCGACTGGCATGGGAAAAAAGCCGAGCTCCCTTCAGACGTACTAATTCTTGATTTTATATTATTGTACATATTTTTAATAAAGGAGAGACATTTGCCATCAATATTTGTTTTCAGAAGTTTTCTCCATAAACCACCTCTCCAGACTTTGTCAAAGGCTTGTTGAAAATCAATAAACGCACAAAATAATTTATTTTTGTTGGCTTTTGAGATATCAATCAAACTTTGTATTAAAAATAAATTATCAGCTGTCGAGAAACCCCTACGGAACCCCGCTTGGCAAGCATTTATGATATCATTATCCTCAAGATAATGGTTTAGCCTGTTATTCAGAATAGAGGTAAACAGTTTACCGAAACAGCTCAGCAATGTAATAGGTCTGTAATTTTCCGGCAGCTTTGAATTTCCCTTATTTTTATAGACTGGTAGGATGTTTCCAACTGTCCAGCTTTCTGGAACTAGTCCTGAATCAAAAATAATGTTGAAGAGTTTCGTGTATACAGGCAGCATGACATGAATTGAAGCCTTTAAGTGTTCATTTAAAACACAGTCGAGACCATGACTTTTATTATTTTTCAAAGAATTGACAGCCGATATGATTTCATCGTCTGAGACTGGCTTGTTTAATACCTCATTTTCATTTGTATTTCGCGACCCGAGTTCATTCAATTCAAGCTCGTTATCAGCATTTTCGAAGCAATCGTCCTCGTTTAAAGATTTGAAATATGTATACAGGTCCTCAAGCGGTGCTATTGTGTTGTCTTTTTTGTTTTGTGTATTTATTAATTTCCAGAAATCTTTTGGCTTTGTTGACTTTAAATTTCTAAGTTGGTCTATTCTTTGATTTTTAAATCTTCGGACATTCTTACAAATTATGTTTTTATACTCTTTACTGACCATTTTAAGGCGATTTTTAAAGTGTGCTGTTTTACACTTATTGTATTGTTTTCTTACATTATGATATTTGTTACGCGCTTGTCGGCATTCCTGGTTGAGCCACTTTTTATAAGAATATTTTTGTGACCTCTTCGGACTCTTTTTTACTTTCTTAAAGCCAAATGAGGACTTTGCTGTATTAACAAATAAGTTCTCTATCATATTTACGGCAGAATTTATGTCTTTGGTTCTAACCTCGGATTTGGTAAGAATTTCATCTAAAAAATAATCAATTTTCTGTATTTCATCAGAGTCCAGGTTTTCACTGAACAAAATACTTTTGCTGTCATCCCACAGTTTCACATCTGGTGGGTGTTTATCGCGCATATTAGGTTCATCAATTTTTACAGGCTTGATATCTTTAATTTTAATTTCAACTGACACTGGGCAATGTGCATCGGAGAACAAATGATCAAAGGCTGAAATGCGAAACGATGTTAGAAATTCAAAATTAAAAGCCGACGACAGAATATAATCAACGGTGCTACTATTTTTGCATGTCAATCTGGGTGCAATAGCATCTATACCAAGCCTTCCATTTAATATAAACATGTTGTTATTTTTACAAAATTCCAGCATCTGATAGCCGTACGCATTTAAATTTTTGTCCGAACTTTTTCTTTTTAATGGAATATTTGATGTGTCAAAACAGCGAATAATATTTATATTTTCTCTGTTTAGATCATCATTTCCAAACGCATCGCATATAAATTCGTCAGTTCGCACAAAATCATCATAATCGGAAGTTCTGGAGTTAAAGTTTTTTTATAAACACACTTCAGATACCTTTTAGCCTTGGTAAAATGGGTTTGCTAAAGTCCTCCGTCTCAGTAGGAGTCTAAGAATTCTGTTCTATTCTATTTCAAAAGGGAGGTAATATCGACTGGATTCCAATCTAGTCTGGTAGTTACCTCCCTTCGCGAGCTTGGGTCATACGTTGCGCATTAAAAACGAAATCTACACACGTAGCTGTGCTACTGAAAGCCTATCTTATGCCAGGTGCTAATAGTGAAGAACAACTCATGTTTTCAGGGTATAAATACTTATATTCTGAGCAAGTCTAAATAAAGTTTCTATGAAAACAAAATGAACTGCTATTGCTCAGCCGAGTACGGCCCTGTTTCTATATCTTACTACCTCAGTTGCACATATGTATTGTTAACCCCAAAACTGTCGTCTGTTTATATCGTCTGCTATATATTCGCGCAGTTTAAGTATGTATACAGGCAAACAATGTGGTCCCTGACCAGACTGCCATCTGCTCCTTGAGCAACAGTCTGATCTGACTCCACAATGTTTACAAGTAACCTACAGACAACAAAGCAGACGACGATTGTTGTGACTTGCATCCTCAGACTAAGGCTGGTTCTTATCTTTATTTATGGCCATAGTTGTTTGTCTACCGTATTCCAAGAAAAAGTGCATTATTGGTTACCTGATAGTGTTAGACAGTAAAATTTATGTTTGACCAGTATTTTCATGTTTTTTTTCTTTGTGTGTGTGTGTGTGTGTGTGTGTGTGTGTGTGTGTTTGGTATATTGTTTTTGATACGTCGTAACATTTCAGCAACGTGACATCAACATCGGTAGTACAATATCATGACGTTTATACAACGTCATATCTACATCGGGGGTAAAGTCATGCACCGACGTTGATTTGACGAAGCACTAGTGACTCGTGCCTGCTGGGAAGCAAAGAAACTGATCAGACACGTGTTTAATAATTGCATATAATTTTGCCTCTTTTTCTATATTTATCACTTATGTTTTTACTGCCCAATTTTAAGAAAGTAAACAGCACTGATAGTCCTACATGTTCAAACTGGTAAACTTTAGATAATTTTGCAGACTCAAGTTAAAATGCCAGTTGATTAATTGTTTCTAAAAATAAAACAGATGTGGGATCGCTGACGAATGACGTGTTTAGTGGTTTCTTGACCTCTTTGATTAGGTCATGCAGGGCTGGATTAACACTCTGCAGGTGTTGTAGTAAAATTGTCTGCTGCAAAATATCCTGGTAACGTCGCTAGTGTAGTCATCATCATAATGAAGTTTGCACACCATGGAATGAAGTTATGACACCAGGTAATGTTAAACTGACAGGACATAAGCATCAACGCACAACATATAAGCCTGGTGATATGTCACAATATACAATTGCTAACTCACAACATAAAACAATGAACGCACAGAATATAAGAAATTAAAGACATCATAAAATGACTGTTGGACATAATATAAATGTGAATTGACAAGATATAATGATGAATGGACATGATATAAAGAAAAGTGCTCATCATATAAAGAAAAGTGCACATCATATAAAGAAAAGTGCACACCACATAATGAAAATATATCACCATATAAAGAAGTTATGACATCAGATAAAGGACAATGGACATCAGATAAAGAACAATAGGCATCAGATAAAGAACAGTGGACACCATGTAACGAAATTATGACACCACGTCTTACATTTGGGCAACAAAAGACAGCTGTGGCGTTCCATATATACGAGTTAAACATTGTTGCGCTTTACATTCAAATCACTTTTAGACACAGCAAGGTGTTAGCTAAAATGACGAGCGCGTGAATTACGAGTTAAACATTTTAATGTTTAAAATGTGTTAAAATTCATTTCACCCAGGCTGAAAATATCACTGATTGTTGATGTATGTTGCCCAATATTAGTCCGCACCAGACTCAGCCACCTATGGCAGACAATGGGAGAAATACGGAGTCACAGGGCCAGCATTGCGATAAAAGACTAAGAGAGTAGAAAATTACAAATCTTTGACAAATCTTTAAGTGAACTGTTACTCATATACTGGGCCCGGGATACCATACCGAATGACCCCAGTGGCCTGAAATCGTTCGACATCAAAACAGAGTCCGCACCATCTGGCAGTAACGGCAAATCGGCAATATGGAGATACGGAGATGTTGCACTGATGAGTGACGTGTACCACTGCTACTGCGATCTCTTGAGGACGGCTTCATAGAGGAAAAATGGCCAGTACCAAGGCATTGATACGTAAAATGAACGAAATACAACGGGGATCCGAATCAATGCTGGGAACAAAGACGAGTCCGTCCTAGCGGACAAAGCCGCCGCCGATGCTTTCGGCAATCGCTTCTACATCCCACTTGACTTCGAGCTGCTCGAGAGCCACATGCCATTCTACCAGAGCGCGCTGGGCGACCGGCTTGAGTATGAGCTCACGTTCAACGACTACAACCGTGTGATCCAGGCCACAGGTAGAGGTGCCTCTTTCGACATTGGAAACATCTGTCTTGAGTATCACATGGTCACCCTGCCAGAGCTGGCCCAAATGATCAACAACCAGTACAGAAGCCGCGTTTCGATTCTGTATGACCGGATACTGCGGAACCGCAAAATCGGCAAAGACAAGAGCGACACCCTCTGGAATATCAATCTCAACGTGCCCGCCCGCGGCATGAAGGGCATCCTGATGCTCTTTGAGGATGAAGCCGCGCAAAAGCCCTTCGCATGCGACACTGAGGCCTTCTATAACCCGAAAATCGACAAGGTCGAGGTCACCATCGAGGGGATCCCCAACCAACTCTTCAGCCAAGGGATGCGCTCTTACCAGATGTTTGGTGAAGCGAGGAAGCTCTTCCCGGCCGGCAGCAAGCGACACCCTGAAGTGGCAACGGTCGAAAAAGACCTGGCCCTAGCCGACGTCAGCCTTGCAGAATACCTCACCAGCAAGTACGCGCTGTGGCTTGACCTCAGGACAAGCGACGACGGCCGGCTCCACGGCTCCGGTAGACGGATAGAGAATGCCAGCGAAGGTGTGACCATCCAGATAACGAAAAGAGCCGAGGTGGCAGGTCCATTGAACATCTACCTCTACGTCATCATGGATGCACAGCTTAACATCGAAGATGGCCGGTTCGTCTCAGCGGTTTATTAATCTTCCTCCGGAAGATAGGTTAATTAAACACAGATTAATTGAGTTCCTACCGCGCACGGCCCGGCGACAATCAGCGGCCACACGGGATGCGGAAAACCGTTTTTATCCTCGATCTGCTCGAAGGCCCATACCGGGGGTTATTTCAGCACGTAGTGGTTCTGTGTCCCACCATACGGTACAACAGGACGTATCAGCAGCGCCCCTGGATCTGGACGGACCCTGCGATTTACGTTCTAGACCCCGGTGAGCGCCTTCACGATTACTTGCGAGCGTTTTACCGGGTGGTCCAGGGCGAGCCGACCCTGTACATCATAGACGACTGCAACGCTAAGAGGGCTTTGACGAAGAAGAAAGACATGCTGTCAGAGCTGGCGTTCTCGGGCCGCCACGCGGAGCAGTCTGTCTGGGTCCTCACGCAGAAGTACAACTCCGTCTTGAAAGACTTGCGCGAGCAGACGCGCTGGGTCTGTTTGTTCCAGTGCAAGGATCGTGACTCGTTCGAAGACTGTCTGCGTGAAAATGACGTGATCCCCGCACAAGGACGGGAGTTAGTGCGGCAGCAGCTAGCTGAGATAAAACACGCTAAGCTTCTGTTGAAGACTGATCAACCCGCTGATTATATTATCATCATATGATACATGATATTGTAATTAATATTGCGAAGCTGTTGCGTCAACAACGATGTGCTCAGTAGCGGCCGTAATCGCTGTACTTGGTCTGCATGTGGCGCTGCTTGTTGCTTTGGTACTGGCTGTCGTTTCGATCCTTTCTCGAGTGCTACAGATGTTCGCCGCGTATGTATGCGCATGCCTGCGACTCCATTTTAGACAGGTCCGCCCTTGTTTCCTATCCACGATAGGAATGGACTGTGACGAGCTGATAGACCAGATGCTTGACGATCAGGCGGTGCCAGACACACAATCGGCGCATGTTGCAAAGCAACATGCAAATCAACAAGCAGAGCCACGGAAAGATGACAGGGTGCAGGAATACACGAAAGGCTGCAACAGTAGCAGGAGGGTCGGCCAGGAAATACGGAATTGTGGCTCACGGAAAGGCCTTGACCGTCGACAAGGTCGAGGAGCTGAGTGACTCTGATGTTGAGAGGCTCTACGCCCGTTATTCCACCGAAAGACGATTTCGAACGCAGCTCTCGGGCTGTAGTCGAAACTGGTCGGGATGTTCATCCAGATCCCGGACCAATAAGGGCTCATTCGCGATCTTGAAAGCGATCCGTTTCTAGGTAGCGCACTTCAAGGCGCTGCCAGCGAACTCTATCACCGCTATGGCACGCGGTTAGCTCCGCTCACCGCAACGTTAATCACTCTCAAGCATGCCAGATTTGAACATTGCTGCCCCATCAATTCATCATACAATGATGGCGGAGAATACAATGCACCATACGATGATGGGGAAGGATCAACAGCCGGACGCTGCAATTCAGCGTGTTACAGTTGCGACGCCACTGGCGGAGACAGTGACGCAAAGAGTGACGAAGCCTAAAGACCCGAAAAAGGTTGCAGCCGGTCTTGCCGGCGCCGCCGCTCGAAAGGCCAAGCAAGAACGACTGCTCAAGGAGCTTCAGGAAACCAAAGAAAAACATCAAGTCACGAATAACGACGGCGCCGTTTACGATGTTGTTGTTGCAAAGCAACATGTTGCAAAGCAACATCAGGAACATCACGGTATTCTGCCAGAAGGACAAAAACGTCTGGACCCCATGGATCATCGGGGTTTGTCTTGCGGGTGGTATCACAGATGCTTGGGATCAGGTCACCTGGTAATGTTTTTTCAAAGTTATTTTTGCATTTTGCTATAATTGGAACACTTACCATCATCATAAAACATGTTTAGGAACTTCTAGACAAAGTTTTAAAAACGTCCTTTTTTACTATCAAGGCTCAAATAAGTACTTATTTGAGCCTTGATAGTAAAAAGGACGTTTTTTAAAACTTTGTCTAGAAGTTCCTAAACATGTTTTATGATGATGGTAAGTGGCCCAATTATAGCACAATGCAAAAATAACTTTGAAAAAAACATTAGCAAGTGACCTGACCCCAAGCATCTGTGGGTGGTATTGCTGTAGTTGCTCTGCAACATGTGAGCCTATCGCGGCGACAAGTTGCTCAGAGCAACATGTTGCAAATCATCAAAAACAAGTCGAATAGGAAGTTATCTGCGCATGTTGCCGCGCAACAGGATAAACCCCGGCCCGTGAAACAATTAGAGACCAGGCCAGATCCATTCTATATGCAGTGAAGCCTGGTGCGTAACTATTCCGTAGCAATAACAACAACCATGACAACCCCGGCAACTGATGGTAAAATGCTTGTCAATGCGCTCTACCATAGCGCAGTCGTCTGTGGCATAGCTGTGGGATACGCCCGGCTTGGCAAGATGGCGATGGGGGTAGCCCTAGCCCCCCCCCCCCCCGAAGCTAGACTTCACACCCCGTGATGTGGGTATGGCCATAGTTGACGTGGCTCTCGCCATGGCAACCAAAGATATGCTAATTAAACAGGGGATTATACCTACTGATATCATGAAGTGACCGTCATGAAGTGACGATCAAATGGCAAGTATTGCTATGATCGTTGGCGGTGCTCTGGTGAACGCCCTGGCGTTCTCGGGATCGAACTACTTGTTCTCCACTTTGAAGAGCTCTGGCGTCGGCGAAGAGGGCAAGCGTCACGATAAAGCAGTCGAACAGTTACAGGCTGCACAGGCAGAATGGTCTCAAAAAAGGACCGAGCGTATTGATTCCATCACTGAGGAACTCCGCCGCCAGGGGTACGCCGTTCGAACCTTGAAAGACGTCGATGACCCGATGCGCCTGCTCGTATGCGCAGGGCACCGGGAAAAATGTCAGACTTGCTGACCTGGGGCCCGAGCCCCAGCTGTCCTACTTTTACCAACCGAGTGACGACCAGAAAGAACGCGAGATTGCCTTCATCATCCTATTATAGCCCAAAGGGCTACTGAAAGGGGC
The DNA here is from genome assembly GCA_963580285.1 of Lucinisca nassula. NCBI lineage: Eukaryota > Metazoa > Mollusca > Bivalvia > Lucinida > Lucinidae > Lucinisca > Lucinisca nassula. Next base: position 146,197 of record CAUZLF010000005.1, read on the forward strand.
TCGCTGCCATTGAGGAGCTGGCGTCTGCAGCCAAGGTGAGTGAGCAGCGGGCTAAGAACTGGCTCAAAAGACAGGCTATCTGGCAGATCTAACGTCCTACCCCACGGCACATGCCACGGCCAAAATTCGACATCGCCACACCGAAAGAAGTACACCAGGCGGATCTGCTCTTTCTGCCACGCGACCGAGTTGGGCGGAAAACCTTCCGCTACGCTCTCACGGTTGTTGACGTCGCCAACCGTTTCAAGGAGGCTGAGCCCCTGATCAACAAGACTGCGACAGAGGTCGCCGATAGCCTGGCTCGGATTTACAAACGGAGCCCGTTGAAGTGGGCCAAATTGCTCCAGGTAGACCCCGGCCGTGTGGTCATGGGCTCTGTTAGCCAGCTGTTGGCAAAGCACTCTGTTCAGGTTCGGCGCGGTCGGGTTGACATCCATCGGGACCAGGGCATTGTTGAGCGCTTCAATCATACCTTGGCTGAGCGGCTCTTTGGGCACCAGTACGCTCAGGAGATAGTGCAGCCTAGTCAGCGGTCAACAGAATGGGTGAAAAGGTTGCCTGCCGTTGGCAGCCTTGAATGGCCACACAGTTGAGGCCACCATCTCTTAGTGAGGCGAGCTTGGCAGGATCCGGGTCTTTGATGGGGTAGAGACCGTAGACGACAGCGGTTACGGGATAAGCGTTTTGGTAGAAGACTTTGTCAATTCCAGTCAACACACCAGGCCGAGTGTCCCCTGAAATCTCAATGATGGCCTGTCCCCTCCTTCTCTCCTCGCGAACTGGGTCAAATGTGTCTTCTAAGAACCAACCACAGCCTTGTTGTTCGCAAAGAAACTTGAGTTACAATAGAAATTCACCCTCCGGAAGGTTAGCAAGCAACCTTGCCACCCTCTCGTCTATCATGCTGGCATCAAAAGCCAGACGACCCGCTCTGGCATGAACACCGTCAACAAATTCGACATCACCGATACCAAATGGGTCTTCTCCCTCCTTCCTCGAGGTAGAGAAGACCGCAGCAACGCCGTCGACTTCGAACTCATCTTAGGCGTCGTTAAGAATCTCGACCCACTGATCGTCTGGAAGCCCCACCGGGTGATGGACCTGACTGTCCAGGTCGGTAAATTATTGACTCTGTTGGACTGGGTCGGGCTGTTCTGCAAGAATCTCATTGATAAATTCATCCATGTCGTTAAACGGGTATACTATTCACACAAATATCTCTAAATGGAAATTCGAAGGTCAAGGAGCTCGAACATTACCAGATCGAATTGTATCCTGGCTTTCTTCTCCAAGGCCATGTGCCGGCCACGTATTTTATCCCGTCCACAGGCCCGACAAATTTCTATTTCGCTTTGAACACCTTTCCCACATTTTCTACAGGGAATGGGGATTTTCATATCTTTGCAAATTTTGGCTTATGAATCTTGCAGTACACCTTGCAGTAATTCTTCCCACAGGTGGTTGACCTGCCTACATTCAACCACCCACAATTGTCGTATCCCTTCATTATTAGATAGGTATACTATGTACATCGATATCCCTAAATGGAAAATGCACCCACCGAGTGCCTCGTATAACAACGCGGGCAAAAAGCTAGAGCCCCGGGCCGGCGAGAGTTGTGGGCCGCCCCCTGGGGCTCTGAGTTTTTGCCCGCGTTGTTATACGAGGTGCCATTGGTATGTCGCAGCCAGTTGGGGTGAAATGCTTTTATGGTTTGGAGGCTTAATTTGGCAAATAAAAAAATCATGTTTGGGTTGGGGGGGGGGGCGGGGTTTGAGGGGCTTAATTTGCCAAATATAAGGATTTGTGGGTCAAAATGAGGTGGGAAGTTTAATGGGTTGAATGGGGCGTTCATGGCTGATCCAAAAAGTCCATTCACCCTCCCTGCTGCTTTTGTTGTGAAGCTTCATCTATGGGACCTCTGCCAAGATTGTTCAAATTTAAGCCCTTTTGCCAAAAAATGGCCCAGGGCCGGGGCCCACTGGGTTTTCGTAGTCTTATATGTGAAATTATATAGGGAAAAAATTAACAATCTTCTTGTCTGGAAACAGACAGCCCTGGTCTTGGATATTTGGTATGAAGCTTGTATCGAACATTTCAAGTGTCTTGCTAACCTGCCCTGATGTTGCAAAACTTTTTTCGTGCTCATCTTAGTTGAGCATGACATTTATCATGCTAGTATATTTTAAAATGCCACAAGTTGTTGGCATTTTAAAATTTATGAGCAGGACCAAATTATTCTGTCTTGATCTGAGCAGGAAAATTGCCTCATTTGTTTACATTTTAATAAATATGAACATTACAAATTTCATGCTCAGCTGAGTTGAGCATGAAAAATGTTTTATAACCAGAGCCCTTGAGCTAGCGGAAGTTTCCTTTTTCTTTGTTTGTTAGTATGTTAGAAATGAGGCTTTATGTCCCCAACAACACTATTTAGGTCATTTTGGAGACGATACCTCCGATTTTGAGGGACTTTTACCCGATATTGTGATATGGCATCTCAAGCCCTGCCGCCCAAGGTAACCGCTAGGGCTTATTACTAGGGACGAACCTACTCGCACCACTTTGCCTGGCCCCGAGGTTATATTTCTTTCATACTTAAATCAGCTGAGCATGAAATTTGTAATACTAACAAATATTAAAATACAAATGAAAGATGCAATTTTCCTGCTCAGATCAGTACAAAATGTTATTTGTCCTGCTCATAAATTTTGAAATGCCAACAATTGTTGGCATTTTAAAATTTATTAGCAGGACCAATTGCATGCTCAAGTGAGTTGAGAACGAAAAATATGATTTATAAATTCAGGGCCTGGACAGGCGTTGCTGTTTGGCAATACTCATGTACGCGACAATTGTCATAGTCGGAGAGTTACCACTGATCGGTCGCTCAGATTGACCGTAATCAGAAAGCAGAGAAAACGATGTGTTAATTTAATTTGAAATGACAATAATGACTGCAGGTGCACAATATCTAAAAAAAATTGCTGAAATATTTTCCGCTCCTGTTGCTTTCCATAATATTTAGTTTAGAAACATAGAGGCCCTTGTAAACCACTTCAGTCTATAAATGGTATAAAAGGGTGTGCCCAACCTGTCAGAATGTCTTAGTCTGTGGAGAAAGTTAAGATTTTGCACGCAGAGGCATACGAATGGCTGGAGAAGGTGGCGGACGGCCAGGTATAAAACTTTCCCATTGTGATGTATGGGCTTAAATGTGTATTAATAGCAAGAAACGAAAAACTCGACGATTAAAATTTAATTTTCTGAACGGATTTTTTTTTAACAATAAGCTCCGGCGAGCCTTCGCATAAGTAAAATCAGGTCAGAGTCTTTACTGCACACAGACATGTAGAGGAGTCGATGAAGGCGCTTCTTGCAAGAAATCATTGGTCTAGCCCTACTACATGTAGTTGGTGTCCACGCGCATTCCATAAACATAAATCTGTAAATGCGAATGACCCTTTTTCACGTGGTGACTCATAAATGTACAGCGAAATTCTTATATTAAGACCACCTTTGGGACTATTCAAAAGTGGTCTTAAAGACCACTTTTGAATAGTACCAAAAGCGGTCTCCCACTAGAGCACTCTGGTTGTAGACAATACAACAAATGTACCTGAAGACCTCTAAATAGCGTTTTGAAATCATCAATTGTCTTACTTTAAGGTGGTCTTAACAGCGGAATTTCACTGTATTTGTTAGGGTCTTTGTATCTAGCGAGAACTTCCTGCAGCACGCATAAAAGATAGACAAGACACTGCGTAATACTTGTTTGAAGAGCAAATAGTCTGATCAGACTGCGAAGATGCGCGTGTAGCAGACGTCCCGTGGTTATATTTTTTCATGCGCATTTTAGCTCAGCATGAATTTAAATGCTCATAGTTATTTAAAAAAAATAAATATATAAACAAGGCAACGCAAGCGTAGCATCCCCTCGCAACTGCATACCATTCATTAACATGAAAATCCAATCTGAATATGTTAGACCATTGTGACCTTGACCTTTGACCCCTGACCTTGAAATTCAATAGGGTTCATCCTCTGTACATGGTGAACATTTGTGGAAGGTTTGATGCTTCTACGATGAATACTGTGTCGTCTATCCTGCTCACAAGGTTTTCAAGGTCAAGTCCATTGTGACCTTGACCTTTGACCCCTGACCTTGAAATTCAATAGGGTTCATCCTCTGTACATGGTGAACATTTGTGGAAGGTTTGATGCTTCTACGATGAATACTGTGTCTTCTATCCTGCTCACAAGGTTTTCAAGGTCAAGTCCATTGTGACCTTGACCTTTGACCCCTGACCTTGAAATTCAATAGGTTCATCCTCTGTACATGGTGAACATTTGTGGAAGGTTTGATGCTTCTACGATGAATACTGTGTCTTCTATTCTGCTCACAAGGTTTTAAAGGTCAAGTCCATTGTGACCTTGACCTTTGATCCCTGACCTTGAAATTCAATAGGGTTCATCCTCTGTACATGGTGAACATTTGTGGAAGGTTTGATGCTTCTACGATGAATACTGTGTCGTCTATCCTGCTCACAAGGTTTTCAAGGTCAAGTCCATTGTGACCTTGACCTTTGACCCCTGACCTTGAAATTCAATAGGGTTCATCCTCTGTACATGGTGAACATTTGTGGAAGGTTTGATGCTTCTACGATGAATACTGTGTCTTCTATCCTGCTCACAAGGTTTTCAAGGCCAAGTCCATTGTGACCTTGACCTTTGACCCCTGACCTTGAAATTCAATAGGGTTCATCCTCTGTACATGGTGAACATTTGTGGAAGGTTTGATGCTTCTACGATGAATACTGTGTCGTCTATCCTGCTCACAAGGTTTTCAAGGTCAAGTCCATTGTGACCTTGACCTTTGACCCCTGACCTTGAAATTCAATAGGGTTCATCCTCTGTACATGGTGAACATTTGTGGAAGGTTTGATGCTTCTACGATGAATACTGTGTCTTCTATCCTGCTCACAAGGTTCCGGACAGACACACACACACACACACAGACACACACACACACTAACACACGGACGCACGGCACCGATGCTATATCCCCATTCGCAACGTTGTTGCGAGGGGATAATAAAATATGACGAATTTGTCTGCCAAGATCAGCATAAAATGTTGTTTGTTCTGCTTATAATTTTTAAAATGCCAACAATTTTTGGCATTTTAAAATTTCTGAGCAGGGCAAATTTCATGCGAATTGAATTTAGCAAGCAAAAAGGTTTATAGCCTCGGACACAGACACTTAGGAAGATTCAAGCGAACAGCAAACAATCTGATCAGACTGGTAGGATGTGCATGTTTCAGAGGGCCCGTGCACTTGTTAAAAAATGGCGATGTCGTTAGCCAACGTCTTGTTGTCATAATATTATCCAGGACACAGCATCTCCTACAATTTACATGTGCGCCCAGCGAAGAATCAGATCCGTCTGCGCATCCATATTGTCTGACCAGAGACTTCTCTTGCTGCATGAAGGAGCATTGTGCCCTTAGCTATCCTAACAGCGCACAACGCAGACTCTGATCATACTGCGCCGATGCGCATGTTGGTCCGAGTCTTCGATGGGCACACGTCTTATTGCAGGTTTTGTCGTGCGCTGGCTCATTATAATATCGTTACCACTACTCATTTCTTTGCAGCAGAACTAACACTTCATTTAATATTGAACTTGCTATAGCCCGCCCCAGCCCACCGGGGCTTGAAGAAATGGATGGGCTGCATGATGTGTCCACGCAGAGCTGAAATCGACCCGCACACGAGTACTGGTAAACCGCTATCTATCTATCTATCTTCTTATACTGAGTCGGTCATATCTGGCCATTACCTCAGTTGATTGGGTGGCTAAATTTAGAATTTAGCTTAAAAAAAAAGAAAAGAGAGAGGCACTGGATGCGTCCTTAAAACTATTTAAAATCTGCATAACAGAGGATCTAAGCCTGCCCAGGCAAAGTGGTGCGAGAGTCGGACCGTCCATGCTTATAAACTTATTGGTGTCATTGGGCAGCAGGGCTTGAGATGTCATTTCATCTCAATGTCGGGTAAAAGTCCCACAAAATTGGAAGCAACGTCTCGAAAATGACCTTTACAGTGTTGACGAGGACATTAAACCTCAAATCAAACAAACAAAACTTGCTATAGCATTTATTGTTTTGACCGTTAACGACTTCGTTAAGTGCTCTATGCTTTGAAAAGTTGGACCCAGAACATCATGCCTAGTTTTTCCAGTCCTGCACAAAAAATCATCTTGACGTCGAAAAAGTTTCCAACGTTTTGACGTCGCCGTAGCTATAGGCAACTACGTCGAGAACAGAGTCAGCATTAACAGTGACCAGACGTGTTTCATTTTGCTCTGCATACAATTCGTATTTTTGTCATATAATAAAGAGGAACTTTCTCAGATTTGATATGGATAGGGTGAGTTTCGATATACAGTATAATTCCACTATTAAGACCACCAAAAATTGAGACTAGTTCTGCTTTAAAAACTTATTTCGAAAGTTTTAGTTATTCTTTCTTTGTGTTTTGTGCTTACAGTGTCCTCTGGTGAGGGACCACCTTTGGGACTGTTCAAAAGTGATCTTAAAGACCACTTTTGAACAGTCCAAAAGGTGGTCTTAATATAGGAATTTGACTGTACTGTCAATCAGAAGTTTAACTGTTAATTTTTACATTTTATCTTTCACCATTAGCAATGTTTTATTGTGTTCATTTCACGAGTTATGGCAAAAGTTCAGAAAAGTCTGCACATCCGCAGTCTGATCCTAATCTTATTTGGCCAGTACAATACATCTAGATTTTGTATCTAACTTTTCAAGTGTTGCATGTTGTTATAAAACTTTTTTCGTGCTCAACTCAGTTTCAAGCGCATGACATTTATCATGCTCATATATTTTAAAATGCCAAAAATTGTTGGCATTTTAAAATTTAAGAGCAGAACAAAAAACGTTCTGTCTTGATCTGAGCAGGAAAATGGCCCCATTTGTTTGCATTTTAACAAATATGAGCATTACAATTTTCATGCTTAGCTGAGTTGAGCATGAAAAATGTTTTATTAACTTGAGCCCTGGAGTTAGCGGAGATGACAATTGTCTTTGTTTGTTAGAGTTGAGGCTTTACGTCCCCGTCAACATTATTTAGGTCATTTTCGAGACGATACTTCCGATGTTGAGGGTATTTTACACGACATTGTGATATTGCCTCTCAAGGCCTGCCGCCCAAGTTAACCGTTCGAGTTTATTACTAGGGACGGACCTACTCGCATTAATTTGCCTGGCCCCGAGGTTATATGTTTTAAGGCTCAACTCAGCTGAGAATGAAATTTATAATACTCATAAATATTAAAATATCAATGAAATATGTAATTTTCCTGCCCAGATCAACACGGAATATTATTTGTCCTGTACATGAATTTTAAAATGCCAACCATTTTAAAATTTATTAGCAGGACCATTTATATGCTCAAGTGAGTTGAGCACGAAAAAAGTTTTATTAACTCAGGGCGTGGACAGGCTTTGCTGTTTACCAGTACTCATGTACCCGACATATGTCATATTCGGACAGTTACCACTGATCGCTCGCTGAGATAGACCTAATGAAAAATTGTAACTCGCTTCTTGAGCGAGCGATGGGTCGTACCTGGTAGACTTCAGACTCTGATAAGGAGTTTCCGGCGAAAAAGTAAGTCTTGTCTTCCCTTGAAAAGTACGATTAGGTAAACTGATTGGCACGATAATATCTAAACAGCGTTGAATTGGGCGTTAACAAACAAACACATCAATTATACGCCGTGTATAGTCAAATGCAAAGCTTGCCCTATGATTATGGGTGATTTTAATCAAGCGCAGATCAAATAGAAATGAAGACAATGAACTGGAATAGGTACAATTACCCCGCACCTCGCATCAACAACACCGAATGGAACTGAGGTAATGGCCAAATGTGACCGACTCAGTTTATGAAGATAGATAGATAGATAGATAGATAGATAGATAGATAGATAGATAGATAAACATGAAATTAAATATCTAAACCCTAATGAAAACCTCATCAGCGGAAAGCCAAAAGGACGGTCATCACGATAACAAGTTAATGAAACAAAGACCCATCTAAACACCAGATATGTGAGGTTCAAGGGGCATACATTATCTTCCTTATTTATGCTCAAAAACTGAGATTTTGAGCACTCGTTAGAACCGCCTTATTGAGGCGGTTCTAATGAGCACCCATAAACTATGTTAAACGTCAGGGAAACGGATTTGAATAAGTCTTCATGCGGACTGAACAAATTATTTGTCTATATCGCGACGGAAGTAAGGGCGAGGATTGTGGCCACGTAAAATCGATTTAAGCCCCCCAGTGGAAATCTTCCACTGACCGTTCCAAGGCGGCTCTTCTGTGGCGATTTATTTATGTTGTTGTTTGTTACTTACTGTGTGTATCACTTGTGTCTTTTGGTTTTGGATGGCCATATGGCCATTTTGTGGGAAAGTAACTGTCCTTATGGCCTTCCTTTGTTTAGGTTTCCATTATGGTCTGGTCGCTTAATGTTTGTATTTCTTTCCCTTTGGTGTCTTTTATGGGTGGAGTAAGTTAATTGTATCAATTCCTGATCTTTGTTTTACTTCTACTTTGCATATCAGGGCTGTTTTGTTTGTGCCGTGTGGCGGCTGTAAAAGGTCTCCCCGTACATGCATTTAATGCTCTTATTTTTCCAATCCTCAGGGATTGCTTATACAATTGCTTTTCACTGTTCCATCAATTGACATCCTTTAGATACCTGTTGAAGGTCATTATTAAACCGATGTTCGTTCCTCGTTGTATAACAACTGCTTGTTTGACATCCCTGTACTTTAAGTAGACTAGGATGTTTTGTGGGCTTTTGTTGTACCTTCCTTCTATTCGAAGGAATCTTCTTCAGTAATTTTATATGCTGTTTTATTTATTTATTTAATAACCGGTATGAACATCGCTTTAGTATTGACGGTATCACAACCTTACTAACCAAAATGAGTATTACAAATACATTTAAAATATCAATATCACCCCTTAGGTTACACTCTGCTTCTTCTGTACGGATTCCCCATTCTATTAAGAACTTTAATACTATGTTGCCTTCGGTATTGGTTAGACCCTTAAATTTGTCTTCTGTAACTTCAGTTAATCTCAAAGGAGCAGGCAATACCAATGTTTTTGGGAGTAGTCTTCGTATAAGACTATCTCCTCTCAAATCGCCCATCCTTCGAAAATATACTAATCCGTGGAAAAGAAGTGGTATGTATCCCAGTATTTCTAAGTGCAATGCCAAGAGGTGCAGATGTTGTTCGCATTTAAGCACTGCGTCTACCGTTACTTCATCTGTAAACGGTAGACGCTTCTCTGTAGTTAACATGTCTGATTTGACATGACAGTCTACAGATTTAATTTATCTAATTACTTGACGTGCTACAAACTGTAATATGCAGTACGTCGGTCAAACTAACCGCATGCTTAAAACTAGATTGAACGAGCATTATCGTAGAATGAGTAAGCCTAAGAAAACTGACACTTTTTTGTACCGTCACTTTCGACGTACAGGTCATTCTGTAAATAACATTGTTATACAACCAGTGGAAAAACTTTATTACGATGCAAATTCTACATCTAGATTCAAAATAATCAAAAGACATGAAGCTGAACTGAAATGGATTAAATTTTTACAGACCCCTTTTCCACTGGGATTTAATGACAACATTTATCATGAGGGTAATATTTCCAGAATGCCGGACTTTGATATTTTCTCACTCCTGGAATGTCGAAAACGCAGAACTAGATCTCACGGCACCAGGAAAAATGGTAACTTTAAACGTAAAACACGTGCGTTTAAACGAAACAATACTAGACTGAAGTGACTGTCAATTATATTATTAAATCATGGACGCCACTCTATGCTTTCATTTTTAAGTTCATTACCCGTTTCTGTTTTACGTCTTCTGGACACCGAGGCGAATAAATTCTACGATAGTTCTCATCAGTTATATGATGCGGCTCTCTTAACTAGAGGCTTTACTCAGCATACTCTCCGTCCTTACATTGATTCTGAAATTAATCATAAACGCCATTTCTTCAAAATATCCTTCATTAATAAGGGTATGGATTTTATAGATTTGCCCAGTATCTTCCGTGAGAGATCGGTGCTTTCTTCCATTCCTGCTTATTTTCAAAATACTGAAACACCTATAATTTGCTATAAATATAACAAACCTGTTAGATCTATCATTTTTAATTTCAATAAACTTGTTTCAGATCTTGATATTGATACTAATACTCCTGATTCATGTGATTGTAAAAACTCAAAGTATTGCTATCCTGCTGCTGGTCATGTAATTACTGGCAATTTGAAAATTATTCCTGATTCTAGGATCAGGAATATAATTTCTAAAGGACCGAAATATCGGTTTCCTTCTAAAATTGATTTCAGTAAATGTAGAGATGAAATCGCTGCTTCCTTGAATGAATTCGGTAATCGATGGTGTAAGCGAGAGTATGTTGAGCATAAAGCCCTTAAGGACTGGAAACTTAGCATTTTAAAACTAGTAAATAAACGCATTTCTTTCTATTCTCAAAATACTAACTTATTACCTCCTAAGCCCAAGACGTCTTTACGTCATCTTAAACTAGGTATTCAAGAATTTCATAAGAAGTTTGTTTTGGCCCCTGCAGACAAGGCCGCTAACAACGTCGTCGTTGTGTGACGGCTCCACTATGTTAACACGCTTAAGCAGGAGCTTGGTGGTACTATGGCCTATGAACTTCAGCCTTTAGCTGAAGAGAGAGCTATAGTAGATCAACATGTTTGTCTTTCGGCCACCAAGTTTGCTGTGTGTGTTAACGAAGGCCAAGACAAGCTTCCTACGCTATACTGGTTACCAAAACTTCATAAGAAACCTTACAAAGCACGGTTTATTGCAAATTCTAGCTCTTGCACTACCACTGAACTTTCTAAATTATTAACTTCCTGTCTTACTGCTATAAAAACGCATGTAATTAAATATTGTGATAAAGTCTTTGAAAGATCAGGAAGAAATCTGTTTTGGTCTATAAAAAATTCGAATGAGGTTTTAAATAAATTGAAATCTAGACATTTTCGTGCTTCTAGTCTGTCTACCTACGATTTTTCCACTCTTTACACTACACTTCCTCATAATCTTATAAAAGAAAAGCTTAATGATTTAATTGAATGGACTTTTCACAGAGAAGATTCTCTCTATCTTGCATGTAATGTCAGAAATGCATTTTTCACTTCTAAAGAGCATAAGAATTATACACTTTGGTCATGTCAGAAAGTGTGTGATGCCCTCACCTTTCTACTTGACAATATTTATATTAGATTCGGTACTAAGTTATTTAGACAAATTGTGGGTATTCCGATGGGTACTAATTGCGCACCTCTTGTGGCTGATCTGTTCTTGTATTGTTATGAAAGAGACTTCATTTTGTCGCTTTACATTGATAACCAATCTGAAATTATTGAAGCTTTTAGCTCTACTTCTAGATATTTAGATGATTTATTAAATATTGATAATACCTATTTTGATGGTTTGATCAGTCAGATTTACCCCCTAGAACTTCAGTTAAATAAAGCAAATTCTTCTGATACCGAGGCCCCGTTTTTTGGATTTACATCTGTCTATTGTAGATGGATTTGTTTCGTGCAAAATTTATGATAAACGCGATGACTTTGATTTTGAGATTGTAAATTTTCCTTTTTTGGATGGTGATGTTCCTCGTGCGCCATCCTATGGCGTTTATATTTCGCAATTAATTCGATTTGCTAGAGTGTGTAGTCATGTAACTGACTTCAACACTCGTAATAAATTATTAACGGCTAAACTCCTTAATCAGGGTTATCGGTACCATAAACTACGCAAAGCCTTTTCAAAATTTTATAGACGCCATTCTGATTTAATTTCAAAATTCAATATTGGACTTAAATCTCTTCTGCAACAAGGTCTATCGGAACCCGAATTTTATGGTGACTTGGCATATAAATTCAGAAAAATATATAACCTCAATGACTTCGGCACCCAATTTCGTAAAATCATTCTTCGATATAAAAAGATTGGGTACAACATGGATATTATACGACAGACTGCATGCATGGTAGTTAACCCAATCACGGTTGGCAACTTTGCTTCCCTCTTTAATTGCACGCCGGTGGGTCAGGCCTCAGATTCTATGACGGCTCCAACGTAAAGGCTTATTAAAAATTAGAGAGATAATGTCGGTTGGTGCCTGATGCTCTGTCTCTGGTCGGGCTCATCGGAGTCTAACTGTTGGTTTTCTTTTGCTCCAGCATTTCAGTGGTTTCTTGCTGTCGAGTCCTCACCGTTGTCTCACCTCTGTGGTTCTTTGATTTTTGTGTTCACGGAGGTGTTGCACTGATGAGTTAGGAGGCCTTCATGCGGACTGAACAAATTATTTGTCTATATCGCGACGGAAGTAAGGGCGAGGATTGTGGCCACGTAAAATCGATTTAAGCCCCCCAGTGGAAATCTTCCACTGACCGTTCCAAGGCGGCTCTTCTGTGGCGATTTATTTATGTTGTTGTTTGTTACTTACTGTGTGTATCACTTGTGTCTTTTGGTTTTGGATGGCCATATGGCCATTTTGTGGGAAAGTAACTGTCCTTATGGCCTTCCTTTGTTTAGGTTTCCATTATGGTCTGGTCGCTTAATGTTTGTATTTCTTTCCCTTTGGTGTCTTTTATGGGTGGAGTAAGTTAATTGTATCAATTCCTGATCTTTGTTTTACTTCTACTTTTTATACTTTTTTCCGAATCCCAATTTATAAAGCCTGTTTGTAATATGGTACCTTAATATGTATTGTATTATGAGTTTGTGAAATAAACTATGTTTAATCCAAACTATGTTGAAAGCAGAAATTAGAACGATGTTACAATTTTTATCTAATAATTGTCATTTCTGACACCATGTTGGACGCCATTATTTCACCTAGACATGTTTCCCTAATGTACTTTACCACAAAATGGCTAAACGGCTATCCAAAAAAGATATAAGCAATAAGACCTATAATAAGATTAATGCGAATAGCAAAGACTTAGACCAGCCTGCGCTTCCGCTTTCGCAAAGTCTGATCACAGTCTTCGCTGATCGCATTAGCCTTCCGATTTTACTCCTCACTGCTAAGAGTGATACGTAAACCCCGTTTCCGTACTGGGAGGATGCGCAGGCTGATCAGAGTCTTTGCAGATTGCACATGTGTTATTGTAGTTTGTATTTATATCTTGCTCTTGCGCTGTATCATTTCTAATTTTAACTGAGGGCCGTTTGTTCAATCGACACAAAGTTACTAAGTGCATAAGTTTCCCACCTGCTGTTGTCAACGTGACTATCGCTGGTCATGTGCGAAATTTGAGGGCCTCAGGGAAGATTGGCAAGACCAACTGAGGTACCCTCATAAAATAAAGTTTTGACTTACTTACATATAGAAGATCTTACATGAGTGGTTATGTATTATTGAATTTATTAAACGAGTTGAGAAAAAGGGATAAAACGCGAGGCTTTGCCGAGCATTTTATCCCTTTTTCTCAACGAGTTTAATAAATTCAATAATACAGGGGCACGAATGCAAGATTTTATTTATCATATGACATTTAAAACGAATTTTATTGACGATTGTTTTACAAAACTCTCAATATTCCGCCATTAGTAAACGCGACGTCGTTAAGGACATCGTACATGTAACGTTAAGGGGCGTATCTAACTAATTTGCATATTTAATCCACTAGTGGATTATCGAATTTATTACATGGCGTTATTACATTCCCAGACGCGACGTCATATGATAAACTTACTTATTTACATAGTTGAGGGTTTTTGTTTCCGCGCTCGTCTTCGTCTTATGAAAAAAGTGAATCTCTGCAAAAAGTGAATCTATACTAGGCTCGTGTACTGGGCTATTGGCAAAAAGTGTAGACCCAGATCAGACGTCTCATTGTGCTGCGTCTGATCGGGGTCTACACTTTTTGCTTCAAACACTGTAATTCAAGGGTGAAACGAAACAGTCTAAGTCTCAATTCAGGACTATTTTCCCAACCTACACTTAGAGAAAATCGACCCACCAGTACTCTCAGTGCTTTCATTTTTCTCTTTCCAGATTTGTGCACCTCACAGCTTAGTCGCCCAGTCCGTTAAAGAAGCGGCTAAGATGTGGAGATTTTATTCTCAAGATGCTTTCAGCTATGTTAGAAACATTGATTACTACCCTGTGCCTGTTCATGGATATTCTTCACTCGACCATGGTAAGCCCCCCCCCCCCCCCCTCCCCCTCCCCGTCTCTACTATTTTTATCAATAAAAGAACAAAATAAAAATTAAAACACCGACCCTACCATTTTCAATTTCCGACACAAACAGTGTCGTCTTTGCATTTTCCCACAATAATTTCGCGTTTCAAGTACATTTTTGTAGTTTTTGGCATGAAGTACCTTCCAAAATACAGAGCTGCCTATTTTGACCATCTAAAATGAATAATAATATACAATGCAAGTCTCAACAATTTTATTAAAAAAAAATAAACATGTACAAAAACAACAACACATAAAAAATACAGGCACGACCCTGTTTTTTTTTTTTTTTTTTTTTATTTCGGGAGGAAAAAATGATAAAAAAAATTCTCCTACCTATCGACCAAGTTTTTTTCCATCATGTTCGTAGAAACACAGCTTTTTTTTTCCTTTTACGCCTAAGTCATGTTTACAATTCTCTTCGTTACTACAAAAAATGGACAGATCATGAGAAAAGTTGTCTTTGGGTTTGCGACCAGGCCCCGAGATTATAAAAATATGCTCAACTCATCTGAGCATGAAATTTGTTATTCTCCTAACTAATAAACTACAAACAAATCTGGTCGGATTACTGCGCAGATGAGCACACCCGAAAGTCTGGAGAAGCCCTTGATCGATCCTGCGATTCCTGGTTTACAAGGCGAGTAGCATAGCCACTACACCACGGACGCTTCCGAGTATAGATTGTTGGTACTCTTCGGGACTGGTTTCATGATGAAACACAATAGAAAACATACACAGCCTATGTCGTATGCTAATAATTAGTGGCGCTTCGCTCGGGCCAGTATCACATTATCTATCTATCTATCTATCTATCTATCTATCTATCTATCTATCTATCTATCTATCTATCTATCTATCTATCTATCTATCTCATCTATCTATCTATCTATCGATCATCTGTCTATCTATCAATCATCTATATCATCTATCTATCTATCAATCATCTATATCATCTATCTGTCTATCAATCATCTAACAATCTATCTATCTATCTATCTATCTATCTATCTATCTATCTATCTATCTATCTATCTATCTATCTATCTATCTATCTATCTATCTATCTATCTCCTGCACCACCCTTAATACTGAGTATTATTCGCACATGTGAGATGCCAAATTCTGCAACGGAAGATCAGGTGTTTTTTCTACGGGTACACCAGTGTTTGCCCACCTCTGTTTAACGGACGGCTCGAAACGAGTGAAATAATCTTGAAAGGGCCGTAAAAGCAAAATCAAAATGCTGCCGAAGTAGATATTTGGAAAGGATGAAGTTACATATTCAGATTTCTAAGTTTTACAATGAATCTGAAACAGGTTTTAGTATAAGAATATTGTGTAAATACTTTTTTGAAACAAAAACAAATCAATATTTAAGCAACGTAATTTTCCACATATGACATCCTTTTGTGCCAACGCATCAAATTTTCATTTCCTAAATGAAATTTCATTTTTACATGAAATCTTAGCACAGACATTGGGTCATCAATCAGTCAATCTCGAAATACATTTAAATTCTTTAGAACAATTATTCAAGAATACAATATAGGAATAACAGAACTGACTAGACTGACTTTTTAGCGTACACTTGCAGCTTTATTCAGAGAATAAAGTTTTCAACTATTCTGAGAAATTACATGTAAAGCGTATGAAAACGATAATTTATAGATGTTACGACAGACAACGTCCAGACTCAGATCAGATATGTTGAACTGGAATACGAACTATCGACGTAATGCGTGCTTTAATGCCTATAATGCACACAAACCATCGCTTTATATCAACATATGCCGCGCAAACGTTTGGCATTTTACATGGTATAAACTACCATTTATTAGCATTCAAACGCAAAACTCTTCAGGTCAGCTCTTCTTTAGAGCTATATTTTTTGTTATTTTTAGATTTTTATGTCTTTCACCCAGGGAAATGCTGCTGTTTGTCGTTGAATTCTGGCTTATTGAAAACAGTCAACTAGAATTAACTATGAGAAAATAAAAGTTTTCTGCATATAAAATCCCATGAAATCAGTTGGAGTTACTTAAAAGTTTTTTGTATGTCTTACCATATCTCTTTTAGACTCGTAGTTATATTTCACCCCGGTATGTTATAGTTGTTTAAAAAATTATATGAAAATCATTCATTTGAATTCTATTACAATACATAGGCTTAAAATTCTAAAATATGACCACATTTGTTCCGATTACCAGGAATAAAGTACTGCGAAAGAATATGTCCCAAATCTCTCGGAACACAAAATTTTGAAAAAAAAAAAAAAAAAAAAAAAAAACACTCAAGAATCTAAGCTGGTGCTGCAGCTGTTGATGGTTTCCAAAAGTTGAACATCTCTCGTACTCACCAGAAAAAAGAATCCGTCATATATATGTTAGAAAATTGATTTTAAGGATACATGTCTACAAAAGTGATGTGTTTCTTATGTCTCCTTAAGACATAGAGGCAGATAGGATCACCTCGTTCTGAAAGCATCCAGACGAGAATAGTTCTTTCATTTCGAGAATGCAATCAATTTAGCATGACTGAAATATTTAATTGTGTTATGTTAAAGCATGATGAATATAATTATGTTATGTAATGTTATGTTACGTTATGCAGAGTTATGTGAATGTTAATTTTTTGTAATGTTATGTTTCTCTTACATTAGTTCACGACTGATCACAAAATATCACATCATATTACATTGCATATCTGTATATTATAGGGGTTTAACAGTCTAATTTTCTCTCATTTTCAGGCATTGTATGCAACAGAACACTTGAGCCTGAGAGAAAACAGAAGCTGTTTGCTTCAATCAAGAACTTCCTGTTCAAGAGAAGAAGGCTGACGGATGCGATCTGCTGTATTCTAGCAAAGTGAATTGTCAGCTTTGACAATATTGCAGAGGTTGACGAGGACAACATGAAGAGCCTTAGGGAAAAGTATGTCAAATATTCCAGCATAGTTCACCGGCTTGGAGAAGTTGACGTCACAGTACAAGCTGAAGACAACTTGGAGAGACTGATTGGTTATATACAAGAAAAAAGGGCGAGAGTAAAGCTGATCAATTTATTTGTGAACCAGTCATGGTTAAATAACTGCACAGAAAACAGATGCATTGAAGCATACGAGAACTATGCAGGGGATAGTCTTGTCTTTGCAAAGGCTGAGATAGAGCAAACCAACGATTATATCAAAGAACATAGAGCCTGTGATACCTCGCTGAGAGACGGTGGCAGGGGTGAAGGAACAACAGAAGAACCACGGTTGGAGAGGTACGAGATTGGCAACAAAGAAGATGAAGATCACAAACCATTGAAAGCATTTGCCGGCATTATATCTGTAGATCCGTATAATGATGATGATTTCTTTGTTTTGTATGGCATGATAGGTGACAGACTGGACTTAGGTGAGAATGACAACAAAACAAGAATAACTGAAGGCGTGGTTGATGACCGAAATATAGATCAGATGTCACAGAAGGCAGAATGTATCGATAATGATGGTGGTGATGATGACGATGATGGCAATGATGGATTTGTCTTGTATGGCATGATCCGCTGTTCATGAACAGAAACGTGACTCATTTGATATGTGAAAATTTAAGCTCAAAGTATTTATTTTATCCAATTCATATACGTCATTACAGAATTTCTCTTTTTCAGTCACTCATATGTCTTCATTATTTAACGTGATGATATAAAATGTTCTGTACAGCAAATAGAGGATATTTGAATTTTTCAGTGTAAGACTGCAGCCCAATCTATTTCTCCAAGGCCCAACGGGCGGGGGTAGATAATGTGCGATTTACAATGCATTATATGGATTTGTTACCGCCAAGAGTTACCTCCTTTTGTGTGACTTAACCCATTCAGTACCAGAAACCCCTAAATGGGTTCCTTGGCAAACAGCGCAGGCCCAGATCAGACGCCACAGAACGCTGCGTCTGATCAGGGCCTCCACTGTTTGTTAAAAGTTCAGTCATTTTCCAAAAGCATTTTGATAAAAATACAACCTTACACCCCTAAATGTTCAAATGAACTCCTGAGGAAGATTCCATTTGGTACACAAAGGGTTAAATAGTCCATGCATTGTCAAGTGGGCCCCGTCAAGCGATTTTGGTACTTATCGCCTATGCGAGCAGCGAAGGTTCAGGCGAGCCTGCGCATCCGCGCAGTCTCGCCAGAACCTTCGCTACTCGCTCATACAAGCAGTGAATCAAGAGGAACCTTCAGACAGAAAGCCATATCCCTGGCCCCTCTGAATGGCTAGGCATGCGCAGTTAAAATATGTCGTGACGGAATGCTCGAAGACCCAAATTCGCTTGGCGGGGCTCAAGTGAGCAATTGCACCGTTTGTTGATTGATCTTTTCATGACATTGGTCAATGACTGCATGATTTTTGATGATACATGCGCACTTGTGCATGTATTGCTTCAATGTTTAGGCAAAGAAAGAAAAAATAAATGTATTCGTTTATGTAGAAGACAAAAACGATATTTCGAGAGATGAGGGTGGAGGTATGTCTTAGTAAGTTGGCTAGGTTGTTTTTTATCAGTGATCGAGCATGGTATCTTTCTTTCTTTCCTTTCTTTCTACTGACCATTACCGCAGGTGTACATTACATTCACCGTATTTGCATTATTTGCTGGCTCCCAGCTTGCACATTGTCAATATTGGAAAAACAGGTAACCAGACCCCCCCTGACCTTCAAGGTCAGGGGGGGGGGTTGGTTACCTGTTTTTCCAACACTGATAAATTTCAGACTAGGAAACAGCAAATAAGGTGAATACACTCCAGCTTTTCCACAGTAATCATATAATTATGGTAGGGATCTTTAACCTGCACAGGGGATGGTACTCCCTGCACAGGAGGCCTCGAGTTAACGTCCCGATCCCAAGGACGGTGCGCTTTATGACATTCATCCCTGCAAATGATGCCAATGGAGCGTGTTCGGACACCGCAATTTTATTGCCGCTGCCGGGGATCGAACTTGGGAACTCTAGCATCAGAGGCAAGTGCACTAACCACTGAGCAAAAGTATGGTTAGTGCACTTGCCTCTGATGCTAGAATTGCCGGGTGGATCCCCGGCAGTTATGATAAAACTGTCTGGACATGCTCCTTTGGCATCATGCCACAAATGGAGCGTCGTTCGAACGAGCCCCAGTGCGGAGAGAATCCTGAGGTTGATCCCTATCGTAATGTAAGCTTTCATACTGAAATGTATCTATCTAGGCCATATCGGAATCCGGGAAGGGACATACATTTTCTTTTTTATGACCCAGGTAGCGATAGCGGGGACATATTGTTTTTGCCTTGTCTGTTTGTTTGTTGGTTTGGACAACTTTAACGTTGGTTATAACTTTTGAACCGTTTTAGGTAGAGCATGTAGGTTCCATGTGACAAGACCTTCACATTCATGCAAGCGATTTTGACCTGTGACATTGACATTGATGTGTGACTAACTTTGAAAAAAAAAGTCCTTGCCCGGGGACATGTTGCGGGGGAGCTTATAGGATAGACAGTCGTCCGTCGTCTTTGTCGTCGTCTTTGTCGTCGTCGTCGTCGTGGGACGTCAACATTTTAAAACGACATCTCTGAAGCCACTGGGCCGATTGGGCCCAAATTTGATCTGTAACATCTTTGGGCTGGGGGATTGAAAGTTTGTGTTTTTATGAAATTCGGCTTTTTTTGGCTAGCAACTCTTAGTTCCCATAGACTTATAATGGGGAAAATTGAAAAATGGCATTTACTGCAAAGTCATTGCAGATATTTGACAAAACTTTCATAGAAATGTTCCTTGAGTAAACTTCTCTCAGCCATATGCTTTTATATCAACCCGGCGTTCTCAAGGTCGTGCCGGGACCATGTCCCACCCCCTCCACTTGATAAAGTGCCATATATCTCAGAAACCTTACAGATCCCCACCCCTAAACCATATATATATATCCTTTTTTTCTTATGATAAGACCCATTAAGTAACACCAACCTGAGGGTCCCCCGGGATGTGCTGAGGACATGCCCCACCCCCTCCACTTCATCAAATGCCATTTATCTCAGAAATTATTCAGATTCCCACCCCTAAACCATATATATTCTTGTTCCTTTTGATAAGACGCATTCAGAGACACCAACCTGGGGGGCCACGGGATGCACAAGGGCTTTGCCCACCCCCCACCAATTCATAACAGGCTCAATATCCCTGAAACCTTACAGATACCCACCCCTAAACCATATATATATTCTTGTTCCTTATGATAAGTTGCATTAAGTGACGCCAACTTGGGGGGTCCCCCATGATGATCTTTGGCCATGTCCGTCCCCCTCCACTTCATAAAAGGCACAATATCACAGAAACCGTACAGTTGGTTGGTTGATTTGAGGTTAAGCGTCCCCGTCAACACTGTAAAGGTCATTTCGGAGACGTTGCTTCCAATTTTGTGGGACTTTTACCCGACATTGAGATGAAATGACATCTCAAGCCCTGCCGCCCAATGAAACCAAAAGGGTTTATAAGCATGGACGGGCCGATTCGCACCGCTTTACCTGGGCAGGCCTAGATCCTCTAAGCGGTTTACCAGTACTCTTGTGCAAGTCGGTTTCAGCTCTGCGTGGAAGCATCATGCAGCCCAATTATTTCTTCAAGCCCCGATGGGCGGGGGCCGGAAACCTTACAGATCCCCTACACTAAACCATACATATATTTGTTCCTTTTGATAAGATTCATTTAGTGACATCAACCTACGGATCACCCAGGGAGTGCCGGGGCTATTCACCTTATTTGCATTATCTGCTGGTTCCTAGTCTGAAGGTTATCAGTGTTGGAAAAGCAGGTAACCAGACCCCCTGACCTTGAAAGGTCAGGGGGGTCTGGTTACCTGTTTTTCCAATATTGACAATGTGCAAGCTGGGAGCCAGCAATTAATGCAAATATGGTGAATGCTTCACCCCTCGACTTTACAAAAGGCCATATATCTGAGAATCTGTTCATGGTCCTATCTCAAAACCATATATATTCATGTTCCTAATGATAAAACACAATCAGTGGCACCAGTATGGGGTCCCACCACCGGGGTGCCACATGCCATACCCCACCTCTTTACTTCATTAAAAGCCATATATCTCAGAAACCGTTATGATACCTACCACTTAATCATATTTATCATATGACGTCGTTGATAAGCAGGGGATAACGTCGTGTAATAAAAATCGTATGACCACACGTGTAATAACACTTTGGCGGGATTAAGTAACGTCATGACGACGTCCATGTCAACCATGCATGTTTGTTGGGAAAAATGTCAAATTTAAAGGCGATAAAATCTAATTGAAAGTGGTCATATGATAAACAGAATTTTACACTCCTGGTCATTTCATATGAAATTTATGAAACTCGCATAAATTCCATTTGGAATGACCACGAGTGTAAGATTCTCTATATATTCTTGCTCCTTATGATAAGACCCATTCATTCACACCAGCATGGGGGAGGGGGGCCCTTTCTGATGGGCCAATGTGCTGGGGCCATGCCCCTCCCCCCCCACACTTCATTAAAGGGCTGCATATCTCGGAGGCCGTTCAGATCCCCACCCTTTAACCATATATATTCTTGGTCCTTATGATAAGACAAATTCAGTGACAACAATCTTGGGCTTTTCTGAGATTGGCCATGCCCCAATTCCCCCACTGCTTATAAAAGGCCTTACATCTCAGGAACCATACATATCCGGCCCCGATAGCTCAGTTGGTAGAGTGTCCGCTCCGGGGACCGGGAGGTCACGGGTTCGATCCCGGGCCGCGACATACCAAAGTCGTTAAGACTGGTACTAGCTGCTCCTTGCTTGGCACTCAGATTTACGGGGTAGAGCTAGGACTGGTCGACCCAGTGTCAGGATAATGTGACTGCGTGTGGCATCATGTAATGTGCCTGGGACATGATACTTCAGTGAGGCAGCACTATAAAAGTGAGCATTGAGCTCCCTGTCGCAACCAGACACCGTCGTGATATGACTGAAAGATTGTTGAAAGCGACGTTAAACCCGAATTCACACACACCAGTGGGGAGTGAACCCCTGAGCTCTGGTGAGCATAGTGGCCCATTGGCCTCTAGTGAGCCCACCTGAGCCGAAGGATCCGGGGAGCTAGTGTGATCGGTCACCGTCCGTCGTCGTCGTCCGCCCGTCCGTCCGTCCATCCACAATCCCTTTAAACGACATCTCTTCCTCAACCACTGAACAGATTTTGACCAAACTTGGCAGAAATGATCTTTGGGTGGACCTCACTCAACGTTGATCAAAGAATTTCATTCCATGCAGAACTCTGGTTGCCATGGCAACAAAAGTGGAAAATAAGAAAAAAAAAACCTTTAAAATCTTCTTGGCTGGAACCAGAAGGACCAGGTCTTTGATATTTGGTATAAAGCTTCATCTAGTGGACCTCTACCAAGATTGTTCAAATTATTGCCCTGGGGCCATTTTTTGCCCCCCCCCCCCCCGCCCCGGAGTCCACTGGTTTTACATAGGCTTATATAGGGAACACCTTTGAAATTTTTCTTGTCAGAAACCAGGAGACTCAGGTCTTTGATATTTGGTATGAAGCTTCATCTAGTGGACCTCTACCAAGATTGTTCAATTTATTGCCCTGGGGCCAAAAATGACACCGCCCCGGGACCGACTGGTTTTACATAGGCTTACATCCGCAACTATTATTGACAGTTATACCTTTGGCGCAAAGGATTAAGCCTTTTACTGTGCGCTGACCTTCTCGGCTGACCTGTACAGAATCTCTTGTTGGAAATAGCAGGCGCTTTAATGGAAAACAATTTTTAAACAAATATAACTTTTTTATGTTTCAATATGACAAACATGTTCCGTTTAAATCTAATTGTCCGTTTAAATTCCTTTAAATCAATATCAAATAAGTGGAACTTTTATTTAATTAGCTGCCGGCATTTTTATTTTCAAATTAATAACCCTTAATCCTTACATGAAGCATACAAAACTGTGTAAAAACAACGACAGTACCCTACTTTAACGGCTAAAAGCTGCACTTTCTGTTGATATTTTAAAAATCACACGTAGCAGACGCAATGTGTTAACAATATTGTGCATTTTGATAGCACTTATAATATTTCAAGATAATATTTAATAACGGCATTTTGTGATTAAATTTGGAGCTTATACAGAAAAGGCTTTATCGTCTACACACGTGTGTAATCCCAAAGCGCGTCATTTTCAATCGACTGTAAAATCAACTCATCTTCGCCTGGGCATCTCCTTGGAATGTAAATCAATCTAAGAATGCGGTGTCTGATCTGGATCTTATTTATTTATTTATTTATTATTAGATTTTGCACATACTTTATACTTACTACGCAAAGTTAAATAAGCATTGCTAGTAATAAGATTTATGATTACATTTGTTTGTTTTGTATGTTTGTATGATTACAGCTGAAAGAAAGAAAGAACGAAAGAAAGAAAGAAAGAAAGGAAAGAAAAAGAAAGAAATGAAAGAAAGAAACCCATGTGAATTCGTCACTAAATTTCTTAAAAGCTATAATTTATATCTTATTCCAATTACTCAGATATAGGCTAATCTGACATTTCGTTCGCACATTGTTTTGCTCGAATACCAGAGGAATGTTTGTTTTACATTACTTTTTTTTATTCTTTTTGAAACATTGTTTGATTATTTAAATGCTATTGTGAATTCAGTCTGGTAAATAATAACAGACACAAAAAAAAAAAAAAAAAAAATAACGTAAAGATGCCATTTATGCCTATATTAATTGTTTTGTAATCATTATAATCTTGGTTGTAATGAACACCTCATTAAAAACTGCTTTATATAGAGAAAACTGGGGTTTACTGTGGTATTATTTTTTTTCATTTCTTCTCCAAAACATAGGTTGTGGGTACTCGTTGGAGCCACCTCAATGAGGCGGTTGTAATTATGTTTTAAGTATTGATGAGTTTACTTTGACAAATAAACTGTTTTATTGATATCAAAAATGCACTATGCCGCACGGATGTATTATCGTAATGTGATTATTATTATTATTATTATTATTATTATTATTATTATTATTATTATTATTATTGCGCCTGCTATAAGCATGGCACGATATAGGCGCCCGGTTTTCCGTCCGTTCGTCCGTTCGTTCGTTCGTCCGTTTGTCAAGGCGTCAACATTTGCGACCACCCTAGCGTTCACCCTGAGGTTCAAGTTTATTTCTCAAGAACTATAAGAGCTTCATTAATGATACTTGGTACAAACTTGTATCTGGGGATGACAACTTACATGCAAGCATCCATATTTGACCTTGACCTACATTTCATTGTTCACTGACTAAGTAAAATATTGCGACCACCCTAGCGTTCACCCTGAGGTTCAAGTTTATTTCTCAAGAACTATTAGAGCTTCATTAATGATACTTGGTACAAACTTGTATCTGGGGATGACAACTTACATGCAAGCATCCATATTTGACCTTGACCTACATTTCATGATTCACTGACTTTGTAAAATATTGCGACCACCCTAGCGTTCACCCTGAGGTTCAAGTTTGTTACTCAAGAACTATAAGAGCTTCATTAATGATACTTGGTACAAACTTGTATCTGGGGATGACAACTTACATGCAAGCATCCATATTTGACCTTGACCTACATTTCATTGTTCACTGACTAAGTAAAATATTGCGACCACCCTAGCGTTCACCCTGAGGTTCAAGTTTATTTCTCAAGAACTATTAGAGCTTCATTAATGATACTTGGTACAAACTTGTATCTGGGGATGACAACTTACATGCAAGCATCCATATTTGACCTTGACCTACATTTCATGATTCACTGACTTTGTAAAATATTGCGACCACCCTAGCGTTCACCCTGAGGTTCAAGTTTGTTACTCAAGAACTATAAGAGCTTCATTAATGATACTTGGTACAAACTTGTATCTGGGGATGACAACTTACATGCAAGCATCCATATTTGACCTTGACCTACATTTCATGGTTCACTGACTTTGAAAAATATTGCGACCACCCTAGCGTTCACCCTAATGGTCAAGTTTATTTCTTAAGAACTATCAGAGCTTTATTAATGATACTTGGTACAAACTTGTATCTGGGTATGGTAACTTAAATGCAAGCATCCATATTTGACATTGACCTATATTTCATGGTTCACTGACTTTGTAAAATGTTGCGACCACCCTAGCGTTCACCCTAATGGTCAAGTTTATTTCTCAAGAACTATAAGAGCTACATTAATGATATTTGGTACAAACTTGTGTCTGTGGATGGCAACTTAAATGCAAGCGTCCATATTTGACATTGACCTACATTTCATGGTTCACCGACATTGTAAAATATTGCAACCACCCTAGCGTTCACCCAAATGGTTAAGTTCATTTCTCAAGAATTATTAGAGCTTAATGATACTTAGTACAAGCTTGCATTTAAGAATGGAAACTTTTGTGCAAGCATCTTTGACCTTGACCTACATATGACTTTGTGCCCCCCACAGGCGCGACATAGCCTTCGGCGGAATTCTTGTTATTATTTTAATTATGTTCATTTATGTATAATTATTAGAAAATTATCTTATTTATTTATTTATTTATTTATTTATTTATTTATTTATTTATTTATTTATTTATTTCAACTTTTAAATGATTTAAGATAAGGTGTGTACCCTTTTTCTGGTGTTCTTTCCATGATGATGTGAAAAAGAATATGCATGTAAACCAAACTTTATATAAAACAGTCGGGTTATCAGGAACCAGTATGATTTTAAACAAAAACATAGGTAGAAAGTACTTGTAAGAACCATATCAATTTGGCGGTTCTGTGCCCATATATGTTTTCAGCTCACTCAAGGGGGGGGGGGGTGGTGGGGGGCATCAGAAGACAATTATCGCTTTTATACCGGCTGCTGACCGTCAAGAAGCATGACGATTAATGGACACGCGCGCAATGTATCTCTTTCCGGAGAGATTAACATTTATCGAATGACTTTATTCATATGCATTAAGTTTTAAGCAGAATAGGTTCTATTTTAGATAATGAGTATCTATAATTATTATTATTATTATTATTATTATTGTTATTATATCTTGGATCAAAAATACATGTTTCTTTTGTTTGTTTGATCTGAGGTTTAACATCCCCATCAACACTGTAAAGGTTATTTTGGAGACGTTGCTTCCAATTTTGTGGGACTTTTACCCGACAATGAGATGAAATGACATCTCAAACCCTGTCGCCCAATGAAACCAACAGGGTTTATAAGCATGGACGGTCCGACTCACACCGCTTTGCCTGGGCAGGCTTAGATCCTCTAAGCGGTTTACCAGTTCTGGTGTGCGTTCGGTTTCAGCTCTGCGTGGAAGCATCATGCAGCCCATATATTTCTTCAAGCCCCGATGGGCGGGGGGGGGGGGGGGGGGCGTGAAATATGCATGTATACTGGGTCAAATTACGAGAATACATCCGTATGACATAGTACCTTCTTATAGGTTGTGGGTTGTGGCCAGAACCGTTGCTTTAAAATTTATTTTAATTGTTTCAACAGACAAATAAGCCCCCGCCCATAGGGGCTTGAAGAAATATATGGGCTGCATGATGCTTCCGCGCAGAGCCGAATCCGGCCCGCACACTAGTACTGGTAAACCGCTTAGTGGATCTAAGCCTGTCCAGGAACCGCGGTGCGAGGTGGACCGTCCATGCTAATAAACCCTATTTGTTTCATTGGGCGACAGGGCTTGAGATGTCATTTCATCTCAATGTCGGGTAAAAGTCCCACGAAATTCGAAGCAACGTCTCCAAAATGACCTTTACAGTGTTGACGGGGACGTTAAACCTCAAATCAAACAAGCAAACAAACAAACAAATCAACAGACAAATACATATTATTCAAGATTTGCAGAACCGTTCTATAGAGTACCCACAACCTTTGTCTTGTACAGAAGAAAAGGTTTGGGATGATTGCTGGAAATGCTTCAATGACAACATACGTCTTTATTTTGTCCCAATCAACACTGTATAGGTCATTTCAATACGAATACTGTAACCAGTACATTTAATGATAGCATATTACTGTACTTCCCGCAAGATTTTTGGCCGGACGCCCGGTACCGGGTGTGCCTCTCAAGGAGGAAACCTCCAACAACAAGAGAGCAATGTCACATGACTTCCTGTGACACTTCAGAATTTTTCTTTGCGGCCATCTTGGTGGATGTGTTTCAGTTTTGTTTACAAACAAATCTCTTTACATCGGCATTATGTCTTGCTTTCTTCTACCATTGGTCGTAGGGAAGTGCTTCCGCTGGATTTTACTGTGTTTTGTGCTACAGTTTTATTCATTATTTGGATTATTTTGGATTAATTTGGACTTAGTGAATTCCTTTCACGTGAGTTCTTTCCATATTATTTTTCTTTGTTATGCCACAAGTGCTGGGTTCTTGTGGTCTCACAAATGACAGTGGATTTCCACTCTTCTTGTCTTGCTTGCTCTAGTGCAGTGTTGACAATAATGTGATATTTGTATAAATTTGTCTCTTGATACTTGGTATTCTGCTATTGGTAGGTGGTCTTATCTTTCCAGGATGCCAAGAAACAAGACAGTATTCTTCGTCATTCTTCGAAGTGTCTAAGAAGGCAAATGATGACGTTTCCAGTCATCTAGGCTCTGGAACAGAGGAAGTCCCTTCAGTTCGAACCGACGACGTTGTGTCAAACGTTCGTTCTGATAAACTTTCATCAGGCCGGGCTGACGACGTTGTGTCAAATGTCCGGTCTGAAAGTCGCCATTCAGGGATAATTCAGTTGGGTGAACTTGAAAACATCCCTTCTCCAGGCAACCAACGACCAGACGAGTTTTCTTCGAGTCATGAGATCTTACCCGGTCATTCCCGGTCGGTAAATCAAGACGTTCATAAAGGCTCTGGGGATGAGGTTTCCGGTCTCCTGAACTGTTCTGGTCAGACAGCTGTTTTCCGGGCACTTCCGGGTCACACTAATTACCGGGTGTCCGGAAATTCATTGACCCGGTCCGGTCGATGTCTAGGACCGGGATCCCGGTCTGGACTGGGTGTCTCAATATCCCAGTCCGGTCAAAATAAGAAAGACCACCGGGACAAAAGAAGAAGGGTTTCATCTTCTATTTAAGACTCAGATGAATCTTTTTCTTCAAGGTATCATTTGAATCTAGTTCTTCTGTGTCTCGTTCCAAGGATAGACATAGGAGACATTCCTAGAGGAAGAAGTCTCATCGCTATAGGTCTCACTCTAGAGATTCGTATAGTGGGAGAGAAGTAGATATCATTCTAGGTCTCATTCACATGTAGGAAAGAGATCCAGACGTCCTCATCACACTAAAGGTTGAAAACGGTCTCATGTAAACCGCCGATAGTCTAGCAGATCTTCCTCCATGCAAGGAAAAAAGAGACGAAATTCTTGTTCTCTT
This sequence comes from Lucinisca nassula, assembly GCA_963580285.1. Classification (NCBI taxonomy): domain Eukaryota; kingdom Metazoa; phylum Mollusca; class Bivalvia; order Lucinida; family Lucinidae; genus Lucinisca; species Lucinisca nassula. Next base: position 175,021 of record CAUZLF010000005.1, read on the forward strand.
TCTTCTGAGAGGGATATTATTCAGAACGTTATTTCAGGGACAGTAACTGATAATGAATTTGAAGGGGAAGTGTTACCTCTCCGACAGGAAGTCCGTTCACGCTAACTCGACTAGAGTTAAGAACAAAACTTCTTCTCTTAAGTTTTCTGAAAGCTGTTCTGTTATTTCTGATGATGAGGATGAGGAAAAAATTTTCTTATGCAGAGACTTTTGAAGAGGTCTTCAGATTTCTTCCAATCTCTATTTGTCCACGGAAGAATGAGTATTCGACTCCTTCAAAACCTAGACCGGGTATTTGACTTACTTAATCCTTCTGTGAATTAAGAGTCTTCAACTTTACCCCAATTTCAGTTGGCAAAAGATATTCTTAATCTTGTTCAGTCACATGTTACTGACAAGGTTAAATTGGAGCCTTGTTGGGCGGCACCCATTAACCTAGAGAAGGAGCTTGGTACTCATATGAAGTTTTACAAACTTCATAATGAACAATTTCCTTCAAGTGTTCCAAAAATAGACAAAGATGCATCGAAGCTGGATTTGTCTTCTTCTGGAACTGTCAGTGTTTCAACCAAGTTTCTTGAAACGATGGAATGTCATGCAAGGAGCGTTATATCCATCAATTCTTATGCAGACTTTTTTGCAACTTCAGCGTTTAGTGCCATGCAATCTGAAGATATGGACACTAATATGCTTCTTAGATTAGTAGAGGCATTTGTCAATTGTCTCAAACAGTCTACAAATTTATCAGTGCTTATGGCAGTGTAACTTCTGTTTTGTAGGAGGGAGTTGGCCATTTCTGGGTCTAAGAGTCTCACATATGCTTCCAATGACAGTTTGAGATCTATACCTTTTTCTGCAGATACCCTTTTGTGGTAAAATCACAGAAATTCAAAAGGCTTATTCAGAAACGCATCAACAGGAACTTATTGCGGAATCGGTCTTGAAACCTAGCACTTCGCAATCTCAAACATTTTCTTTCAGAACTCTACAGAGTACTTTAAAGAAACAAGATCCTAAAAAGGTTTCTCCCATCCATTCCCCCTAGACAGGGACCAGTCTGGAGTGAAAGGGGTGGTTCTAGTTTTTTCATGGCGGAGACAGGCGAGAAGGTGCCAGTCGGTCTCCCCCCGTAAAGAATCCTCCTCTGATAGGAAACACTGAAATTTGCTCTCCTCTACCGGTAGGACAATGGGTCCTTTCTGTCGTAAGCCATGGCTACAAGATTCCGTTGGACAGAAAACCAATACTTTCCCCATTCCCACAGTTCTTCAAGCAGTCAGAAAGTCTCGCTCTAGAAGAACAGGTTCAGGAACTCTTACAAAGAGGGCAGTGGAGAGTATAAATCCGAAAGATCCCGGTTTTTACTCACAAATTTTCTTGGTTCCAAAAGAACGGAAAATTAAGACTCATAATCGATCTGTCAAGACTGAACAAGTTCTTGACTTTTCAGTTATTCAGTGTGGAAACAGTAAACAAGGTCACGACTGCGATTTATCCAAACGATTGGGCAATATCGCTGGATCTGACAGTCTCATACCTGCACATACCAATCTATGTGTCGTTCTCGGAAGTATCTCCGGTTTTTGTCTGAAGGGTCGAGTGTTTCAATTCATAGCTCTCCTTTTTGGACTTGCAACGAGTTCTTCAGTCTTTACTCGGTTGATGGTTGCCATAGCAACATATCTACGAGTTCGTGCAATCATTCTTCTACCTTATCGGGACGACTGTCTTGTCAGGAATCAGTGTCGTCTCTATCTGATCAAGGACCAGAAGTTTACTCTCAGATTGATCACATCTCCAGGCTTCATCATCAATCAAGAGAAGTCGGAACTACTTCCATCCCATAACTTCTTTTTCATAGGGATGGAATTTGTCACCCAAGACAATATTGTGAAAGTCCCTTGGGACATAGTTCTAGGTATTTTACACCTAGTATCGTGTTTTCTGAAACAAGCTGTTGTCACAACAAGAATGTTTCTTTCCCTTTTGGGGAAATTGAGTGCATCTGCTCAGTTTGTGGTTTTAGGCAGACTGCATCTTCGTCCCCTTCAGATGGCATTGTTCGCCCAATGGAAACCACATTTGTTTCCACTGGAACACAATTTGTGGTCATAGATCAAATGAAAAATCATCAGAAATGGTGGTTTGACAGGAAGAGATTTAATATTCAGGGGTTGTTCTAAAACAACTTCCTCCAGTGCTCACAGCCTTCACAGATGCGAGTTGTTCAGGCTGGGGTGCAAACTTGGAACCGGAAGGACTCATGTGTCATGAAGTCTGGCAACATATCAACTTTCTAGGATGAAGGCCATTCTTCTAGCTCTCAAAAAGTGTCAACACATTCTGTCCAATTTGTCAGTGATGATAGCCACAGACAATTCGTCTTCTGTTGTGCTTACATCCAACACGAGGGCGGTACCCACTCTCCAACCTTATGCATGGAGGTATTGGAGACCCATCTTTGGTGTCACGAGAGAGCAATTTCTCTCAGAGTCCGGCACATACCCGAGAAAAGACAGATTCTCGAGGATGTCCAATTCGTTATCCACAGAATGGTCCCTGAATCAGTCAGTTTGCAATGCAATTTTCTGATGACAGGACACTCCAACATCAATCTATTTGCAACACGTCTGAACAACAGACTTCTGTTGTATGTGTCCCCAGTTCCGGACAGCAATGCGCTAGCGATAGATGCTATGTCCATTAATTGGGACAGGATTCACGCATATGCGTTTCCTCCCTTTCACATCATTCTAGTAATTCTATCAAGACTCGCATACACCGGTGCTAGATTGTGCTAATTGATCCTTTTTGGCCTCAGAGAACTTGGTTCCCGGAGTTGCTCCATCTGTCAGTAGCTCGTCCTAATTCTCTTCCAATAATTCCCGGTTTGTTAACTCAAAACCGGAAGGATCGTGATTTCTCCTCAAAATCCCCAGTCTCTGTCGTTCTCGCCTGGATCTTATCAAACGATCCATTACAGATAGAAATTTTCGGGAAAAGTTGCCGATCACGTTTCTAAAGCAAGAAGACCTTCTACAGGAAGGTGTATGAGACCTTCTACAGGAAGGTGTACGAGACCTTCTACAGGAAGGTGTATGAGACCTTCTACAGGAAGGTATATGGGACAAAATGGGGCGTATTTACCAGTTGGTGTCGTAAAAGGAAAATTACTCCTGACAAGGCCTCTGCTTCAAATGTAGCACACTTCTTACTCTACCAATTTGAAGTTAAAATTGTCAAATCAGTACTGTGAAAGGCTATAGAGCTATGATTTCTAATACTTTAAAGTTCAAGTCTGGCACAAATGTTGGGTCTGACCCTATCATTTCTGAACTTATAAAGCTCTTGAATTACAGACACCAGTACTGTTTCCTTAATGGGACTTAACCTGCGTTCTTTATTCTTTATGTAAAGAACCATTTGAACCTTTACATAAGGCTTCCTTATTAAATCTCACACCGAAGACTGTGTTCTTACTAGCTATGACTACAGCGAGCAGAGTTTGTGAGATTCATGCATTCTCGGTTGACTCAGAACATATCAGATTCAACAGTGAGACAGTTCTGTCTCTTTCAGAACTAAGCCAGGTTTTCTACCTTAAACCAATTACCATCTAAATGTCCAGATGATTTTTTGGTTCCAAATTTTGCTAAATCTGTAAATAAGAAAAGACAACAGGTTCTTTTGTCCTATTAGAGCGCTTAAATGTTATGTCAAACAGACAGAACCTTTAAGAAAGGGCAGGAAAAGTGTCTTTCTTCCTATCAAAAGAGACCATGATATTAACAAGGGTTCTATCTCTGGATGGATCTCTTCTGTAATAAGATTAGCTTACAAGTTTTATCTAAGAGAAAATTAAGTTTGCTAAACATTAGAGCTCATGAAGTTTGGGCATTAGCAACTTCTTGGGCGTATTTTAGTAAAATACCTCTTGAAGAGGTAATCAGAGCTGCTGTTTGGTCAAACCTATCTGTGTTTGCAAAGTTCTATATCAGAGATCACCGAAAACAGTCTCAGAATCTTCTGCTTTTGGGTCCTGTGGTCACAGCCCAAAAAGTGGTGGGGGGTAGACGTCGGTTCTTCCAGTCACAGCTGCTTACCAGGATCATTCCTATCTGATGCCTGGACCATAACCGTAAACAGGTGATTGGATAGTGTCTGATGCCATGGATATTCAGAGATTGAAATGGTGGAAATTTAGGAAAATTTTTCCTTTAAATTTCTTTTAACCATTATTTTCTAAGTTTAATTAAGAGCAATCTCTGAAGTGGCCCAACGCTTCGGTACGGGTGTTTTCTTGTGGGAGAATTTCCATCCCACCAACCTTTATTCTGCTATCATTGAATGTACTGGTTACAGTATTCGTATTGAAATTTAATTTTTTAAATTAAAATTCGTTTCAATAGAATACTTACCAGTACATTCAATAAGAATGCCCGCCTCCCTGGTTCCCCTCCAATTCTTATATTCCGTTTATTTTGGAAAAATTCTGAAGTGTCACAGGAAGTCATGTGACATTGCTCTCTTGTTGTTGGAGGTTTCCTCCTTGAGAGGCACACCCGGTACCGGGCGTCCGGCCAAAAATCTTGCGGGAAGTACAGTAATATGCTATCATTGAATGTACTGGTAAGTATTCTATTGAAACGAATTTTAATTTAAAAAAATAAATTTTGGAGACGTTGCTTCAAATTTTGTGGGACTTTTACCCGACATGGAGATGAAATGACATCTCAAGCCCTGCCACCCAATTACACTAATAGGGTTTATGTGCATGAACGATCCAACTCGCATAGATAGATAGATAGATAGATAGATAGATAGATAGATAGATAGATAGATAGATAGATAGATAGATTATTCTGTCAACCTGTCCGCATGAAACTCGGTAATTGCTTTAAAATGTGCGACCAGTAAAATGTCTTGGAAAACCTTTTTCTCTCTAAATCTTCAGAAAAGCATTGTCTATATTCTTTAATTTTTTTTGCATACAACTCGATTTGACAACAATATCTATGCCTGCGGCTTAAAACAATTTAATAAAAAGAATGTTGTAAATAAATATATTATCTATATGCACGGCCAGTATTGTGGCAAAAAACAACAACAATAACAAACTAGAGCGCGCAGTCGATGGCAAGCCATCGCAAATCCCCACGTTTTCTCAACAGTAGGTCAAATTTGACCTTTTGACCCCTCCCCAGGGCCCCTGGGGGCGGGGACAAAAAAAAAATGTGCTCTTGCGCAAGCCATTCATGTAAGCAACTCGCATACCAAATTTGGTTGAATTCCGGCTAACGGTTTAGGAGGAGATAACCGGACAGACAGACGGACAGACAGACAGACGGACGGACGGAGGCGATAACAATATCCCCACTTTTTTCGTTGAAAAACGTGGGGATAAAAAGTAATATTCAGCATTTCAGCAGCCTCACTGAGGCGGTTGGTTCTAACTAGTACCCACAACCTATGTCTTGGTGCAGAAATACAGAAAATTATGTATACCACCGAAGCCCCACTTTTCTCTATACACAGTGGGGTTAGAGGGTTTTCATTACACGGACTTGCTATCGTAATGATAGATCGGTGATTCTTTTTAGCAAGAAGTATAGTCTCGGATGAGACCCTGAGTCTTAATTGGCCATTTACCTGAATTATTTTTATTAACCGTCGCTAGGTTTATGATATTACTTTTTAAATACAACTACAGGTCAAGTTGCCACTTACGGGTCTAGTTACTATTGTGTTATTAGTGCAAAGATTAACGGCGCGCGTCACGATACTTGGTGATAATTCGATTATCGACAGGTAGTCGGAAGTGTGCTTACTCAATGTATTGATCGATAAACAATCCATCATGAACGTATATATTGACGAGCGTCATCTACCTGAGCAGAAAGAAAGAGCTCATATGATGAAGTTATCGTCAAAGATGTATCCCTGTTAAAAAATGAAGAAAGATTTACTCGTTTTGCACGAAAAAAATATGGAAGAGGAACATATAAACTAGCTAACAGACATTTGCGGCAGAGGCCGCCACAAACACCTCTTCACGGGGAAAGGGAATAATATAGGAGGTTTTTTCGTGACGTACTTCCGGTTCTAAAAATAGAACGGGAAAAGCCCTGGCCGTCAACTGTCCTATTGCTTCAAGGCAGTGTGACAGATAAAATGTTAATTACAGCGTAAAACAGTGGAATTGTTTTAAAGTTTTGACGAATTCTAATGAAAGATAATGAGAGAAACACTGATATGTTGCCAGGTGTGAAATTTCGCATTACGAAAACATGCATTATAAATTTTTCAGCCAAAAATGGAAATGTTAAGATTGTGATAATTTTCTTTCTTTTCTTTTTTTTTTTTTTTTTTGCTCAAAAATAGATTGCGGGGACTCGATAGAACCGCCTCTATCGAGTACCCACAATCTACCTTTTTGAACAGAAATAAGAAAAAATAATATTTACCCCTGTAAACCCCGTTTCACTATAAAAAGGGAGGATTTAGAGGGTAAAATTGGCATTGGCGTGTTTTCATGAAGGCAAATCCCAAGTGTTATTTTCTTAGTTAACTGCTCTCAAAGATATATTGTACGTACGACCCAACAGGGTCCTCTCTCTCTGTGTCTCTCTCTGTCTCTCTCTGTCTCTCTCTCTCTCTCTCTCTGTGAGTGCCATGGCCTACATGTTGCTCTCTCTCTCTCTCTCTCTCTCTCTCTCTCTCTCTCAGCGTACAAGCAATTAGCTAGCGTAGGTAAATGTAAATAAATAACTTCATGTGAACTGACATGTAACGTGTCAACAACGTCGTGTCTACATCAAACCAACACCAAAGCGATGCATTGAACTTGACTTTGCAACGTCGATGAAACGTCAGAATGTCGCGTTGGCGATAATACGGCGCTTAATAAAATGTCATTTGCCCAGTGATCGGACCCATCAAGACTCAGTGGGATTGGAACATTAAATTCAAAACATGCATAGAACACCCTTTCAGTGCATGAGAATGAAACACTCCTTCGCAAGTGCAAGATTTTACAGTAAAATCTGGTAGATTTGTAGACTTGTTCAACCTTCCCAGCCCCTACATTAATCCATTTGGTACCGGAAACCCCAAAAGGGGTAGCTGGCAAACAGTGCAGGCCCAGATCAGATGTAGCAGAACGCAGCGTCTGATCAAGGCCTACACTATTTGCAAAAAGTTTATCCATTTTTCCAAATAAATTTTGAAGAAAAAAAAAACAAAAAAACGCTGGAATCTTCAATTTATTAAAACTGCACATACATGTAGACAGATCGCTGGGCATTTTTCTAACTGCACTTCTAGACAGATCGTTGAACTGTTTTCTTTTTAAATTACACAGTTTTCCCAGAGAGAGAGAGAGAGAGAGAGAGAGAGAGAGAGAGAGAGAGAGAGAGAGAGATCAAAGTTCTGTCCGTATGTGATAGCTATACTTGCATAGCGAATAAAACGAAAAGTTACGTAAAAACTTATTTTGTAAGTAAGCTTTCGACAATTAAAAACGGATCCCGGATAAATGAACTTCATTATTAATAATAGCGAAATATCATTCTTTCCTTCTCGAAGAATTATTTCAATGTAAACGGGCATAATTTCTCACAAAATGGCTGAATATTGTTAGCATTTATAGTTCCGCCAATACATTTGAATAGAGATGGCCGTTTCAATTGACGGCCAGTGCTTTGCGCATGCGCAAGAATGACGTCATAAACGGAATTCCTAAAACCTCCTAATAGGAGGTTTTTTCGTGACGTACTTCCGGTTCTAAAAATAGAACGGGAAAAGCCCTGGCCGTCAACTGTCCTATTGCTTCAAGGCAGTGTGACAGATAAAATGTTAATTACAGCGTAAAACAGTGGAATTGTTTTAAAGTTTTGACGAATTCTAATGAAAGATAATGAGAGAAACACTGATATGTTGCCAGGTGTGAAATTTCGCATTACGAAAACATGCATTATAAATTTTTCAGCCAAAAATGGAAATGTTAAGATTGTGATAATTTTCTTTCTTTTCTTTTTTTTTTTTTTTTTTGCTCAAAAATAGATTGCGGGGACTCGATAGAACCGCCTCTATCGAGTACCCACAATCTACCTTTTTGAACAGAAATAAGAAAAAATAATATTTACCCCTGTAAACCCCGTTTCACTATAAAAAGGGAGGATTTAGAGGGTAAAATTGGCATTGGCGTGTTTTCATGAAGGCAAATCCCAAGTGTTATTTTCTTAGTTAACTGCTCTCAAAGATATATTGTACGTACGACCCAACAGGGTCCTCTCTCTCTGTGTCTCTCTCTGTCTCTCTCTGTCTCTCTCTCTCTCTCTCTCTGTGAGTGCCATGGCCTACATGTTGCTCTCTCTCTCTCTCTCTCTCTCTCTCTCTCTCTCTCTCTCAGCGTACAAGCAATTAGCTAGCGTAGGTAAATGTAAATAAATAACTTCATGTGAACTGACATGTAACGTGTCAACAACGTCGTGTCTACATCAAACCAACACCAAAGCGATGCATTGAACTTGACTTTGCAACGTCGATGAAACGTCAGAATGTCGCGTTGGCGATAATACGGCGCTTAATAAAATGTCATTTGCCCAGTGATCGGACCCATCAAGACTCAGTGGGATTGGAACATTAAATTCAAAACATGCATAGAACACCCTTTCAGTGCATGAGAATGAAACACTCCTTCGCAAGTGCAAGATTTTACAGTAAAATCTGGTAGATTTGTAGACTTGTTCAACCTTCCCAGCCCCTACATTAATCCATTTGGTACCGGAAACCCCAAAAGGGGTAGCTGGCAAACAGTGCAGGCCCAGATCAGATGTAGCAGAACGCAGCGTCTGATCAAGGCCTACACTATTTGCAAAAAGTTTATCCATTTTTCCAAATAAATTTTGAAGAAAAAAAAAACAAAAAAACGCTGGAATCTTCAATTTATTAAAACTGCACATACATGTAGACAGATCGCTGGGCATTTTTCTAACTGCACTTCTAGACAGATCGTTGAACTGTTTTCTTTTTAAATTACACAGTTTTCCCAAGAGAGAGAGAGAGAGAGAGAGAGAGAGAGAGAGAGAGAGAGATCAAAGTTCTGTCCGTATGTGATAGCTATACTTGCATAGCGAATAAAACGAAAAGTTACGTAAAAACTTATTTTGTAAGTAAGCTTTCGACAATTAAAAACGGATCCCGGATAAATGAACTTCATTATTAATAATAGCGAAATATCATTCTTTCCTTCTCGAAGAATTATTTCAATGTAAACGGGCATAATTTCTCACAAAATGGCTGAATATTGTTAGCATTTATAGTTCCGCCAATACATTTGAATAGAGATGGCCGTTTCAATTGACGGCCAGTGCTTTGCGCATGCGCAAGAATGACGTCATAAACGGAATTCCTAAAACCTCCTAATAGGAGGTTTTTTCGTGACGTACTTCCGGTTCTAAAAATAGAACGGGAAAAGCCCTGGCCGTCAACTGTCCTATTGCTTCAAGGCAGTGTGACAGATAAAATGTTAATTACAGCGTAAAACAGTGGAATTGTTTTAAAGTTTTGACGAATTCTAATGAAAGATAATGAGAGAAACACTGATATGTTGCCAGGTGTGAAATTTCGCATTACGAAAACATGCATTATAAATTTTTCAGCCAAAAATGGAAATGTTAAGATTGTGATAATTTTCTTTCTTTTCTTTTTTTTTTTTTTTTTTTGCTCAAAAATAGATTGCGGGGACTCGATAGAACCGCCTCTATCGAGTACCCACAATCTACCTTTTTGAACAGAAATAAGAAAAAATAATATTTACCCCTGTAAACCCCGTTTCACTATAAAAAGGGAGGATTTAGAGGGTAAAATTGGCATTGGCGTGTTTTCATGAAGGCAAATCCCAAGTGTTATTTTCTTAGTTAACTGCTCTCAAAGATATATTGTACGTACGACCCAACAGGGTCCTCTCTCTGTGTGTCTCTCTCTGTCTCTCTCTGTCTCTCTCTCTCTCTCTCTCTCTCTGTGAGTGCCATGGCCTACATGTTGCTCTCTCTCTCTCTCTCTCTCTCTCTCTCTCTCTCTCTCTCTCTCTCTCTCTCTCTCTCTCTTCTCTCTCTCTCTCTCAGCGTACAAGCAATTAGCTAGCGTAGGTAAATGTAAATAAATAACTTCATGTGAACTGACATGTAACGTGTCAACAACGTCGTGTCTACATCAAACCAACACCAAAGCGATGCATTGAACTTGACTTTGCAACGTCGATGAAACGTCAGAATGTCGCGTTGGCGATAATACGGCGCTTAATAAAATGTCATTTGCCCAGTGATCGGACCCATCAAGACTCAGTGGGATTGGAACATTAAATTCAAAACATGCATAGAACACCCTTTCAGTGCATGAGAATGAAACACTCCTTCGCAAGTGCAAGATTTTACAGTAAAATCTGGTAGATTTGTAGACTTGTTCAACCTTCCCAGCCCCTACATTAATCCATTTGGTACCGGAAACCCCAAAAGGGGTAGCTGGCAAACAGCGCAGGCCCAGATCAGATGTAGCAGAACGCAGCGTCTGATCAAGGCCTACACTATTTGCAAAAAGTTTATCCATTTTTCCAAATAAATTTTGAAGAAAAAAAAAACAAAAAAACGCTGGAATCTTCAATTTATTAAAACTGCACATACATGTAGACAGATCGCTGGGCATTTTTCTAACTGCACTTCTAGACAGATCGTTGAACTGTTTTCTTTTTAAATTACACAGTTTTCCCAAGAGAGAGAGAGAGAGAGAGAGAGAGAGAGAGAGAGAGAGAGAGATCAAAGTTCTGTCCGTATGTGATAGCTATACTTGCATAGCGAATAAAACGAAAAGTTACGTAAAAACTTATTTTGTAAGTAAGCTTTCGACAATTAAAAACGGATCCCGGATAAATGAACTTCATTATTAATAATAGCGAAATATCATTCTTTCCTTCTCGAAGAATTATTTCAATGTAAACGGGCATAATTTCTCACAAAATGGCTGAATATTGTTAGCATTTATAGTTCCGCCAATACATTTGAATAGAGATGGCCGTTTCAATTGACGGCCAATGCTTTGCGCATGCGCAAGAATGACGTCATAAACGGAATTCCTAAAACCTCCTATAGTATTCTTATTGCTTGTTGCTAGTTTATAATATAGACTGTGGGACCTCATTAGAATCGCCTCGACGAGGCGTTCTTATGAGTGCTCAAACTCTGTGTTATCAGCATAAATGAGAAATAACAATATTTCATTTGTATATTTCAAATAAATAAATACATACGAGGGTAGGCTGAAAAGTTCTGAGCCTGACCAAGAGGCAGGCATCGAACAGCCATGAAAGTTTGTATTTATTAAATCCAAACCTTTATTACTTGATTTGACTCAAATGAGTTCAAGTTTACCTGCAATAACGTAGAAATTCTAGACTTTGAAAATTGATACTAGCACGTTTTTGAGAAAATGGACAAAATCCAGTCCCTACACAACTGGAGGCGCCCTGTGTAGGGAGAACCATCCCCATCGATCGATCGGCGATTATTGTGTCAAGACAGATTTATCCACATTAAAATCAGTTAGAGTATCTCCTTTGCATGTTTACGCTTACAAGTCAGACTCAAGGTTCTCGTCTTAATTAACGGATACATTACGAAAACACGACTATAAAATTATATTGTAAGTTTAACCACCAAACAATGAAAATTTTCAGATGAAAAATTGTGGTATTTTTTCATATTTCTGCTCAAAACATAGATTGTGGGTGCTCGTTAGAACCGCCTCGACCAAGCGGTTCTGTCGAGTGCACAAAATCTATGTTTTTGAGCAGAAATAAGAAAAATAATTTATACCTCTCCAAACCCCAGTTTTACTTTATGAAAGTGGGGTTTAAGGGGGTCAAATTTATATCGCCATGCTTTCGTGATGTAGCTCGATATAACAGTTAGTTCACAGGCCGGTACGTAAACCTTGCAGACAACAATGGAAAATATATACCATTATATAACTGCTTTAAAATATGCGACCACTAATATGTCTGGAAAACTTTTAATTCGAAATCTTCAGCAAAGCACTATCTGTATTTTTGGCATACAACTCGATACTCGATATTACAACAATATTAATGGTTGTGGCGTTAAACAAATTTAATAATTATTATAATGATATTAATCAAGTAATTTCGTATTGGCCCAGGTACAGGTCCGAGGTCTGCTGCATTCGCCCGAGGCCGAAGGCCGAGGGCTAATGCAGCTGACCTAGGACCTGTAACCGGGTCAATGCGAAATTACTTGATCAATGACAATTTTATTAATTGACACAATTAAAAAATCATGATTATTGATTTTTTGACCTCACTTGACCTCAGTTAATATTGGTTGACCTGGTGTTAATACGGATGACCTCCGATCAATACAGGATAGTCAATTAATAATAAATGTTATAAATAAATATATTATCAGTTTGCACGGCCAGTATTGTGGCCCAAAACAACAAAATAAAGTAACATTCAGCATTTCAACAGATCAGCGTTTCTGCTGATCCGCAGCCTGCTAAATTCAGGTTTTCAGCGTTTTAGACAGACCCCATTAAGATAGCATATCCGCGTGACATAGTGTTTTTTTTTTTTTTTTTTTTTTTTTTTTTTGTAGCTCCAAAATGGCAATTTATATCTCAAAAACGGTTGTCTATTATGTCTTGGTGCAGGTATTAGAAATTGGTATAGCTTGTAAATCCAAGTTTTCTTATTATAAAGTGGAGTGTTCATAACACAAACCTTTTAACATTTTGCGTTCCTATACAAATTAATAATATATAACAAAATTTTCTTTTACTTATACGCCAATCATAGGTCGTGGTGCTCGTTAGAACCACCTCATCAACGAGTTCTCACAACCTAGGTCTTGGAGCAGAAAATAGAAAATGTAAATCCCTTTAAACCCCGGTTTTCTCTGTTAAAGTAGGATTTTAAGGGGTTTTCATTACATGGACTTGTGAATATGTGGCATTTCTTAACAATGTCATTTAAAATAATTCAACTGACACCCATAAACTATTAAGTTTTTTTTTCTTCTTTTTTTTCTAATATATAAAGTAGAATATTTCATTCCAGCACACAAAAAGATAGGATTTTTGAGAACCAATAATATTTTGTGTTAAGCACAAAAAGGCTCACTTTTAAAAAAGTAATTTTCTCGCTCGTTAAGACTTTAGCAACGACAGAACAGAACAGAACTTTATTTCAAGATAAACTCAGGCCATACCAAAACAGTCAGGCGGAAATTAACTAGACACCAATTGACATGAGCGATTCTCATCCAGTATCCCCCGGGGTCATAAAAGCGAAACTGATTTCACACACAGCCGGCTTATAACACAGTTGGGATTACACAGCAGGTACATATTATAGGCCTCAGTCAAAGGGAGACAATCCAATATTGACTTGTAGTGTTTCTATATCAGGGAACAGCTGAAAAGATTAAGTTCCAGATAAAGTTGGCCATGATATAGGAGCTTTTTTCGTGACGTACTTCCGGTTCTAAAAATAGAAGCCCTGGCCGTCATCTGTCCTATTGCTTCAAAGGTAGTGGGACAGATAGTGTTAATTACAGCGTGAAACGGTGGAATTCTTTTAAACTTTTGGCGAAATCTATTGTAAGATAATGGGAGAATCACCGATATGCTGGAAGATGTGAAAATTCGCATTACGAAAACGATATCATATATTGTACATACGACCCACAGGGTCTCTCTCTCTCTCTCTCTCTCTCTCTCTCTCTCTCTCTCTCTCTCTCTCTCTCTCTCTCTCTCTCTCTCTCTCTCTCTCTCTCTCTCTCTCTGTCTCTGTCGCTCTCTCTCTCTCTCTTAGCGCACCAACAATTAGCGAGCGCAGGTAAATGTAAATTACAGTTTGCCGTTAAAAACGCCACGTCAAACGACATGTAGCGTGTCAACAACGTCGTGTCTACATCAAACCAACTTCAAAGTGATGCACTGAATTTGACTTTGCAACGTTGATGAAACGTCAGAACGTTGCAATGGCGATAATACGGCGTTGCTTAATAAAATGTCATTTGCCCAGTGCTCGGACCCATCAAGACCCAGTGGGATTGGAATATTACATTCAAAACAAACGTAGAACACCCTTTCAGTGCATGAGAACGAAACACTCCTTCGCCAGGGCAAGATTTAACAGTAAATTTTGGCAGATTTGCAGATTGGTTCAACCTGTCCATGGCCTACATTACTCCATTTGGTACCGGAAACCCCAAATGGGGTAAGTGGCAAACAGTGCAGGCCCAGATCAGACGCCGCAGAACGCGGCGTCTGATCAGGGCCCACACTGTTTGGAAAAAAGTTTGGCAATTTCCCAAATAAATTTTGAAGAAAACACAACCTGACAACCCTAAATTTTGAAATGGACTCCTGTTATATATAAGGAGGAAGATTCCATTTGGTACAAAAAGGGTTAAGGGTTTCTTGGATACAGGGATCAGTTAAACCCCTCTCTCATCTCAAAGGTCACGTGACACTGAAGTGAGTTGGAGTGGTTGTCGACGGCATGACGTCGAGCCAACGTTGACTCGACGCCCGTCTGTCAGTCCACTCGGTGTTTTTTCGACTGTCAGTATGTTTATTTGTCTGTCTAACTGTCCGTCCGTTCGTTTGTTATTCAGTCATTCAGTCAGTCGGTCTGTCTGTCTACTGTCGGTTTGTCAGTCAAACCTCTCTCTCTCTCTCTCTCTCTCTCTCTCTCTCTCTCTCTCTCTCTCTCTCTCTCTCTCTCTCTCTCTCTCTCTCTCTCATTCCAACGGTCATGTGATATTGAAGTGAATTGGAGTGGGTGTCAACGGCATGACGTCGAACCAACGATGACTCGACGCCCCTCCGTCAGTCCACCCATTAGTTTATTTAGAATGTCATTATGTTTATTTGTCTGTTTAAATGTCGATCCGTTTGTCTGTTAGTCAATTTGTTTGCCTGTCCGTCTGTCTGTCTGTTTGTTTGTTCATATCACTCAAATGTAACGTAAATCAGTTTGTTTTAGAAGATGATATTTATAAGCCCGAGACTTACTGTCAGATCGTATTTGTCAGTGCCATAGTATTTAATTTTACATGATGTTTGCTAGAAATAAAATATTGTTTAAACCAAAACAAACGTAGCCTGTTCACAGGAATCTTCAATTTATTAACATTGCACATGTTGACAGATCGCTGAACTTTTTTAACTGCACTTCTAGACAGATCGTTGGATTCTACATGTAGACAGACCGTTTGACAGTTTTCTCAGTAGATAGATAGATAGATAGAGAGAGAGAGAGAGAGAGAGAGAGAGAGAGAGAGAGAGAGAGAGAGAGAGAGAGAGAGAGAGAGAGATAGTTAGATAGATCTAAGTTCTAAGTTCTTCTCGAGGCATTATTTCAATGTAAACGGGAATATTTTCTCTCAAAATGTCTAAGTATTGTTAGCATTTTAAGTTCCGCCAATACATTTGAATAGCGATGGCCGTTTTAATTGACGGCCAGTGCTTTGCGCATGCGCAAGAATGACGTCATAAACGGAATTCCTAAAACCTCCTATAGGGAAAACCTTTAAAAAATTCTTGTCTGGAACCAGAAGGCCCAGGTCTTTGATATTTGGTATGAAGCTTCATCTAGTGGACCCTTACCAAGATTGTTCAAATTATTGCCCTGGGCTCAAAAATGGCCCCGTCCCGGGGCCCACTGGTTTTACATAGGCTTATATAGTAAAAACCTTTAAAAATCTTCTTGTCTGGAACCAGAAGACCCAGGTCTTTGATATTTGGTATGAAGCTTCATCTAGTGGACCTCTACCAACATGTCCAAATTATTGCCCTGGGACCAAAAATGGCCCCGCCCCGGGGCCCACTGGTTTTACATAGGCTTATATTCACCTTATTTGCATTATCTGCTGGTTCCTAGTCTGAAGGTTATCAGAGTTGGAAAAACAGGTAACCAGACCCCACTGACCTTGAAAGGTCAGGGGGTCTGGTTACCTGTTTTTCCAATATTGACAATGTGCAAGCTGGGAGCCAGCAAATAATGCAAATATGGTGAATAGGGAAAACCTTTAAAATCTTCTTGTCGTGAACCAGAAGGCCCGGGTCTTTGATATTTGGTATGAAGCTACATCTAGTGGACCTCTAACATGATTGTTTAAATTATTGCCCTGGGGCCAAAAATGACCCCGCCCCGGGGCCCACTGGTTTGATAGGGAAAACCTTTAAAATCTTGTCTGGAACCAGAAGGCCCAGGTCTTTGATATTAGTTTGCAAGATGAAAGCCTACACAGTAATTATGTATTTACGGTAGGGATATTTAACCTGCACAGGGGATGATTCTCCCTGCACAGGGGGGCCTCGAGTTAACGTCCCGATCCGAAGGACAGTGCACTTTATGACATTCATCCCTGCAAATGATGCCAATAGAGCGTTTTCGGACACCGAAATTTTATCGCCGCTGCCGGGGATCCAACCCGGGACCTCTAGCATTAGAGGCAAGTGCACTAAAGACTGAGCTATCATGCTCTCTTCCTAGCCGTGGAAGTAGAGGATTTGATTATTAATTTCTGGGATCTATTACGAAGGTAATCTCCAACCCAGTTAAGCAATCGACCATTTATGTCATGCTGTGTTTCAGTTTGAAAATTAGGCCTTCATGCCAAACCCTGTCGAATGCCTTAGACACTTCACAAAATATCATACACGAAAATTGATTATTATCGAAGGTTTGACAGATATGCTGATATATATCTACAAGTTGATAAGTAGTGGAGTGATTCGGTCGAAAGCCAAATTGGTATTTGTATAAAAGATTATTATCATGTAGAAAGTTGTAAATGCTTTCTTGTAATTTACCTATTCCGCTAAGTAGTGACACCGGTATGAAGTTTGTTATTGCACGACCCGCAGAAAAAGCGACCGACTGAAGTCGGTTGATTTTCTAAGAGTGCCCTAAAATCACCGTGTCATTCTGTCATTCTGTCAGTCTGTCTGTCCGTCCGTAACCCGTTTGTGTAAATTGGTGATAGTAACTTAACCGCTTGGAATATTTAAACAATTTTTGGCATACTGATAGATATCAATGAGATCTAACCAATGAACTTGCGAAATATAACATTCCATTTAGTATAGCCTCGCCGGGGCGAAAAATGTGAAAATTTTCGAACTGCTTCTCCTCGGAAACCATTGGGCCGATTGAAGTCAATTTTTCATATGGAGCCTCTATGGGATGGGGGAAACCAAACTTTGCACATGGGGTCCAGGTCACATGACCAAAATGGCCGCCAAGCCATATATGGTCTGTCTGTCTGTCCGTCCGTAACCCGTTTGTGAAAATTGGTGATAGTGTCTTAACCGCTTGGAATATTTAAACAATTTTGGCATACTGATAGATATCAATGAGATCTAACCAATGAACTTGCGAAATATTACATTCCATTTAGTATAGCCTCGCCGAGGCGAGAAATGTGAAAATTTTCGAACTGCTTCTCCTCGGAAACCGTTGGGCCGATTGAAGTCAAATTTCATATGGTGCCTCCATGGGAAAGGGGAAACCAAAATTTGCTCATGGGTTCCAGGTCACATGACCAAAATGGCCGCCAAGCCATATATGGTAAAAACCCTTCAAAATTGGTCTTCTACAGAACCACTGGGCAGATTTCCACGAAACTTGATAAATAGCATCTGGAACGTTGGCCCATCACAAATTGCTAAAATGGTGACCCACGGTTGACCTTGACCTTCTTTGTGCCTAGGTCAAACTTTGACACATATGCTTTTGTATTGGAAAAGTGAGAATGCATTTTATCCTGCAAACGATTCA
>CAUZLF010000006.1:0-31000 GCA_963580285.1 Lucinisca nassula
AAGGAGCAGATGGCAGTCTGGTCAGGGACCACATTGTATGCCTGTATACATACTTTAACTGCACGAATAAGTAGCAGACGATATAACTAGACGACAGTTTTAGGGTTAACAATACATATGTGCAACTGAGGTAAATAGGTAGAGAAACAGGGCCGTACTCGGATGAGCAATAGCAGTTAAGCTATCAATGTTCACATTTTGTTTTCATAGAAACTTTATTTAGACTTGCTCAGAATATAAGTATTTATACCCTGAAAACATGAGTTGTTCTTCACTATTAGCACCTGGCATAAGATAGGTTTTCAGTAGCACAGCTACGTGTGTAGATTTCGTTTTTAAATAAACTGCGCAACGTATGCCCCAAGCTCGCGAGGGGTGGTAACTACCAGACTAGATCGGACTCCAGTCGCTATTACCTCCCTTTTGAAATAGAATAGAACAGAATTCCTAGACTCCTACTGAGACGGAGGACTTTAACAAACCCATTTTACGAAGGCTAAAAGGTATCTGAAGTGTGTTTATAAATAAAACGGTTTTCCTAGTTACAAACAGGTGTGGTTAGATAATAGTCTGCATCCGTTCTTTGAGAGATAATAAATCCAGCTTGGTTTTGTTTGCACATGTAAAAATTCTTCATGTTTCCATTGCTCTTAAAGGAACCCATTTTTGATTTTTATTTGCCTTCACTGCAGCTGGTGTTGTGCCGTGTGGCGGCCGTAAAACGTCTCCCCGTACATCAACCATAGTGCAGTTTATATTTTATTTTTGGTCCTTTGAGATCAGCGTGAATATTCTGAGAAATCAAATAAATTATTGGTTTAGACTCATATTCTAGACCGGTTTTTAATTATTTGGACCCATTTTGATTTATATCAGTCTTTGAATCGACTGCCTGTTTGAAATTCACAAATTTGCAGTATGTTTCCTCTGGCTTTCGTTGCCGGATCGTTACAGAGTCTCTGATGAGGCTTTATTAGCCGAAACTACGTAGTATGACCCATCTTCTTTCTTATGAATGTTTCCATTGCTCTTAAAGGAACCCATTTTTGATTTTTATTCAGATAGCTAAGTGTTAATAAAACTGCAAACTCTAAGTACCTTGCATTAGGAGGTCGCCCAGTCCTGAAGAATTGTCGTCTGCTCGATCGCTGCATGTATTTTGACAAAAAAAAACAAAGACCCTGACCAGACTTTGCATAGGCGCAGGCTGGTTTCTGTCTCTACTTTTCGCAAAATGAGTTCATATTTCTTTGGCCCTTTTATGCAACGCTAGGCATGTCTATGATGCTAGAATACTGAAATGCATTCAATTTTGTCTATCTGTTCATTTCATACTTTTACATGTCTCATTAAATCTCTGATTTTGTTGTTTTTCAAAAAAAAAAAAAAAAAAAAAACATTAGCACATGAGGAAAACGCTTTCCAGGTGTTGTAGTAAAATTTTTCTGTTGCAAAATATCCTGGTAAAGTCGCTAGTTTAGTCATCATCATAATGAAGTTTGCACACCATGGAATTAGGTTTCGACACCAGGTAATGTTAAACTGACAGGACATAAGCATCAACGCACAACTTATAAGCCTGGTGATTTGTCACAATATACAATTGCTAACTCACAACAAAAAAAAACAATGATCGCACAGAATATAAGAAATTAAAGACATCATAAAATGACTGTTGGACATAATATAAATGTGAATTGACAAGATATAATGAAGAATGGACATGATATAAAGAAAAGTGCACATCATATAAAGAAAAGTGCACATCACATAATGAAAATATATCACCATATAAAGAAGTTGTGACGACAGATAAAGAATAATGGTCATCAGATAAAGAACAGCGGACATCACGTAATGAAATAATGACAAAACGGCTTACATTTGGTCAACACAAGACAGCTGTGGCGTTCCATAGAGATGCCGTTATTATAATTAGCGTGAGTAATTTACCTGGACAAAAAGGGGAAATTATTCATGTTAACTGAAGCATATTTCTCTATATGCAAAGCGTATGGGAGTATATAGCTCGCATGTTACCCGCCCATCTGACCGTCTTATCTTGTAACAGTCACCGCTCGATATCTAGTCACCGCTCGATATCTTGGGAAGAAATTGTTAGACATCGATATAATTTAACGTGCATGATGATATTAAAATGTTTGCTTTGGTTGTTATTTTAACGGAGTTACAGACCTTGACTTCTCTCAGAAAGTGTTATCCGCCCAGTTTTTTGTGAAAGAACGGATGTATTCTGGTCAATTTTCATATCCAGAATGATACTGACAATACGGCGGTTTAGGTTTAGTATAGAACAGGTCAGTCCGGAGTATCACGTGCAAGAATGACAACTCTGTTTGTCTTCCTTTTCGAATTAACTACCCTGATCAATATTATTCAACATGTCGTTTCCGAAGCAAAACTATGCAACCGTTTGAAATATTTTAAAGATACTCGGTAGGATAATAGAACAGTTCAGTGCGGAGTGTCATGTGCAAGAACAACAAGTCCGCTTGTCTTTCTTTTCGAATTATCTCCCTTGATCCATATTACAGTGCGGAGTGTCCCGTGCAAGAATGACAACTCCGCTTGTGTTCCTTTCCGAATTGTCTTCACTGATCCATATTTTTTTAACTTCATTTTCGTTTCCGGAGCATAACTCCTCAATCGTTTGAAATATTAAATGATACTTGGTAGGATTACAGAACAGGTCAGTGCGGATTGTCACGTGCAAGAATGACAATTCATGTTGTCTTCCTTTTCGAATTATCTCCGCTGATCCATATTTTTACTTCAGTATAACTCCTCAACCGTATGAAGTAGTTTCATGATACTTGGTAGGATTATAGAAAAGGTCAGTGCAGAGTGTCCCGTGCAATAATGATAACTCTGCTAATAGAACAGGTAATGGCCGAGTGTCTCGTGCAAGAAAGAAGGACGTTTCTTGTTTTCTAATTATCTCCCCTGGTCCATAGATGTAATTCATTTCTGGCATGTAACTTGGTATCGATCAGAAATAATTTCATGATACTTGGTAAGGAAAGTACAGGTAAAACAAAGATCAGGAATCGATACAATTAACTTACTCCACCCAAACCTGACTTTCGTGGACTTTCCACATTTCTTGTTACGTATAGAAATATATTGACAATACCTCGCTTGGGATTGTAACTCGTCATCATTTGGTAGTTTATACAAGAGTAACTGCCCTGGATTGTTTTAAGAAAATATCTTCCGTTCTATATTTCGTGAAGGAATTGGTGAATTTCGATACAATTCTCCATACGGCATATATTCACAGCATTTCTCGTGCGACTAATGTTAGTTAATTTTCGGTAATGCGTACTAGGTATACCAGCTTCATTGTCAACACAAAATGGTTCTCGCGTTTTCGCTTAATATTGTTACGGATCGCTGGATAACTCATCCTGTTTAGACGTCAATGAATTAAAAAAAACGTAAATGTTCTGAAAGAGGGGCAATCCTTTGGAAGCACGTACTACAGCACAGAACTGAATACTATAAAGTGTACAAAAAATTTTCTGGCCCACACTAGCTAGTTTCGGCCAATTAGGTCTCATCAATAACCCCATTAAATATAGAGAACATTTGGGTTACGGGGGTATACATTATTTTCCTAAGTATAATAAAAATAGTGTTCACTTAATACTTGCGAAGCAAAATGCTAGAATTATACCTGGCTCGCCAATCGCACTAGAGTTACTGCCATTTATTGTCATTAGAATATGGTTTCCGCTCAAGCAATTGTGAATAAATTTATGGTTTTTTGATAAGACACATGCAGAACGATGCTGGCAATCGTCTATGGTTGTTTATGGTTGTCCCCGAGCAGGCAGCGCAAACAAAGCAAGATACTAGTATTGTGTAGTAATATTTGGAAAAAGTACTCACAGTTTAGAAATAATCCAATTCGCAATACGTGTCCCACTTTGTGAAATTCATTCACAAAAAGTCAGTACACGTATTTTCCGTGCATTTCAATATTGTGACATTTAGCGGAGGTGTGGTCAGAATACACTGCGCAGTGAAGCGGCTTGTTTATTGGCTGACCTGTCTGAGCCAATCATACGTGACAACAGAGAGTTGATAGGTGAAAGACAGCTGTTTCAACGCATTGTTATTTATCTATCTATATATCTATCTATCTATCTATCTATCTATCTATCTATCTATCTATCTATCTATCTATCTATCTATCTATCTATCTATCTATCTATCTATCTTGTTCCCCGAGTAACATCCCAGATAAGCTAGATTGACTTTGATTTTTGTCTCCCCACGTACACTGATTTAGCTATCTCCCAATTCTTGGCACCCTCACTATCTATTATCATCTTTCAAGTATATTTGTCGTGCATGTCGTTGTGCGAGTGAGTGAACTGTCCTACACTGCTGTTACACTATTTTTGTCTATTTCCTCGGATGTCATATTTGATACTGAGAGAATAAAGAGCTTTTGACTTGACTTTGACTTTGTAAATTGTAAGAGTTGGAAAATTATATACATTAAAAAAAATGACAAGGCTTGGTTTCCTGTTAGTAACTTCTGTTGGCGCCTGATCGATCTTTGGTCGGGCCCCTCCGAGTCTAACTGTTGGTTTTCTTTTGCTCCAGCAATTCTGTTGTTGAATGCTGTCGAGTCCTCAACCTTAATTCATCTCTGTAGTCTTTTATTTGTATGTTCTCGGAGATGTTACACTGATGAGTTAGGAAGCCTTCATGCGGATTAAACAAAATTAGTGTATACCGCGACAGAGGTAAGGGCGAAGGTTGTGGCCATGTCAAATCGATGTAAGCCCCCCAGTCGAATTCTTTCCACTGAACGTCCAAGGCGGTTCTTCTGTGGCGGTTTATTTATGTTGTTGTTTGTTACTTACTGTGTGTATCACTTGTGTCTTTTTATTTTGGATGGCCATTTGGCCATTGTGTGGGAAAGTAACTGTCCTTATGGTCTTCCTTTGTTTATGTTTCCATTATGGTCTGCTCGCTTCATGTTTGTGTTTCTTTCCCATTGGTGTCTTTGATGGGTGGAGTAAGTTAATTGTATCGATTCTTGATCTTTGTTTTACTTCAACTTTTCTCATTCTTATCCTCGTCTATATATATATATATATATATATATTTTTTTTGGGGGGGGGGGTGATATCCGTAAGTTTTGCATAATGCCGTTTCTAGTTTTTATGCCCCCGCCATTTTTAAATGGAAGATGGCGTGGGGGGGGGTGCGTACAGTATCACCGCTGTCCGTCCCGAACGTACGAAATGGTTTCCTAGCGATATATTATGAATACATTGATGGATTCGATTCATTTTTATATACACAAGTATATAATCATAAAATACAGGTCAAGTAAAGCAATTATTATGAGAGTCATGGCCTTTTTTCAAAATCGTTTACACTTTAAAAATAGTTTCCATGCGATATCCTTTGAAAACATTGATGGATTGGATTCAAATTTCATGCACAGGGATATAATCATACATCATGGGTTAATTAAGGAGGGTCGCGCATAATTGATTCTGCCGTAATCAAGTTCGAATTTTTACCTCAAAATAATTTTAGTTTGTATTTGGTTTTAATGTGTTTTCTGATGTTTTTGTTGTAAACTATTTTGCGACTTCATAGATTACTTTCCGATCTAGTTCGCATAGCTGCAAGCACAGGAAAATAGAGGGATAAACAGACCAACACTGTTTTTTTCCAGCTACTGATTTGTTTCCTCCGATTGAAGCCCATCAGCTTTTCCCGGCACATCTGACCTCTCTTTAATGCAAGATGTTTACTTTATTTTTTCATTGGTGTCAAAAATATAACCTCGAAGAGCCTGCCGCTGCATATATTCCATGGTCATACTTTGCCAACACAAACAAAACAATGAATCAATAGAATCAACGTTTACTTTAGTTTGCGTGACGTCATATATTGGAAAAAACACTGCCATATTTACCCACCTAGTTATTGGTATGCACTAAAAATGCAGACACAACTGTAATGCCTGGCAGCGCACATTACTCTGTTAATCTAAGTTTCAATTACTGTTAACCCACCTCAGTGAACAAATAGCCTATTACACAACCCTCATTTAGGATCTTACACTCAACAGATTCGTACACATGGTTGGAGAGGGGAGCGGGGGTTAGAGAGAGAGAGAGAGAGAGAGAAAGAGAAATAAAATCGAGGCTCGCACATTGGAATCGAGGATGGAGAATTGCATCAGTGTGCTTCGTCGTCCCAAAAACTTCTCATATTGTTAGTCTTACAATACATGATAGCTGCTCCCGCCGATCTGGGCTTGAAGAAAACGATTGTGCTGCATGATGCTTCCACGATTAGCTGAAACCAATCGAACATGAGTACTGGTAGACCGCCCTGCCCTGGTAAAGTGGTGCAAGACGGACCGTCCTTATAAACAAACAGATCGGTTTCATTGGCCGTCAGGTTTCATCTGAATGTCGGGTCATAGTCCGACAAATTGGGAATTAACGTCTCCAAAATGACCAATATTAAGTTGACGTTAAAATGACTTCTCAAGCCCTGCCGCCAAAAGAAACCAATATAGTTTATATGCATGGACGGTCCGACTCGGACCAATTTTCCTGGGCTGGTTAAGACCCTGTAAGCGGTTTACTAGTACTCATGTGGGGTCGGTTTCTGCTCTGCGTGAAAGCATCATGCAGCCAAATCTATTTCATTAAGCCCCGATGGGCGGGGCCGGTACATGGACAAAGTTCTGTTATGATGTTGGCTGTGTACGCATACAAAGGCTCTGCGTGTCACAGCCTAAACCATCATCTTTATATTCCATCACGAAAACACGACTTTATTATTTTGACCCCGTTGAACCCCACTTTTATATAGTAAACTGGGGTTTACAGGGGTAATCCGTATTTTCCATATTTCTGCTCTAAATATAGATTGTGGGTACCCGTTGGAACCGCCTCAATGATGTGGTGCTAACGAGTACCCACAATCTATATTTTGGGCAGAAATAAGAAAAATATCACAATTTTTCATCTTAAGATTTTCATTTTTTCGGCGATAAAAGTTACAATGTAATGGTATAGGCATGTTTTCGTAATGTGAAACAGATCAAAGTGAATTTTTCTTGCATACCCTGACGATTATTATCTTTTGCTTATGTTTCTCTGCACTGTTTTGAAAAACATTACGTATAAAAGAAGGGACACTATGAACGTAGAAGTCATTGTGTAAGACAAAGGATTTAACTTATATCTGGATACGTAAGTCTTTAGTGATGTACAGACTGATATGAGTCGGCGCTTGCAAAAAAAATCAGATCTACATTCACAGGATTCTTACTTTTGATTGCGCTACGACTGCAGAGACGTTCATGCGATCCGAAAAGTCGTTCAGCCTGGACGGACGTGCACGTACAGAACTGATTAGCCTGCACATATGCACAGGCTGATGTGAGTTTTCGCTGGCCACATAATTCTCATTGTAGTTTTTGTCGCGCGCTGTATCATATGTAATTGGCACATTTGGTGTCTTGTATGGGAGGTGTGAGGTAAGTGTATTGTTTACGTTTTGTTTTGAGACTATAAAGGACTGCGTAGAGACGTGGTGTCGACGTCGTGGTACGCTTGAAGCTACTGTGCCTCAATCTTTTATGAGAAGTAGAAGTAAAACAAAGATCAGGAATCGATACAATTAACTTACTCCACCCATCAAAGACACCAAAAGGGAAAGAAACACAAACATTAAGCGACCAGACCATAATGGAAACCTAAACAAAGGAAGGCCATAAGGACAGTTACTTTCCCACAAAATGGCCATATGGCCATCCAAAATAAAAAGACACAAGTGACACACACAGTAAGTAACAAACAACACCATAAATAAACCGCGACAGAAGAACTCGCCTTGGAACGGTCAGCGGAAAGATTTCCACTGGGGGGCTTAAATCGATTTTATGTGGCCACAATCCTCGCCCTTACTTCCGTCGCGATTTAGACAAATAATTTGTTCAGTCCGCATGAAGGCCTCCTAACTCATCAGTACAACATCTCCGTGAACACAAAAATCAAAGAACCACAGAGGTGAGACAACGGTGAGGACTCGACAGCAAGAAACCACTGAAATGCTGGAGCAAAAGAAAACCAACAATTAGACTCCGATGGGCCCGACCAGAGACAGAGCATCAGGCACCAACCAACATTACCTTGAATTAGATCTCTCTAATTCTCAATAAGCCTTTACGTTGGAGCCGTCATAGAATCTTAGGCCTGACCCACCGGCGTGCAATTAAAGAGGGAAGCGAAGTTGATAACCGTGATTGGGTTAACTACCATGCATGCAGTCTGTCGTATAACATCCATGTTGTACCCAATCTTTTTATATCGAAGAATGATTTTACGAAATTGGGTGCTGAAGTCATTGCGGTTATATATTTTTCTGAATTTATATACTAAGTCACCATAAAATTCGGGTTCCGATAGACCTTGTTGCAGAAGAGATTTAAGTCCAATATTGAATTTTAAAATTAAATCAGAATGGCGTCTATAAAATTTTGAAAAGGCTTTGCGTAGTTTATGGTACCGATAACCCTGATTAAGGACTTTAGCCGTTAATAATTTATTACGAGTGTTAAAATCAGTTACATGACTACACACTCTAACAAATCGAATTAATTGCGAAATATAAACGCCATAGGATGGTGCACGAGGAACATCACCATCCAAAAAAGGAAAATTTACAATCTCAAAATCAAAGTCATCGCGTTTATCATAAATTTTGCACGAAACAAACCCATCTACAATAGGTAGATGTAAATCCAAAAACGGGGCCTCGGTATCAGAAGAATTTGCTTTATTTACCTGAAGTTCTAGGGGGTAAATCTGACTGATCAAACCATCGAAATAGGTATTATCAATATTTAATAAATCATCTAAATATCTAGAAGCGGAGCTAAAAGCTTCAATAATTTCAGATTGGTTATCAATGGAAAGCGACAACATGAAGTCTCTTTCATAACAATACAAGAACAGATCAGCCACAAGAGGTGCGCAATTCGTACCCATCGGAATACCCACAATTTGTCTAAATAACTTAGTACCGAATCTAATATAAATATTGTCAAGTAGAAAGGTGAGACAACACACACTTTCTGACATGACCAAAGTGTATAATTCTTATGCTCTTTAGAAGTGAAAAATGCATTTCTGACATTACATGCAAGATAGAGAGAATCTTCTCTGTGAAAAGTAGAAGTAAAACAAAGATCAGGAATTGATACACTTAACTTACTCCATCCATCAAAGACACCAAAGGGAAAGAAATACAAACATTAAGCGACCAGACCATAATGGAAACCTAAACAAAGGAAGGCCATATGGACAGTTACTTTCCCACAAAATGGCCATATGGCCATCCAAAATTAAAAGACACAAGTGATACACACAGTAAGTAACAAACAACAACATAAATAAATCGCAACAGAAGAGCCGCCTTGGAACGGTCAGTGGAAGATTTCCACTGGGGGGCTTAAATCGATTTTACGTGGCCACAATCCTCGCCCTTACTTCCGTCGCGATTTAGACAAATAATTTGTTCAGTCCGCATGAAGGCCTCCTAACTCATCAGTGCAACATCTCCGTGAACACAGAAATCAAAGAACCACAGAGGTGAGACAACGGTGAGGACTCGACAGCAAGAAACCACTGAAATGCTGGAGCAAAAGAAAACCAACAGATAGACTCCGATGAGCCCGACCAGAGACAGAGCATCAGGCACCAACCAACATTATCTCTTTAATTTTCAATAAGTCTTTACGTTGGAGCCGTCATAGAATCTGAGGCCTGACCCACCGGCGTGCAATTAAAGAGGGAAGCAAAGTTGCCAACCGTGATTGGGTTAACTACCATGCATGCAGTCTGTCGTATAATATCCATGTTGTACCCAATATTTTTATATCGAAGAATGATTTTACGAAATTGGGTGCTGAAGTCATTGCGGTTATATATTTTTCTGAATTTATAGCCCATTCAATTAAATCATTAAGCTTTTCTTTTATAAGATTATGAGGAAGTGTAGTGTAGAGAGTGGAAAAATAGTAAACAGACTTGAAGAACGAAAATGTCTGGATTTCAATTTATTTAAAGTAGAAGTAAAACAAAGATCAGGAATTGATACAATTAACTTACTCCATCCATAAAAGACACCAAAGGGAAAGAAATACAAACATTAAGCGACCAGACCATAATGGAAACCTAAACAAAGGAAGGCCATATGGACAGTTACTTTCCCACAAAATGGCCATAAAACCTCATTCGCATTTTTTATAGACCAAAACAGATTTCTTCCTGATCTTTCAAAGACTTTATCACAATATTTAATCACATGCGTTTTAATAGCAGTAAGACAGGAAGTTAATAATTTAGAAAGTTCAGTGGTAGTGCAAGAGCTAGAATTTGCAATAAACCGTGCTTTGTAAGGTCTTTTATGAAGTTTTGGTAACCAGTATAGCGTAGGAAGCTTGTCTTGGCCTTCGGTAACACACACAACAATCTTGGTGGCTGAATGACAAACATGTTTATCCACTATAGCTCTCTCTCTTCGTTTCATTATTTTTTTTATTTTACTTTTTTTTTTTTTTGGGGGGGGGGTGGGGTTGAGAGCAACGTGACATTGGAATCGTCTATTCACACCAACTGTCTAATGAGGCCATCCACAATCATAGTTGGCCATTGTAGCCACTGTACGCTAAAAAAATCGTTAGCTGCTTTACACGAAAAAATAAATAAACAAAATGGATTTGGAATCATAAGTTCCTTGTTCTGCACAATAATGCATCAGAGTTTTAGTCCATTTTCGCTCGCGGCGACCATTATTTTTTCAAATTTTTACTGTTTTGTGGTCAGTTTACACATTTTTTTTCTGAATAAGCTAACATTTTAGGTCAATATGGCATGTAAAAACTTGTCACAGTCAAACTTTTTCTAGCTTTTCTTCTAGTTTCCCCATAACTTAAGCAGGAACTAAAACGAGAAAAAAAAATTAGACATTTTTTTTTTTTTTTTGCATCAGCATGTTGCATGTTTCTTTTTATCAATTTCAACCCATTTCATTCGGGGTTGTGGTAATAAATTGACAACAGAGTAAGATAAAAATATCTAATAATCTTTCCAAGGACAATTAATTACAAATAACTATCATTGTTTGACCGTCTGCGACGTTGTCAATAGCTTTATATACTTTAACCATGAACAAATGGCATATATTCCAATATCAGAAAATGCGGCATTTTTTGGCCAGAAAAGACATTTTTTTTACACCAATAATCTTATAAATGAAAGTTTGTTTCACTTCAAATGAAAGAGTTTGATTCATATCATATTTAGCAAGCAAACGTACATGTATATGCAATAATGAAGATATGATCCTTGTTATTGCCATTGTTTTATTGGTGGTTTTTCAGTCATTTGTATTGGGGGTGGGGTAACTTATTCTGCATTACTTCATCCAGATGCATGGTAACAGGGGAGTGGGGGGATTTCATTCTTCTTTTATATATAACTATTATTGATTTATAATATGTGTGAAAATAAGAAAAATGTAAAGACGACGAACCCATCCTTTGATCAAATATAAGGAAAATTGCATATCAAACTAGCAAAAAAAAAACTGCAGAAATGGCCCCATTAAAATAAGTGTTATGACAAAAAAAATGTGAAAGAGTTTGTCTTTCATAGATAAGTACGAAATCATTACATTATCCTGCTTTCTGTTTTCTTTAAACAAACTGGGAAATATTGTTTTTCACACTCGTTATCGATACTTCGTCAATGAATGGAATAATTCTTGAAACATTTGATAATTTCGAAAACAGTTCCCCTTTTTAAGGTTAAAAAGCTAGAAAGAAAGCATGGTATGCTTATATTTTTATACCGGCTAAGGAAAGCAGAGAATTCAAGCTACAAAATATAAGCAAATAAAAATAATCTAAAGACAAGATGAATTACTCCCCACCCCCTTAAGTTCGATTTGAGGTCAAATCCGCAAATTATTGAGAGTCATGGCCCTTTTTCAACTTCATTATTGCTTGAAAAATGGTTTACGTGCAATATCTTTTAAAACGTTGGTGGAGTGGATTCTTTTTATTTTACACGGGTACATGTACACAATCATAAAATGCAGGTCAAGTTTGATTCCAGGTAAAATCCGCCAATTATTATGAGAGTTATGGCCCTTTTTAACTTCATTTTTACAGGAACAATGGTTTCCATGCGATATCTTTTGAAAACGTTGGTGGATTGGATGCATATTTCATACACATGTATATAATCATAAAATACAGATCAAAGTAGAAGTAAAACAAAGATCAGGAATTGATACAATTAACTTACTCCACCCATAAAAGACACCAAAGGGAAAGAAATACAAACATTAAGCGACCAGACCATAATGGAAACCTAAACAAAGGAAGGCCATAAGGACAGTTACTTTCCCACAAAATGGCCATATGGCCATCCAAAACCAAAAGACACAAGTGATACACACAGTAAGTAACAAACATCAACATAAATAAATCGCCACAGAAGAGCCGCCTTGGAACGGTCAGTGGAAGATTTCCACTGGGGGGCTTAAATCGATTTTTCGTGGCCACAATCCTCGCCCTTACTTCCGTCGCGATTTAGACAAATAATTTGTTCAGTCCGCATGAAGGCCTCCTAACTCAACAGTGTAACATCTCCGTGAACACAAAAAATCAAAGAACCACAGAGGTGAGACAACGGTGAGGACTCGACAGCAAGAAACCACTGAGATGCTGGAGCAAAAGAAAACCAACAGTTAGACTCCGATGAGCCCGACCAGAGACAGAGCATCAGGCACCAACCGACATTATCTCTCTAATTTTCAATAAGCCTTTACGTTGGAGCCGTCATAGAATCTGAGGCCTGACCCACCGGCGTGCAATTAAAGAGGGAAGCAAAGTTGCCAACCGTGATTGGGTTAACTACCATGCATGCAGTCTGTCGTATAATATCCATGTTGTACCCAATCTTTTTATATCGAAGAATGATTTTACGAAATTGGGTGCTGAAGTCATTGCGGTTATATATTTTTCTGAATTTATATGCTAAGTCACCATAAGTTCGATTTCAGATAAAATTTTGAGTTATTGGCCTTTTTCAACTTCATTTTACTTGAAAAATGGTTTTCGTGTGATATCTTTTAAAGACATCGATGGATGGATTTAAATTTCATACACAGGTATATGATCATAACATACAGATCAAGTTTGATTTCAGGTAAAATCCGCAAATTATTATGAGAGTTATGGCCATTATATAACTTCATTTTACATGAAAAAAAGGTTTCTGTGAAATATCTTCTGAAAACGTGGGTGGATTTGATTCCTATTCTATACACAAAACAGGTACACGATCCTAATACAGGTCAAGTTTGATTCAGGTAAAAGTCATCAATTATTATGAGAGTTATTGCCCTTTTTCAACTTCTTTTTAACTTGAAAAATTATTTTCCGTGCGATATCGTTTGAAAACGTTATTGAATTGGATTCATGTTTCATACACAGGCATACAATGAAAATGTAACGTGCCGAAGGTCTAAGAAGGACTTCTGATTTTATGACGTTCAGTTCTCGACTGATTCTCGACGGTAGACTCACCTCTGACTGTCGACCACCAGAATGACTGATGACTGTTTGTTATTGATAGCGTGGTTACAGTCAACAGCAGACTAATCGTGGACAGTAATATTATGTCAACAGTCTGAATGATGGATGCTCCTTTTACCCTAGCTCCACCAAACTGGCTGCTGTCTATATTTATTCTCAAATAAACGGCAATGGACGGACGACGGACTACGGACAGTGATCACAATAAAAGCCCCTCATGTACAGCTACATGGGAACTAAACAGGACTTTGCCAACCAAAGATTAAGGTCATTAACTTAATATAAGCTTATTCTTTAAGTGTTAGGGTAAGAAAAGATCACAAAGATTCAAATAAACTTCAACAATGCTGTGTTTTTATTTATTTGAAACTTAACTGGATATCAAAAATAGAGTAAGGAATGTAATTCTGATTTATATGGTTGAGAAATGCATCTTTAGGGTGCTACTGTGTGGCTCTGATAAAAGAAAGAACAATGCTTCCAAGCAGGCAAAGTACAACTTGTTACATACAACAATAATTTGATTCACAGTTTCTTTGCAAAAGTGGACTCTCTCTTTATGCCTTCACCTTTAAACCTCCAGAGCTTGCATACATAGATATATTTGTATATCTCAAATTACAAGAGAAATAAATCAGAAAAAATATCTATTCCACCAAAAATTATGCTAAATGCCTTAGAATTAAGCTGAACTGATTTAAAATGTTTTCCCCAAAGCCTTAAACTAGTATTGAAATTAAAAACTCTTTTTCCTTTAAGAATAACCCAAAAATTCTAACACACCTTAAAAACCAACCTAACCCAAAGAAATCAAAATGGTCGAAGTCCCAGAGAACTCTGTGGGATTCTTTATATAGTCCCACAGTCCCACACTCCCCCATCTCCCTCTTTTCCCACATAAGTTAACTTCTCCCACAAATCCCACACTCAAACTTTATGAGGGAGAAAACAAAATGGAGGCTTGGGAAGTCACCCCTATACATTTTAAGTTAATAAAACATGGCTTTTCTGAATGAAGTATGTTCCATCTTTAAAACAAATAAAATCTATGATAATTAACCTTCATTTACCTCCAAAAGGCACAAAAATTGGTTCAGAATTAAGTTTGAAATATAAGTTTGAACATCAAAGTTTGAGGTCTACAGGTGATTTCAGTATTGATTTACATCCAGAAGAAGCTGACAGAGTTATTTTTAGCACAGTTTCCAAGCAACAAGTACAACAATCTACATCCTGGCAGTTACCAGCCAAAACAATGATGACAGCTGGCCTACTAACTTTAGAAAGTTTCAAATTCAAAAGGAAAATATTACAATTAAGCTGAGATGTCAGCTAGATTAAGTGATTGAACCTTGTATATCTTGAAGCCATTCAACAGTATGAGTAAGTGTCAGTCCAAGGATAAAACTTTAAAATAGAAATAAAATGAAAGTTCCACAAGCACATGTTTAGGAAAAATAAGGTCAAATACATGGCATGACCCCAGGCAACCAAAACAGAATCCCCTTTTACCCAACCATTAGATCCTTGCCCCTTTTTATCAGGGTGACCCATTCCACAGGACTGTACTGCATACTGTCTTTGAAATCCAGCCTCAGTAGTCAGTACTGCCATGGGAGGCAAACTAATGAAATCATAATTTTCAAGGGAAAACTGTCTGCCACAACAGGGTCATTACCATAAACCTTTGAAAT
Organism: Lucinisca nassula; assembly: GCA_963580285.1. NCBI lineage: Eukaryota > Metazoa > Mollusca > Bivalvia > Lucinida > Lucinidae > Lucinisca > Lucinisca nassula. The sequence goes on from CAUZLF010000006.1 coordinate 15,376, forward strand.
GATTAGTTGACTAACAGGTTGCTGCTTAACATCTGCCCTACATTGAGTGGAACCCTTGGGTTTCACATTACCCCCCACTTTTATGTTCAAAGCTAACTTGTTCCCCCACACCAGTTTTATGGTTTACTCACAGACAAAGAATTAAAACTGTTCATCCCTAGTACTCCCTCTTCTACCTATACAGAGAAAGTTAAACTATAAACATAGAAACTCTGTCATGGTTTTGGAATATGATCATTTACTAACTTCTTTGATCAGAGCAAACACAGATTATTTCCTGTGCAAGACAGTATTGAAGTATAAAACACATGTTTTAATATCATGGATTTAAGGTGATGAGATAATAAAAAAAATGGTTTTGACTAGACTTACTTGAATCATTATAAGCACCTATAGGCCAAAGTTGAGAGCCAAAGATGATACATTTTAGGGAACTCTAACACCCAGTTCCCCGAAATCCTCATCCACAATATCACACCCTGATAATATGTGCTTCACTATACAGTTGAGATCGGGAAAATGCCATTCTTCCCAAACAATGACCACCCAGGTCACATGATACATCATGTGTTTTTGTTTCCACCAACTGTCTAGCACACACAATTTAGACCCATGACATTTGCTGTAAATTTACTAACATATCTTCACTGTTACTTGTGAATATGAAGGACTCAAAGGCCCCAATCCATCAGAGCTTGTAGAAACAGACTGGGCCCCATGGCAACCACATACAGAGCAGAAACCATCTACACATATATGAGTACTTACAACCGCTTAGAGGGTCCAAACCCACCAAGAAAATTTGGTGCAATCTTGTTCAACATCTCAAAAATGACCACTATAGTGCTGAAGGGTATGCAAACAAATTGCAGGACACAAAATGATTATTGCGTTCAAATATTTGTTCATTAAACTTATGTAAGAAACCTTATAAGTTTGTTTAGATAAGTCCTGCATAGCCTTCAGGACCAGTCCAGGAATATAATTATATTTTCTTTCAGTTCTATAGCACAGCTAATTGATGAGTGTCCCTAGTTCATCTAGTGTGAATTTCTTATATGTAGTTGTAGTCCTGCTGTTGTTTTGTCAGTCTTGCTGTGTTTTGTCAGTCTCTTTGTTCCATTTCCAATTTATCAACATATTCTACATAGAAATTTTTACTTTAGGCACATTATTTATTTTTTTTTTTGAGCACAGAACTTTCACAACTTATCTACCTTTTGCTTTCTTTCACTATGTGCCTTAAAAATGCATAGCACACAAGTAGGCAACATTTGAGAACTGTAACATTGCATATCAGAAGCAAAGAATATGGGATATATACTCAATATTGATATTAAGTAAAATGTAATATTACAAAGGGGGTGGCACTTCAGAGAGTACAGCAAGAACATCTAGAATGTGCTGGTGTCAAATTCACGACCCCTCTGCCCAAGGAAAGCACAGATCAACCAGTATAAGCTGCATATCACAAACCGGCCCACACATGAGCGAAAACAGGGCCCACATGGAAGGTCAATTTGTGTTATACAAACTAGCTGTGTCTCTACCCCACAAGGACAAAGAAATCAGAGAACAGACTCTATCAGATTCGCCATGGTTCTGCGGTATTCTTTCATAATGAATGTCCAAAAACTAGGGTGGTGTATGTAACAACAGCTAAAAAAAAAACATAATTATGGGGAAGGGTGATTTTTATAGAAATGTTGCCTTTATGTGTGAAACCTTAAGTTTTGTGTTTATTGCCTTCAGGGCACACTTCGTATTAAATAGAATGGCATTCCTTCACTTCTTCCTTTTATTCTTTCTTATTTCTCCAAGTACTGATGGTAATTTAGACGCGCCTTGATTTTCATAGTCATGGCTATCTCTCTTCCGTTTTCTCTCCTCTTCTCTCTGCTTGATCTCGTCTTCCTTCTTTCTCTCTTCTTCTTCTCTCTCTCTCTTCTCCTTCTTTCCTCCCTGGCATTTGTTCTTAAAAATGTTACGAGATTTGTCAAGTTATCACTTATTACATTTAGTGTCTTGGTCTGCTCTTTCATTTCTTTTTCTACGGTTTTCTCTAGGCATCTTACAGTTCTGCTATTTCTCTCTAACTCTTCCTTTAACTTCTTGTTTTCTTCCTTCCAGGTATCCATCATGGTGTTGAAATGTTCTTTGCTTATGGAATTATTTTCTGCCTGTTGTGTGTTTAATTTGACTACCCGGCAGTCATCCCTCATAGGAGACAGTGTATGTTTTTCACCATCTCCTAAAAGTTGGTTCATGAGGTTTTCTTCCTCGGTTGGTTCAGCACTAGATGGGCCTTGCTTAGGTGACAGAATCTCTATTTTGTCCTTGCTTCCTGTCTGGCTGGCTGAGAGGGGCTCTGAAACATCAGGGGTCTCTGAGGAAGTTAGGCTTGAGCCCGGAGTACTGCTCCTTGACATTTCTTCTGGTCCAGCAGGTCCCTTGGGAAGGTTATTTGTGGTACCAGGTAAAACCTCAGGTGATTTGTGGCCAGTCTGACCAGTCTCCATGATGGATAGATCCAGAGGCTCATCATTCTGCTTCTGAGAGGTCTGTGTCAAATCCAGGGGTTTTTCAGTGCTGGTACTCCAATGTGCGTGGCTAGATGGGACAGTCTTCTTCAACATCGGTTTGGTGATTTCCAAGTTGGGCCCCACTAAACCACTCACAGGTCTAGTAAGACTTCCGGGTGGCCCTGAATACCCCGGCATTGCTGCACCTAGAAGAGCCTGCATGAGGTCTAGTACAGGCTGAACATATACCTGACCCTGAGGGGGAACACTCGCTGTAGGCACCTCGACTGGGTTGGGAACACGCAAAACTGGATCATCTCTCATCTGGATTGCAGGTCCTACTGGCACCAGTTCAACAGCCTCGTATGTTGTGGTAACCACAGCTGGAGTTGATGGGACATCTTTGTCAGATGAGGTACTTGGCAGTGGGCCTTCTCCATGACTTGTGGCTTGTGGTGACTGGACTGAATTGTCTTGCAGGAGGTCACTATCCAGGTCATCGGAATAGCCATTCAGAACCTGAACTGCCTGGGTCAGCAGATCCCCTGTGACAGATGATGACCTCTTTGCCTCGCGCTTCTGGGCAAAGTAGCTGTCAGAGTCTTCCTTTGATAGTTTAATGTAGTCCTGTAACCCAATCACATATGGCTTTGGGTTCTCCATTAGGAAGCTGGGTGAATCAAGTATTGGATTCCCAGTTGCGTCAAAAAGCCTCTTCGCATGCCAACGATAGTTGCTGACATGGTTGTCTAACTCGTCCCTCTTAGTGCAATGGAACTTGCACAGTTGGCAGTAGAAGGGTAACTGGTCCGGCCTAAGGTGAGTATTCCTGATGTGGTTCTCGACCCTCGCCTTCTCGTTGATGTATTCTTTGCCGGTTGCCAGACAGTAGCGGCACTGATAAGCCCTGCCACCATTGTGTTTGTTCTTCTGCTCTGACATCTCGAGACTACAAATAGACAAGGAACAAATCCAATAATGTGAGGAAAAGAGGGACCTTAAGAGCCACACCTTAACACCCTGAAGATTTTGGACCTTAATGTTCTGTGCTTGGTTGGATTTGGTTACTGGGATAGACTGATATGACAAAAGGGTCTTTAACATCGTACGAATCATGTGCAATCTTGGACCTGCACAAATAGAGACAACCCGAGAGACCAGAAGAAAAACTGTTTCAAAAACAGAAACGTCAGCTGTTGGTCAGTGAATAAAGAAGCATAACACACAAGTCAGTATAGAAAAGAATTTATTTTTTTTTCTATGAGCTGCTGTTCTCTCTAATTCAATTGGCTGCTATTCTCTTGTAGTTGCGGAGATGTCACATCTGCAGCTTCCACTAACACCAAGTCATCAACATAGCATTTCAGGAGCATGCATGTGCTAAAGTGTTTTCTCCTATGGGGTCCAGTGGTCCTGTCATGAGATCTCAGTCGGCTCATGAGGAACTCTGAGTGGCCTTCTAACTCCGTGGCTGCTTTAATCATATCAATATGCTGGGCATATGGCTTGTCCTTGGAATGTTTAAACATCTTCCCATCAGTTGCTTTATCCATCTCTTGGGATGTTCTGCAAAGTTAAACATGTATATTACCCAATATTCTTAACTGACTGCCTGGTGATAATATAGCCTGTTCTTAGTTCTAAGAATCTTTACTGCTGAAATTTTACTTTTTTTTTTATTTTTATTTTACACCCGGGCAGGTCCTGGAATCTTTACACTTGTGCTGGTTACATAACTTCGGGTTCATCCTGCTGTATGTCTGTGATATCTCATTTTTCCAACCTGTGATAATCTTAATCTGTAGTTTCTATTCTTAATCTGTAAGTTCTAGTCTTAGTCTGCACTGTCTATTCTTAATCTGTAGTTTTTAGTCTTAATCTGTACAGAACATAGTAAATGATATTTTCCACTTGTCTTCTGATGTATTCCCATCAGACAACAGGTTTGGACTGTAATAAACACAGCAAATCTGTCTTCTAATGTTCTCCCATCAGACCACAGACACAAACTGTAATAAAAATTATATTTTGTCTTCTGATGTTCTCCCATCAGACCACAGGCTTGAACTGTAGTAAAAAATATCTTCTGTCTTCTGATCTCCCATCAGACCACAGGCTCCGACTGTAATAAAAATTATCTTCTGTCGTCTGATGCTGTCTCATCAGACCACAGACTCAAACTGTAATAATAAATATCTTCTGTCTTCTGATGTTCTCCCATCAGACCACAGGTTCAGACTGTAATAAAAAAATATTTTCTGTCTTCTGATGCTGTCTCATCAGACCACAGACTCAAACTGTAATAATAAATATCTTCTGTCTTCTGATGTTCTCCCATCAGACCACAGGTTCAGGCTGTAATAAAAAAATATTTTCTGTCTTCTGATGCTGTCTCATCAGACCACAGACTCAAACTGTAATAATAAATATCTTCTGTCTTCTGATGTTCTCCCATCAGACCACAGGTTCAGACTGTAATAAAAAAATATTTTCTGTCTTCTGATGCTGTCTCATCAGACCACAGACTCAAACTGTAATAATAAATATCTTCTGTCTTCTGATGTTCTCCCATCAGACCACATGTTCAGACTGTAATAAAAAAATATTTTCTGTCTTCTGATGCTGTCTCATCAGACCACAGACTCAAACTGTAATAATAAATATCTTCTGTCTTCTGATGTTCTCCCATCAGACCACAGGTTCAGGCTGTAATAAAAAATTATTTTCTGTCTTCTGATGTTGTCTCATCAGACCACAGACTCAAACTGTAATAATAAACATCTTCTGTCTTCTGATGTTCTCCCATCAGACCACAGGTTCAGACTGTAATAAAAAATTATTTTCTGTCTTCTGATGCTGTCTCATCAGACCACAGACTCAAACTGTAATAATAAATATCTTCTGTCTTCTGATGTTCTCCCATCAGACCACAGGTTCAGACTGTAATAGAAAAAAAAAGTTTCTTCTGTCTTCTGATGCTGTCCCATCAGACCACAGACTCAAACAGTGATAAAAATTATCTTCTGAATTCTGATGTTCTCTGGTCAGACCATAGGCTCAAACTGTAATAAAATCATCTGTCTTCTGGTGTCTCCCATCAGACCACAGGCTTTAACTGTAATAAAATATCTTCTGTCTTCTGATCTCCCATCAGACCACAGACACAAACTGTAATAAAAATTATATTTTGACTCCAGCATGGTAAAAAAAATAAATCCAACACAATTGATAATCACTTTATCCTAAAACCACTGAGAAAAAAAAATGGTTTTGAAGATGTGGCCATTTAGTTCCGTTTCTGTGATTCCAGGGTGGCCTTGACTATCTTGGCCCACTCCGGGACATTTTCCCCTTTGTATGGTTTAAATTTGTTGTGATGCAGTACTTGTTGTAGCCCAGACTGTGAAAGCTGAACTTTAAAGTCAAGGTCATTGTACTTCTGTGTTATTATGCAGGGACGCCTGTACAAGGCCCGTAATTTTGGAGAAATTCCAGGTTTGCTAGCCTCTATTTCAACCCAGACAAAATCACCAACATTGTAGTGATTCACAGAAAGCTTAGAATCATATATTTCTCCTTGCCTTTTGGCACTAACAGCCAGGTGTTTCCGGGCCACTTCATGTGCGTGCTGCATTCGGGTTCGAAGCCGCTCAACATACTCTCCATAGTTCTGAACTTCACAGCTTTCATTGCACTGACCCCCATACATTAGTTCAGCAGGAATACGGGCTTCTCTTCCCATCATCAGCAGAAAAGGTGAGAGTCCGGTAGACTCCTGTGGGGTGGATCTGTAGGCAAAGGCTAAGCAGCCTAGGTTTAAATCCCAGTTTTCCTGCTCTCCTTGAAGATAGGATTTTATCATTCGTAAGAGGCTACGATTGAATCGCTCAGCTTGGCCGTTGCATCTGGGGTTTCTCGGTGAGGTCCTTGTTTTCTTGATTTCAAGAAGTTTACACAACTCGGCCATAATAGAACTTTCATAGCATTTTCCTTGGTCTGAGTGTAGAGTAAGGGGGCAGCGATATCGTGCTATAACCTCATTTAATAGTTTGTTGGCACAAGTTTTGGCGGACTGATCTGGCACTGCCATGATCTCCACCCACTTTGTGAAATGGTCAGTGGCTAACAAAATATACCGATTGCCACGTGGGGTAAGGGGCAATGGTCCCAAAAAGTCAGTAGAAATTCTATCTAGTGTTGCACCAACCTGCGTCCTTCCCATAGGTGCACGGGATTTACGTTGTGGTGGCTTTATGGAGGCACATACATCACACTTTACTATCCACATGTGAACATCCTCCCTAACATTGTACCAGTAAAACCTTTGTAATAGTTTGCCAAGGGTCTTCTTTTGACCTAAATGTCCTGATATTAGGGAATTGTGCACTTGTGCCAAGATTTCCTTTTTAAGCACTTTGGGGACAATAAATTGCAAATGGCAACCAGTTGCATCTTTGCGGTAGAACAACTTGTATAAGCATCCGTTTTGCAAAGTCAGAGAATCCCATATGCTCCAATAGTGTCGGGTGGCTGAGCTCAGCGCTACCACTTCAGAGTGGGGAGGTCGTTCCCCTTTTACTATGGCATTCATAATAGGTGCCAGTTCAGGATCCACTGATTGCAATCTGTGCACCCTGGCCAAATCTTGATCAGATAGCCATTGATTTAAAGAGGTGCTAGTGGTCTTTGAAGGACCTGGGAGAATCTGGTCAATGTATCCCCCAGTCTGTGATCTAGTGTTGACTGCTCGGACACTCTCAGCTTGTTCTGGGTGCTGTTCAGAGGCCTGATTAGTCATTATGCGAGTATCACCTTGCATCTCTTTGTATCGCTTGGTGCACTTTGCACAGGGTCCGCACTTTAATGATTCGAGATTATCCACTTCTGAGCAGTCACAGTCCCAGGGATTCGGACAACGTGAAAGGCAATCCACATTATTGTGCTTTTTCCCATTGCGGAATTCAATGCTGAAATCATACGCAGAGAGTATCTCAATCCATCTGGCTATACGGCCTTTTGGTTCTTTTAGCCGGAAAAGGTAGGTTAAAGCTTGGTGGTCACTGCGTACTAAAAATTTTCTCCCAAGCAGATACTGTCTGTAGTATTCAGTGAAATACCTGATAGCAAGTAGCTCTTTATCAGTTATACAGTAATTCCTTTCTGCTTTATTGAGAGTCCTGCTTCCATAGCTAATGACTCTCTCCTTCCCGTCTTGGATCTGGCTAAGGATACCAGCAACCTGAGTATCACTGGCATCCGTATCTAAAATAAATAAGCCACCATTGTTAATTGGGTAGGCTATTATATCCGAGCTGGTTAGTTTTGCTTTTAAAGCTTCAAAGGACTTCTGGCATTGGTCAGTCCAAAGAAAAGGCTGATTCTTATGTGTTAATTGTGTCAGTGGTCTAACCAGGTCACTGTAACCTTTAATGAAACGACGATAATAACTACCAAGGCCGAGTATTTGCCTAACATGTGTGGGAGTTTTAGGAATAGGCCATGCTTTCACCTTTGCTAGGTTTTCTGGATTCGGAAGAACTCCCTCGGCAGAGACAATATGTCCTAAAAAGTTTACTTGTGTTTGCAACAGCTGACATTTTTCTGGCTTTAGTTTTAAGCCAGCTTCTTTCATTCGCGTCAACACCTCCTCGACTCTTTGCATGTGCTCATCAAAGTTTGCCCCGTAAACCAGCACATCATCAACATATATGAGGCAAGTGTGCCACTGAGTGTGGCCCGTCAAAGCTAATTCCATAAGCCTTTGAAAGCACGCCGGACTATTTGACATTCCCATGGGCATAATTAAATATTCGTATAAGCCAAATTTGGTGCAGAATGCACTTTTGGGTACATCCAGTTCTCTTATTGGAACCTGGTGGAAGCCGGACGTAAGATCGAAACTTGACAAGAATTTAGCACCTGCGATGGCATCCAAACAGTCATTAACCCTTGGCAGTGGCTGCGCATCTTTCTTACAAATCATATTGAGCCTCCTATAGTCTACACATGGTCTAATTTTTCCCGACCGCTTGCGTACAAGACATATTGGGCTAGCCCAGGGAGAGGTACTCTTCCTAATGATCCCTTGTTCCTCAAGTTGTTTTAAGACGTTCTCTTCCTCGGCTGCAAAAGCAACAGGGACTCTGCGTGGAGCCTGTTTTATTGGAGGATGGTCACCTACATCTATTGTGTACTCTATTAAATGTGTGAGGCCAAGGTCAAACTCATTTTTTGAAAATGTTTCTTGGAACTTGTTCAAAGTCTGAGCTATCCTGGCCTTCTCGGCCTCTGTTCTGTCCGTACAGGCCGTCCGATAAAGTTCTTGAAGGTGCTCAGGCACTGGTTCTTCAGCAACCCTTCTCAATCCCGCACGACAGTTTTCGGATGGAGTATGTGTGGTTTTGCATGAAATTGTGGGTGGTGAGATTGCAGCTTGAGATGCACAGTGTGTGGTGATGTAATGGGTTGCAGGGTATGAATTGACATTTCTGAATGATGGGTAGGTGGATATGTATTGGGGTGCTGCTTTGTTGTTTTCAGATGCCCGGTGTGTTAGAATGTTTTGGGATGCTAGGTGTGAATTGTCATTTTCGGATGCATGGTGTGTTGGTATGTTTTGGGATGCCTGGTTTGAAGTGCCATTTTCAGATGCCTGGTTTGTTGGCGTGTTTTGGGATGCTAGGTGTGAAAGTGCATTTTCCTCAAATACTGTGGTAATTTCCATCACATCCTCCGCAGTTCCAATGGCCGTGTCTTGGTTTATTGAGATGTCATATATGTTGGGATTGAGCAATCTCACTTTATGGGTGACTCTTGAGTTAAGGTTTGTAAGGCTGGATGCCATTAAAAGACAGTACCGGTCTTGAAACTCTGGACCTGGTTCTAAGAGAACAGGAGTTTCCTGCTGGTCGTCCCCCTCTAGCCTGCTAATGAAAACTTCTATTATCTTTTCACTGTTGCCAGGGATAACAAATCGGTCTGCAGCAGTGATTCTACGAATCTTGGGAGCAGAGCCCACTCTAATGCATGGTATATGCATGCCCATAAACAGTAAAGCACATTCATCATACAGTAAATGAGCCCCACCAATGCTTAAAAGGTCATGCCCAAATAAACCCTCATCTTCAATATTCGCAACTACAATGTCTGTCTTGAATTGGAGACCAGCTAACTCAATAGTGAATTCTGCAGTTCCTAATTGTGACAGAGGCTGGCCTGAGGCCTCCGTAAGACCCATGGTTTTAGACAATACAGGCCTGTTTGACTGCGGAATTGATTGATAAACTGTTTTGGATATAACAGTTTTAGTCGCCCCTGTATCTATGGTAAAAACAACTTTTCTGCCCTCCAAAAAGGCCTCCAAGTAGAACCCATCGCTGCGCACTATTCGTTTTAATGAAGAGCCCGCACACTTTTTGTCTGTTGTTAAAACTGGGGGTTCGCAGTTCTTAAGGTCAGATAACCCTTCAGTTGATGAAGCCTCTTTGGATCTTAATTCGGAGGTTTTCTGGTCAGTTTTGCTCCCTTCAAAGGCGCATTGAAGTTCTGTAGGGGCCCCGGATGATCTAAGAACTGTTTGATCTTTTGGGGAGGCTGTTGCTGAAACCTGTTCTGGGGTGACCTGGGGTGCAGAATCTGTAATTGTTTCATCTGTGCTATTTTTGCCATTAAGCAAGGGAATTTTTGAGGAGCAGCAGTCTTGCTCAATTTGTTGGGCCCCTTCTTGTGCTAATGTCTTGGCATTTCTCATATTAACCAAATTAGAAACTTGGGTCAACATGGTTTCATGGTTTAATTTTTCATTCAAAAACAATTGGGGTTGGCCTTTATTTTCAGGGATCGCCTGTCGGCCAAACAAACCGGTCCTTGCTAGTTTAAATCAATATTGTTGACATGGCTCTGTGATGAATAATGTGTACCAGCAGGTTCCGGCCTCTGATTTCTGTTCTGTTTACTTAGGCTACCCTTGTTATACTCCGCCTTCAGTACTGGACAGTTTACCTTTATATGCCCCCACTGAGAACAATAAAAGCATTGAAAATTGGTATAACGACCTTGACCTTGGTTCTGACCTTGACCCTGATTCGCATTGCTTGTGTGTTGACCCTGGGTTGGGTCAAAACCTTGACCTCTGTTGTTGGGGTCAGAATTCTGGTTACTAGGTTTGTGTCCTTGAACTTCCTTATGTTGAGACTGGGTTGATGGGGCTATCTGCAGCTCTTTATTGGAGTTCTCCACTATTGAGAGAATTTTCTGTAAAATATCTTTGTCATCTGTATTCACCCCACCGGGACTCTGATCTTTATACCCTTTGGGAGTGGTCTTGATTTTTCTTAAGGTTGACCTACTTCTTCGCTTCTGGAAAGGAGATACTGAGCTGGCCCGGGATATATCATAATCATCATCACTATCATAATCACCCTCATTGCCAGCCTCATCCTCAAATCTGACGGACCTAGAGTGAGGATCAGGTCGACCCCAGTCATTTGCCTTAGGACCCTGTTGGGCTTCCAGGTATGTTACCACATGATGAATTGCTTGTTCTATAGAGTTGGGCTCTTTATAGTATTCTACTGCAAATTTGGCAGCTTTATCTCTAAGCCCATTTAGAAATTGCTGTAAGAGGAGTTGCCGCCGCATTTCAGGATTTCTACCGGGATAAGCTTTATCATAGAGCCGTTTCAATTCTGCGGCGTAATCTTCAACAGTTTCCTCAAACCGTTGAATTCTCTTACCGAACTGGACTTTGAATGTTCTGTTTGTCTGGACGGACTTAAATCTTGAGTCCAGCTCATTAAGGAGACTCTCATAATTAGTAAGCATCTCAGTCGGTATTTCATCAAACACAAAGTCAGCTGCTGTTCCCTGCAGCCTTTGCATAAGCTCACTCAGGCATGTAGTCTCATCCCATTTATTGAGATTAGCAATGGTGGTGAAGCGTGCATGCCATACTTTCCAGCTGTCATTTGAATTTCCGAAAAATGCTGGTAATCGCACACTTTGATGCTTAGCGCAACTGGCCCCGCTTACATTGTTTATTTCAGAAGTCAGCTTATCTGACATACTGGTCAAACTTGGGGCTAGAAATGGCTGGGCATCACTGACATTTAACCGTAATGCGCTATTTTGTGGACTGTTAGTGCCTGTTGATGAATCAGTGCTTTGAGCCCCATTTGTAGGGTGAGATGTGCTTATTGTGGGTAGTCTGCTATGGGTAGCCATGCAGGGCTGTGATTGAACAAGGGAAGTAACTGCTACTTGATTATGCATAGGGCTGTGAATGGTAGTTCCTGCATTTGTCACCAGTACTTCATTAGGCTGTCTGGAAACATGCTGTTGGAAAACACTTGTAACTGGACGCTGGTTTTGTGACCCAGTATAGCTTATTTTTGAAGTTGGATGGAAAGTTCTCTCATTCCTCATTTCTCTCAGCTCAGACAGTATTTGTTGAAAATTATTTTGTGTTGTGCTTGTCACTGATACAACACATTCCTTCACTGCCTCGCATGTTTCTCTCAGTGTATTCATGGTACCTGACATGCATTCTTTCATGGCCTTAGTGTTGGCTTCATTTTGCTGTTTGATCAAAGTTTGCAGAAGTATACTCATTTGAGCAGCACTGTCAGGACTGTTCATGTTAAAGGAGCTCAACTGCTCATCTCCTGACCCTGTGTTCTGTGACTGAAGGCTATGATCTTGGTTGCTATTATTAGAAGTTGGGCTAATAGTGTCAGTCCCATTAGAATGGCTCCCCTCACCCAAATGTGTGTCCTGTCTACTTGCATGCAAGGAACTACTTGGTAGGACCTCGGCAGAGGCAGTAGTCAAAGTTTCACTGCGCACACCACGTACTAAAGAGGTCTCAGATTCTGACCCTGAAATATCACCCTCGATCAAGGATGTCCCTGATGCTATTTGGTCAATATTTTGTTTTCTGTTTTGTTTTCTTCTGCCCATGATGAACTTAACTATGGTTCTACACCGTGTCTGTTTACGGTAAAACGTCGGATTCGTTTCACTGGACCGTAGAAAAACGCTACGATCCCACCGCTGCCACCAAAAATGTAACGTGCCGAAGGTCTAAGAAGGACTTCTGATTTTATGACGTTCAGTTCTCGACTGATTCTCGACGGTAGACTCACCTCTGACTGTCGACCACCAGAATGACTGATGACTGTTTGTTATTGGCAGCGTGGTTACAGTCAACAGCAGACTAATCGTGGACAGTAATATTATGTCAATAATCTGAATGATGGATGCTCCTTTTACCCTAGCTCCACCAAACTGGCTGCTGTCTATATTTATTCTCAAATAAACGGCAATGGACGGACGACGGACTACGGACAGTGATCACAATAAAAGCCCCTCATGTACAGCTACATGGGAACTAAACAGGACTTTGCCAACCAAAGATTAAGGTCATTAACTTAATATAAGCTTATTCTTTAAGTGTTAGGGTAAGAAAAGATCACAAAGATTCAAATAAACTTCAACAATGCTGTGTTTTTATTTATTTGAAACTTAACTGGATATCAAAAATAGAGTAAGGAATGTAATTCTGATTTATATGGTTGAGAAATGCATCTTTTGGGTGCTACTGTGTGGCTCTGATAAAAGAAAGAACAATGCTTCCAAGCAGGCAAAGTACAACTTGTTACATACAACAATAATTTGATTCACAGTTTCTTTGCAAAAGTGGACTCTCTCTTTATGCCTTCACCTTTAAACCTCCAGAGCTTGCATACATAGATATATTTGTATATCTCAAATTACAAGAGAAATAAATCAGAAAAAATATCTATTCCACCAAAAATTATCCTAAATGCCTTAGAATTAAGCTGAACTGATTTAAAATGTTTTCCCCAAAGCCTTAAACTAGTATTGAAATTAAAAACTCTTTTTCCTTTAAGAATAACCCAAAAATTCTAACACACCTTAAAAACCAACCTAACCCAAAGAAATCAAAATGGTCGAAGTCCCAGAGAACTCTGTGGGATTCTTTATATAGTCCCACAGTCCCACACTCCCCCATCTCCCTCTTTTCCCACATAATTTAACTTCTCCCACAAATCCCACACTCAAACTTTATGAGGGAGAAAACAAAATGGAGGCTTGGGAAGTCACCCCTATACATTTTAAGTTAATAAAACTAGCTTTTCTGAATGAAGTATGTTCCATCTTTAAAACAAATAAAATCTATGATAATTAACCTTCATTTACCTCTAAAAGGCACAAAAATTGGTTCAGAATTAAGTTTGAAATATAAGTTTGAACATCAAAGTTTGAGGTCTACAGGTGATTTCAGTATTGATTTACATCCAGAAGAAGCTGACAGAGTTATTTTTAGCACGCTTTCCAAGCAACAAGTACAACAATCTACATCCTGGCAGTTACCAGCCAAAACAATGATGACAGCTGGCCTACTAACTTTAGAAAGTTTCAAATTCAAAATGAAAATATTACAATTAAGCTGAGATGTCAGCTAGATTAAGTGATTGAACCTTGTATATCTTGAAGCCATTCAACAGTATGAGTAAGTGTCAGTCCAAGGATAAAACTTTAAAATAGAAATAAAATGAAATGTTCCACAAGCACATGTTTAGGAAAAATAAGGTCAAATACCTGGCATGACCCCAGGCAACCAAAACAGAATCCCCTTTTACCCAACCATTAGATCCTTGCCCCTTTTTATCAGGGTGACCCATTCCACAGGACTGTACTGCATACTGTCTTTGAAATTCAGCCTCAGTAGTCAGTACTGCCATGGGAGACAAACTAATGAAATCATAATTTTCAAGGGAAAACTGTCTGCCACAACAGGGTCATTACCATAAACCTTTGAAATGATTAGTTGCCTAACAGGTTGCTGCTTAACATCTGCCCTACATTGAGTGGAACCCTTGGGTTTCACAATAACATACAGGTCAAGTTCGATTTCAGGTAAAATCCGCCAGTTATTTTGAGAGTTATTACCCTTTTTAAACTTCATTTTTACTTGCAAAATGGTTTCCGTGTGATATCTTTTGAAAACATTGGTTTGATTGGATCAAAGCTCATGCACAGGTATATAACTACACAATACAGGTCAAAATAGAAGTGAATACAATGATCAGGAAACAATACAATTAAGAAATAACCAACACCTCCCATCGGAGACACCAAGTTTGATTTCAGTTAAGAGAATTATGGCCCTTTTTTAACTTCATTTTTTATGAAAATGGTTTCTGTGCGATATCTTTTGAAAACGTGGGCTATACAATTATAAAATACAGTTCAAGTTTGAATTTAGGGATCATCCGCCAATAATTATGAGTTATGACCCCTTTTCAACATTATTTTCACTTGAAAAACTGTTTCCAGGCGATACCGTTTCAAAACGTTGGTTGATTGGATTCATATTTTATACAAAGGTATACAATCATATCCACCAATTAAACTGGGAGTTTTGGCTTCGTTTTTATTACCAATCAAAGGGTCGTGTGTTAGCTATCTTTTGAAATCATTATTAGATAATTTACACTGGACTCATATTTTTTACAGAAGTATATAATCATGAAATCCAGGTCAAGTTTGCTTTAATACTTACTAGGCCGACTATTATGACACGTATGGCCCTTTTTCAACTTCATCGTTTTGCATAATGCTTGGTTCCGGGTGACGATGACCCCTGGGCGGAGGCATCTGTGTCATACTGACACATTTCTAGTTAAATAGCTGATTCTCGTCATCTCAAATAATGATATCTGAAACAAATGCCAGTCAAACAAAATTTCGCGTAGGAACGTTTTAGTATGGTGTTCTTTGATTTAAACATGCTTTGTTAATTATAACATGATGCGGGCAAATGTGTTGGACCACAAGTTCTAGCAGTATTAGTTACGACCTTTCCTGAGTACAATATACAATTTGAAACAATTTCACAGATGACATCGTAACACCATGAGTAAAGAGAAGATCAATGACGAGAAGGCATTTATTGAAATAGAAAGTAGAGAAAGTGATAATGGCGAAATAAGTAGAACGTTTTGAAATATGTTTGCAATATGTGATACCGAATTAATTGGAACACTACAAACAGAAACATTTCACTCCAACACGAAAAC